>CM048820.1:61190836-61564182 GCA_026586065.1 Dioscorea zingiberensis | reverse complement strand
TTGGAAAAGAATATTTTGGTTCCTGCATATAAGAATAAGGAATATATTGAAATAACACCAACTTAACTTGACATTATATTTATTAAACCGTACTGATAAAACTCGAGAGAAAGTAATAGCCAATTTAATTTCCAAGGGAATATTACTAGAGATGGTAAAAGAGGACATATAATTTGGTTTGCTACGCAGATAGTAGATCTCTAACATATCAACTTTTCTTTTTGTTAAGGAACTTGTTGGAGATCTAGAGAGAAAAGAAGAAGGATTTCTATACTGGTTTTCATTTATTTCAGATAAAACATGCAGTAAAGTACAAGACAAGTCTTTTGGTAGGCGGCAAGAAGAAAGACATTGTGTTAAATATATAAAATGTTTATGAAGAGGATATCGCCTTGAAGGAGTAGTTCCTGGAATTATTGAGAACAATGAGGAGGAGATGGGAGTGAGTCTAATTCAGAGAGATTAGCCTTGAGCCCTTACTTTGTTTCATCGTAGTAATTGGATGAGGTAAACTAGTTGTATCCAAGATGATACTCCCATGAGTATAAACAATTACATGATTCAAGTGCAAACGTTGACCTATAAGACTAGGAATGATGAAGTTAAATAGAAATTATGGCTGTGAAGAAACTTTCCTTGAAGAGTAGAAACTTTTCATTTAAGTAGAATTAAGATAGACTATGAGTCTTGTGAGTTTTGATACAGAAGAGATGGAAGTGAAGTGGCTAGTTGAGGTTAGTATATGAGTGTAACCATTTCAGAATTATCTATGTTTCATTTTCGGAATGATGTGATATTAGATGAAGGGTGTAACGCGAGAATAAAAAAGAATATTTGAAACTAGAAGTATCATGGGTGTATTTATTTGATAAGATGTCATACGCTGGATTTAAGGAAAAGTACCGTAATTAGATCGATAATTAGACTGACCATGTTATAATAGAATGAAAGTGTCAGGCTTATTCTAAAGTTTAACATACAAGATAAATAGGTAAGATGGATAGAAATTAGTGATATTGAGATTTGGATAAAGATTAGAAATGAACACATTAAGGCAATGAAAGGTGCATGTTGTACTGATTATGGGTTTAGATATGGTATCATTGACCCCAAATTGCCATTCTCTGGTTTTAGAAAATGTGATAGTTTTATTAATATATAGAAGGTAAAAAAAAGATAGAGATAGACTTTAAGATTGCGTGGAGATTGATGAAAAGATGTTTGGGGAACTTTGCATTTCCATTACATGTTAGGCTTTGGGATGCTTACTTTTGACTAAAGATATGGAGATAGAGAATATATATAGCAGGTCCCACGTCTGAGTATGGGATTAAGACTTAGGGTATTGTTTGTTGTTATTTGTATATAAAACTCTTCTTACATGGTATACTAGTTTTATGATAAAGTTGGAACCCTATAACTCACTGTCTAAATTATTCATTAGAAATTTGGATGAGATTAATTGAAGTTGGAGCCCATACCTACAATAAAAATCCATTTAAGTGATAGTGATTCCATAATATATATATATATATACCTTCCTCTTTTTACAAGTTATTTTAGAATTTACCTATATAGCAGAAAGATCAACCAAAGTGTTCATCTAAGTCAAGCTGCTCCTAGAAAGATCTAACTAACTTATTAAAAACACAAAAAAAGTACCTACTTGAACGGAACCAAAATAGTTCACCAACCCAATTTGCTAGAAAATGTAAGGTGTCAAAGCATAGATGTTTGTAAAGTAGATTTTGCATCAGGACTCAGATTTGCAATTAAATTTTATCAGTATGTTTATTTCCTTGGTTTTATTTTTTTTTAAAAAATCTCCCCAATAAAACCTTGGGAATTTGTTTATTAAATTTATATTATTCCTCTTTTAAAAGGAATAAAAGTTTAGCTATGACTTCCAACATCCAAGTTGGTGATTTCCTGTATACCAAATGGACCAAGTTGTGATTTATTCCACTACACATTCCACCCATATTTTAAAGATTTACTTCACTTTCCAACCAAGAGCTTACCCAGTTATATTAATTTATGTTACTTTTCAAATAAATGAGTCAAATAATGATTTAACAAAATAAATATATATATATTTTTTAATTTTGATGCATCAACAACTTACGTCCATTTCATTTACGCATTCTAAAATTTGGAAAAGAGGTCTTTTTATTTGTACTTCTTGAAGAAGTGTGGTGTTTATTACAGCTTTGCTTTTTACATATTCTGCACAACTTCTAATTTTACTATTTGTTTACTTATACTACACATACTAGAATCTTTGTATATATAGTTTCAGGAATTAATTTAGTCATAATTAACTTGCCTATTTCATATATATGATGTTTCTTTTTAACCCTAATGTGTTTTGTTCTATTATATTTACTGATAATAACCATTTTTAAATGTTTTATAATAATATCTATTTTTAAAATTCATTTAGACAATCCTTTACCTATAGAAACTGCAAGAATTTTTTTTGAAAAATTCAAATGAAATTCCATTCAAATTTCTTTTTTAACTTTGGGATCCCTTTGTACAAAAGTTTGGGTTTCACTGGATTGAGATCGTGGATTTACGAATTTCTACTTGCGGTCTTATGGTTTTATGTATAGACATTGCCTTATTTATACTTGTAGCAACCTCTTAAAATCGTAGTAATGGATGGTTAAGACGTTGAATCTGCACTTCCTGGCTGTAGAGTGTTAAGTTGTTCTTTATAATGGTTGAGTATACAGGCGTATAGGATTTGACTTCTGCTTGAGCGGCTGCTGCCTCAATCCCAAGACCAATAGGAGAAAGTCACACATGTATGAGATTAGTTTTCATGCAAGCATGGTGTTTATCCACAGAAACATACAACGAGTTTCACTTTCAGGTGATAATATTACAGAATGACAATGGCCGTAGGAGTTAAGATTAAGCCATTATAGCCGGCATCCTTCCCATTCTTATTGAAGAAAGTCAGTTCTCCACACTTGCTAAATCTACGTACTCAGGTGGTGAGAAGGACCATATGATCAAAAAGGCCAGGTGCATAGTGAGGCTTAGATTTCTATTGAGTCTTGGCATGTGGAGAGCATAACAAGTCCCATTTTGTAATTTTTATACTTAGGAAATGAAAATAATACATCTCAGGAAGCGCATTATTTACTTTGCAGAGGAGAAATAAAAAGAAAAATTCACATAATTTATACATTCAAAATAACGTCATTGTGACAAGTATTGGAGGAAAGAGGGTTGACTTTTAGGAAACTTATGGCTTAAAGAGAGTTAAAGGAAACAAATAATCTCGCTATATATATAACTATTTTTTTTTAAAATAGCAAGTAAACTAGTAGCATCTTACTAAAATCCTGGAAAATAATTAATCCTTAGAATTATATAATTAACTAAGTTGAAACAAACCTGGTTCCATTAGGATTTGAAGAGGAGTATGCCGTGGATATAAATTTATTTGATAAAGGTAATAAAATCTAACTTCAGCTAATAAGAAGTCAAAGTCAAACTGTTAAAGATTTAATGAGAAAGAGTGGAATTGGAGTCCTTACTGAATTATATAAAGATTTCATTTAAAGAATTCCTAGGTATAGTGATTGCAATTAATGCAGCTCTATCTCTCCCAATTTGACACTTAAGCAATGAAAGCTATCATTATCGTGGTAGCCAATAAGCAAAAAGTACAAAAGAAGTAGGTGAATGGCCGCCTTACTATATACTTGCACATCCCTTCCTGTTTGCAAGTCATGCTTGGCCTCTTGTATTCTAAAATGCTCATGTATTAGTCAGCTGCTGTCTTTCTTTGTTGCCCCTATCTGAAAGATGCAAAATAACCAATTAAAAAGACGAAAACCAATCGATTATAGAAATTATCCTTGATTCTCTAAAGGTCCAACAATCCTGCAAAAGAGAAAAAGCCTAGGAAGCCATATGCATACACATCCTACACCTATACACAGCATATCACAACACAATTTTGAATTTCTTAGATTTGGTTTTGGTAGACAACAGTGTTCAAAGATAACATTTTAGAGTGGATTCTCTTATCTTTCCTATATATACATAGCTAAGAAACAACATATTAGAGAGTAAGAAGAAGCTGGCTTGGCCATGGATATAGCTTATCACTCCTAGCTTGGCACTACTCTTATTACTAGTTTTGTTATTCTTTGTTAACCGTGGCTACAACGTCTCAAAGCTTCCACCCGGGGCCGAGAGGCTACCACGTTGTTCGGAGCGCCCGCTCCGTTGGGTAGGCCAGTGCCGCACTTTCCGGAGCTCGCTTCTTAATCTAAGCCAAGCGCTATGGCCCGATCATGTACTTGAAGAAGATGGGGATAATGCACAGCGTGGTGGTGGCCTCCCACGGCATCAGGCCGCGCGAGCTTTCCTCCGACGACCTTTGACAGCCAGTTCGCAAAGGCAGGCCCGGACAATGTCATCAGTGCCAAGGGACATCACCTGCAAGCGGCAAGCAACTGTATGGTGTTCTCCAGCTACACACCAAAGTACAAACTCTGCAGAACTCAGCACTCTTCACATATGCACTAGAAGTAACAAGGCGTTGGCCGACTGGGCGCCTGTGCGTCGCGCTGAGGCCTCGCTTGCATGGCGATTGCGTACTATGCTTTCGGAAGTCCAGCACGAGGGAACGAGCCCGTAGGTGATGATACCAGGAGACTCTCCTTTGCGCCACGGTCAACATCATCCGGTGCAAGTGATGTGTTGAGCCCCGGAAGTGTTTGATATCTCACTGCAGGTTCCGAGATTGCAGGCCAAGTTCAAGGTTGCTTTGCGAAGGACTTGATGACCGGTGGAGAGGGTTCAGTATTCAATATTATCAGGGATTTCGATGCCTTCGATTGCGTGGATGGACCTGCAGGGGATTACAGGGGAAGATGAAGGAAAGGCGTACGCATGAAAGGTTGGACGAGATGATCAAAGGTTGCTGGATGAGGCGGCATGCGGCGAGTGCTGCCGAGGGAGAATGGCCGGCCGGACTTGTTGATCTTGTGATGGCCTATGCAAGCTCAGGGACGACGATGGAGACTCTCAACGATGCTTGAACATCAGGGCCCTTATCTCGGTACTGACGTACACCATCGATCCTAGCTCTTTTAGTCTAATATTCATTTGCATGGTTTGGCAAGGCTTGCTAAGATATTTTTCCTCATTGGTTTAAAAGCTTAGAGATTGATTATGGAAGGGAAAGTAAAGAGCAATTATCGAGTCATAAGCTCCAATTACGAGGTGACATGGTTGTCTTTCTTGCTTGCATTATGAATAGGATTATATAGATTCACTTGTCTTCTGATTCACTTTCAAGGTAGAGAGGGTTTATAGGCAACGGGCAGCACGAACTCGAAATTTGAGGCTAAGTACAATTCGACTTGAATTGAGTAAATCGAGCTGAAAATTAGATTCGAATAAATTTGTTGAGTTGAAGCTTCGTTTCAATTTTAAATTTTCGAAACTTAAGAACTCAGGCTGATTATAATTTTAAAATCCTGCGATTTAGGTTTGAAATTAAAACTTATTTATAAATTAATTTTATATTATATATCCATACATCAATACTTTAAATGCGTGTAAAATATTTTATTCCATATATTATATTATTTATTAATAAATTTTATTAATATTTTTATTATATATTAATATATTAATAATTAAATTTAGAATTTGAGCTTTCGATTGAGCTTTCGAAATTCAAGTTTGAGTTCAAGCTCACAGAAGCTCAGAAATGCTAAAACTTGAGTTTTCTTGAGCCGATCTACATTTCTTTCACGAAAAGCTTGATTGTTTGTGACCCTACTTAAGTGGATGATTTAAGAACCATTCTCTGACTAAAGAGTAATTTAATTGATAAGGCTAGAGTGGAGTCAACGTGTTATATATATATATATATATATATATGAATATATATATATAGGAAATGATAAAGTACAAAAGGAATGAAGCCTCGTTTGACTTGACTGGCCCACTCTATCCTCAACCTGGTGATGGGCTTTGGGTTTGGGTTTTTATTTTTTTTAATTTTTAATTGGTGTGACCGGCCTCACTCTAACATGATTATATATATATATATATATGTGTGTGTATATATGTTTATAATTTGGGAATATATATAAGCAAATACAAGTTGACATCACAGATAGCTAATATTTAACAAAATCTACTACTGTAGTAGTCTTTGATATGAAATCTAAACTAATGTTGCTATGTATGTATGGCAGGACATGTTCACTGCCGGCAGCGACACCTCATCGGTGATAGTTGAGTGGGCGCTTTGTGAGATGTTGAAGAACCCGAACATTCTCAAAAATTACAATCAGAGTTAGATGTTGTCATCGGCCGAGAACGCATGTTGGAAGAGTCAGACATAATGAATCTCCACTTACCTCCAAGCTGTCTGTAAAAAGAAGCACTGGGGGCTACACCCATCCACACCCCTCAGCCTCCCTCACTTCTCCCGCAAAGTCATGTGAAGTCAACGAATATCATATCCCTGCAAACACTCGTCTTCTTATCAATGTCTGGGCCATTGGTCGGGATCCAGATGTCTGGGTGCGTCCACTAGAATTCTATCCAGAAGGTTTCTTGTGGGCGAAAAGGCCGCTAACATAGAACCCCATGGCACAGACTTTGAATTGATACCTTTCGGTGCTGGACGAAGAGTATGTGTGGGAAAACAGGCTGGTATGATATTTGTCCAATACTTCTTAGGTGTGCTTGTTCATGCATTTGACTGGCAGCTGCCGGAGGAGAAGATTGATATAGAAGGAGACTCAGGTGTGGTGGTTCCCAAGGCTGTGCCCTAGAAAGCAATGGTGTCACCTCGCTTGATTCCCTGTGCTTACGTTTGAAATAAAGCTGCTGGAGTGTGCATATATGAGAACTGGAGGCACATTTCATTATAAGAAATTTATATAGATATATATATATTGCAGGAGAAAATGGTGAAGGACATCATCTTGTGAAAGGCCTTTGAGGTTCTTAGTGGGGTTAAAAGTGTTGTCAAGATGGTCTTTCCAAGAGGTTCCTCCAAGAGGGAGAGGCATCTAGCAAATAGACACCACACTACCGGTTTTACTTATTTTTACATGCTTATATTTTTGTAAATCTGGTTGTTTAAAATGTACTGGTTTATCCTTAGATTAACATAAATAAAAATGATTTACCCATTTTATTAAATAAAAAGTGTTGTTAAGATAGTTTGTTCTTAATGGTATTTGATGAATTGTTTTGATGAAGTGTGATGCAAATCACATTAACCCACATATCAGGGTGAGTCTAGTTTCATCGTAGTGGGTGGCCTTGATTGGGTGATGTGTACCACTTGTGGGTTTTGTGCATATCGAGGTCCTTAGGAATGTGGTCATATGGACAGGCCGGGGGCATTGGCCCGGTCAAGCAATGGAGTCGAGGGGTCGAGAGTTCAATAGGGGGGTTCAATAGGGTTCGATAATAAAATATTAAAAAATAATTTATAATAATTATTAATTAACAAATATGATGCAAAATATAATTATAATAATAAAAAAATTAAAAAACACGATTAACTAAATTTGATATTTACAATTTTAAACATGACCACACACCAACCTATCAAAATAATAGAAAATGCATAAGCAAAGTATCAAACATAACCACAATTGCCCAAGTATTCAAATACAATGATACAAGTCCATACAACTAACATGAGTTAAAAACTTAAAAGTTAAAATGTAATTCCACACTCAAAACAAACAAACACCAACTAAAAGTCTAAAACAAAAATATTCAAACATAATCAAAAATATAACCACAATTCCTCCAAAGTATTCAAAGTTTCCAAACACAACATAAGTTAGATCCATGAACTTGGATCAAGACTCAAATTAATATCATCATTGCCATCAAATCTTTTGCTCAAAATCACTTGGGTATCATTACTTGCATTACCACCAACATCACCAAGATCTTGCAAATTTACATCTTCTTGGATATCCACATCATCTAATAAACAAAATAAATATAAAAAGTTTTATATTAGAAACATTTTATTATTAACCAAAAAGAAATTTTCATTATTAAGTTATTGACTACATATTTAATATTAAAGCTTTTAACCTTTTAGGCTTTTTACTAACCTTGACCATGATGATCATCAATGATAGGAATAGCATCATCTCCATAAGCACAATCTTCCATGAATTTCATCATAATCAAGCTCTGGAGGAAGTTCTTTATACGCTACCCAAAAATGTCTTATTAATACAATCATAATCATTTGGATCATAGTTCCTTTTCTTATATTGATGCACGAGAGAAAGTAGGGAATTTAAACATGTAAGCAATAAAATTACAAAAATAAAAATAAGTTAATAACTATATTATAAAATATAAATGAGAGTTTTTAATACCTATTTCATGGCAAAGTATAAGTTGTAAGTCACATAAACAAGATCATTTTAACCTTTGATGCTCAAATTTGTTTCTTCTTTTAGTATGGATACGCTCAAAAGACTCAATTAGCGCTCACATCCCGATGAAGAAGGCATTTTGACTAAGAGTCGAGATAGCTACTTTTTTGCAAGTAAAGCGCTATGCCCAAACAATTTCCACCATTCATCTATAAAAAATTAAAAGGTAGAAAAAGTGTAAAACACATAAGTAAAACAAGTAAATAACAAGATATCATAGATTCCATATAAGTTTATAACTATATAAGTCAAATTAATCTTTAAATTATACAAAATGGGAATCTAACTTTCAAACACAGTTTGCATATTTTTATATTCTGTGACAAAGTTGATTCCATATTTGAAACTCCTAGTCGATCTCGATATATTTTGATCTCGCTTCATTTGCCTTCTCACACTATTGCTACATGTTGGGAAGAACCTACAATTCAACCCTCTGCGGAAGTCCAATCACGCACACAACCAAGCTTTCGAACACCACAGCCGAGAATATCTCCAAACACACATGCACAACTAGGGCAAGATAGAAAACAATCACACACAACTACACAAGATATGCGTGGAGTTAGGCACCTTACCTCACGTCTCCGCGAGTGAGGGGAGCAGGGAATCCACTAGATATGAGTACCTCACGAGGAAGCTTGAACAAGACTCAAGCTCGTCTCAGAAGAAACAACACTCCATACAAAGATACAACACCAAAGGAAATACAAGAACAACTCACTATGCACTCTCCTTGAGCTTTCAAGTTGATCTCCACCTTCTCCACGCCTTGTCGATTGATGCTTCTTTAGAGTGTCTCCTCTTCTCCACAAGCCCTCCAAGCCCTCGGCTCTAGCCCCAAATTTGAGATGATTTCAGATTAGGTCTTGGCCCATAGCGAGAGCAGCTTTTATACTTACAGCTATCACGGGCCCATTATACGGCCCGTATGTGGTCCGTATATTCCTCGAGGTCCCTCTATGCGGTCACGATATACGGGACGTATACAGGCCCATATGCCCTATTTGGTCACCTCATACAGGGCCATTATACAAGCCCGTATGTATACATGCGGCCCTTATATGGGCCCGTACACTTCACATTTGCTTTATACATCGGCACATGGTAGCCCATCTGACGCATTATGGGGCCCGTATAGAGCTCATCTTACTCCACACTACATATACTTTTTTTCTCTAACATATCAAGGAGGCCTTGCATTTACTTACGGACTATCCACAAATGTACTTTGATCATATAAAAATCACGAGGATTTAGAAAATAAAATTTAGCTGCGTAGATATGCGCTTTGAAATGCTTATCCCATCTTTCATCAATAATTTTGATGTAAGGATCATATAATCTTTGCTTATCTCTGAAGATAGACATGATTCCCTTCACGAATCTGAACATCCCCTCATAAACATAACCAAGAGAAGGCTTTTCATGGCATCTACAATGGGAAGTAAGCTTAATTATTGGGTTGCTATTTTCCACTTCATTAACAAACAATCCTCCCAAAATTTGTTGTCCAAGATAATAGAACTAACCATTTTACCCATGATGGATTTGGACAATCTATGACCAATATAATATTTATCAACCACCAAAGCTTGCAAATCATGTTTGTGATCATAAATGCTTTTTAGAGTGATAAACCTTTGTAGCAAAAGCGAGTTGCTCCACGGGCGCTTAATTTCTCTCCAACCATCTCTTTTCTTAACCAACTCAGCAGGATAAATATGATTGTACATAAAATGGATTTACCTTAGAAGCCTGTGAGGCGAGGTCAACCATATGATCCATCTTCCCAATATCCCTCAAGATCAAGTTCAGGCAATGTGCAACACAAGGAGACCGGTAAATATGATTATATTTCTCATGTAATAGTCTTCCTGCAATATTGACAAAATATAACAAACTATGTTATAAAAGAAAGCATAATTAAGTAGATGATACATAATTAAATGATAAATCCATTGCTAAATCAAGCTAAAATATTGAAAATCAGTAAATCACATACCTGCAGCAACATAATTGCTAGCATTATCGGTCACCAAGTGTACAACATTTGAAGGACCAACCCATTTCACAATCTCAGTAAATAGATTGAACAAATTTGTAGCATCCTTAACGATATCTGATGCATCAACAGATTTTATAAAGGATAAACCAATAGGACAATACACCAAAAAATTGATCAAAGTTCTTTGTCTTTGATCAGTCCAACCATCACCCATAATTGTGCATCCACAACTAGCCCAAGTACTTCTACAATTATCAACAAGTAACTGACATTCTTTTTTAGAATTCTTTAGTAAATGAATCCTCATATCATTTATAAGATGGGCCTCTATATCCGGATCCAATCCGGCAATAGCATCTAATGCCGGCTGAAAGTAGGGTAAATTTAATGCATTAAAGGGAATGCATGAGTCAAAAACCACCGTGCAAAAGCCATATCGCCTTACGAATAGCTTGCTTGTTAGCAAATGCACTCCTTATTCTGGATTTGAGACTAAAGGGGTTGTCCTTGGAACCAAAAATTTTTCAATGAAATCCTTGGCCTTTCTTTTTCCTATAGATTTATCCACTGTTGTTGTCTTCTGTTGTGAGATTGTTGGAGGATTCAACTCCTGAAAATCATCCTCTTCAACTTCATACGCATCTTCAAATGAATCCTTCTCTTTTTGTTTTGATGAATTAATAACCTCCGCCATTTGCTTGAGAACATCATTAGGAACTTTTCGACAAGCAGCTATATTTCCCCGAATGCCAGCTAGATGATACTTCATTCTATTAATTCCCCCACCTTGATAGTTTGATCCACAATAAAAGCATAAGTAAACCATTTTCCCTCGATCATCATTGGATACACTGAAATGTTGCCAAGCAGGATCAGTTTTCAAACGAACATTGCCACTTGAACAACTAGATCTAGATGATTGTGTATTATTGTTACTTGACCTCTTGATCCTACACAAAATAAAATTAATAAATTCATAAATTAATAAATTCTTAATAAATTCATAAACATAGTTTATAACTTTACACTATATAGTATATACTATATAGAATCATAGATATGCTTTGGCAGGAAACAATGGAAATTGGAAATAATCAAATATACAAACTACTATTGCTTAAAATTTTTCAATCAAGATCACCTTTAGTACTTTTTATACCATTGGTTTTTGGCGACATGAGCAACGAGCAAGTATCGATAAAAAACAGAGCAAGTATATACTATATAGTATATAGTAGTAATGTATAGTACATACATAATAATATAATATACTTCAAAGTTTCAATTTTCAAACCATATCAAAGATTCAAAACAGAAAATACAGTGCACTGTTGATTCATGATATGGTTTCAAACCGTATACATATTACATAATATACTTCAAGTCAAACCATATCAAAATTCAAAATACATTAATACAGTGCACATTGCACACAAAGAATTGAAGAAGTGAAGAACAAAATACTGAAATAGTATACAGAATCCGCGAGATCATTGAATCAACATACAGAGTGGACATCAAAGTATCAAGCGATTCAAAGTTCAAACCATATCAAAATCAAGAATGGGGAAAGCAACGGCGAGCAAGCGAGGAATGAGCGACTCGACGGCGGCAGCGGCGGTAGGCTGAGCGGCGGCGATTCGGATTCAACTGGCTGGCGAGGAGGGATGGACTCGATGGGCCGGAGGCGAGGGTGGGCTGAGTGAGAGTGAGAACCTCTGCGGTTTGTGCTTTGTGGCTGTGAGTGCTTTCAGATCTTTGGCGAAGCCTTGGCGCCCCAGCCTTGGTCGCGGCTATGAAATGGCGATGGCGAAAAAGTGAAAATGGTGAATAAAAAATTAAGTTTTTAACCCCAAATAAACCCTAACTTTCCGACCCGGTTGGCTTCGGTAGGGTCACGGAGTCTATCCGGGGTCAAGCTGTCCCCGATTTTTGGGGGTATACGGACTGTCACATGGCGGTTCCGGTTGAACGGTTGAACCCGGCCGACGGTCAGTTACAGCAACCATGTATTACCACATTCATAGGTCCATGTGGGTCATATAGCTTCCTTTAAATGTCCATCAATTAGTCTAAGTTTACCGGCTATGCATTGGCTGTCATTTCTCGTTTCAATCAACAAAGTTTATGTTAAAAATCCTCGCTCTTCTTCTCAAGTGTAGAGAGAAAAGCTCACGAGAAAACTCCCCACTATTGTCCAAAGATTCCATCATTGTGGTATCAAAGCTCTTAGGTTCAATCTTGTTGGGTGTAGCTAGTGGTGTTTTTGTAGAGATCATTAATGAAGCAAAAGATCTTCAAAGGAGAGGTAATCTTTTTGTGGTGCTTCAACATGTTGAATAATATGAACACTAAAAAGCTTTAATAAGGAAGAAATCATGAAAAGGAAAAAGCACTACAATGAATTTTATTCCTCAGACTCACTAATCATCCGAGTATAACCTTATGTTGACTATTTATTCTATTTTGAATAGAAATAAATTTTTTAAAAATAGGAACCCAACAACTAAATCCTAAGCTGGTTTTATCCATATTATTTTAAAAACTAGATCTCTAATTAACTTCTGAGATAAGCACGACAACGCTCCCCCTCAATTTGGACTCCACAGTTGTACATTTCCAAGCTTGTCTAACATATTCTCAAACATTAGTTTGAACAAAGCTTTAGATTAGGATATATGCGACTTGTTGATTTGTGTTGGATATTTTCAATAGTTTTTCATGATTTATTTTGAGAATTAGAGTGAGAGATGAATTGGTGTTTGAGTTGAATATGAAAGGATGCCCCTTTCATTATTATTGAAGGGTATTAGTCAAAAGATTTCATCAAAAGACACATGGATACATGACTATCTACTAAAAGGTGTTCCCTTTTATGAAAGTCTTGCTACCTTTCATGTGTGACCATTTGCCAAAGGGTGTTCCTTTTTTCATAGAAGGATGTTACAAAAGGATACCCCCTTTCATGAAAGGATGTTGCCAAGAGATGTACCTTATGATGAAACCTCTTGAGACTCTATATATAGACTTGTCCTTTGTGATGCAAGACATCAAAATCAAATCTTCATACTCTATTCTCTCACTCTCTCTTTCATTCTTTCTTTCTCTACATTATTAAAGACAATCATAAGAGTGTTTTCAGGTTGAAACGAATAGTGCAAGTTTGCCTTTCAACAACAATCAAAGGGCTTCATTGTATCCTGAAGCGGTTCTCACATACCCCATTGCAATGCGTGATTCTAATCGGAGGGAGAAATTCATCTAAAAGAAAAGCGTTATTTACCTTCGTGCCTTGAAGCTTATTTGGTTCATCTTCTTCTTCCCTCCATTATCTTCTACTTTATTTACAACAATTTTTAGACCAATTTTTGGATAATGGGAGGCAACCATCCTTCAATCAATCCAAGTCATGAATCAAGACCTTGTTAAGTCTTGATCGTTTTGATGGACACAACTTCACTAGGTGGCAAGAGAAAGTGCTTTTCTTCCTTACAACACTAAAGTTGGCATATGTCTTAAGTGATGATCTTGAACCTATTCTTGCATCCTTTGGACAATGAGACAGAAGAAGACAAGGAGGAAATGGCCTTAAGCGAGCGAGGGCGAATTCTTGTGTATGGGGACACATTCTCAATGCTCTCTCAAACTCAATCTACAATGCACACGCTCAATTGGGCTGCTAAGGAATTGTGGAGTGCTTTGGACAACAAATACCGTATTGAAGAGGCAAGTAATCAAAAGTTTTTAATTGGCAATTCACATTGATTTTAAGATGACTAACGATAAGTCAATACTAGAACAAGTTCATAATTTACAACTTATCGTTAGTGATCTTAAAAGCTGCTAGTATTACCCTTGTGGAAGATTTCCAAGTTGGTGTGATTATTGCAAAACTTCCATCAACTTGGAATGGCTGCAAGAAGAAACTTAAGCATGAAGAGAAGAGTCATACTCTAGAATCTCTACTTCGACACCTTCGTATAGAAGAAGATTCTTGCATCAGTGAGAAGAAAGATGAGTCGATGGAGAATCATCATTCCAAGGCAAATATGGTTGGGGAACAAAAACAAGTCCAAGCTCAAGCCAAGGAATAATAAGGATTTCAAAAAGCAAGGTACCAAGAAGAAGGGAAATTGTCACTCTGCAACAAGCCGGGCCATTTTATGCGAGACTGCCGTCTCCATAAGAAAAGTTTGAAGAATCAAGCTAACATGGTCGAAGATGAACAATTGATAGCAACAGTGACTGAAGAAAATTAAGTTAGCATTGCCAAGGGATGGAATTGAAAACAAACAAAGAAGTAACCATAGTACCATACATTATGAAATCATGATAAATCATAAAACAAACAAGGTCTTGAAGTGACATCAAAGGTGTTGTCAAGATAGTCCCATACGAATCTAGTGGTGGCGGTCACGAGGGTGACACACATGGAGTGGTTGGAGGACCCTTTGGAAGCTAGAAGTAGTTCCAAGGGTGAAAATCTTCTTGTGGAAATTCTTTCACAATAGCCTACCAACCAAACACATGTTGTATAATAGAAATCACGAGGGCCAAATGACCCTTGCCCAATGTGTTCAATTGAAAAGAAAGGCTGCTGCAGCTTGTTCCAAAAATGCGAGATGGGAAAGGATCACTTGGGAGGAAGTCAGGAAAAATGGCTTCCCTACGTAAGCTGGAACATATCTCGACAATATCCAAGAGGGAAGTGGATGACAAAATGGCCTACTTAGGAACCATCAACTAACTAAACTTGAAATTTTTATATTAGTGAATGTACTTTGGTAGGTTTGGAAATCAAGATGTAATAAAATTTTCAAAAGAAAGCAACGCACATCCCAGATGGTGACCAGGAAGGGGATCTTCCACGGTGAAGAATACCTCTGAGAGAAACCTCCCAGTGAGGAGGTGTTGGTGGTGAGGAGCGAGAGGAGATGGAGTCAACAACCACATGACCATATGCTTTTCACAGATGCTTCATGGTTAAACCAGGTAAGTGAAGCAGGACTAGGCTATATTATAATGACTAATAGAGAATTTTGTTTGTGCAATCACGAGGAGCCATAAGCTGAAGCGGCATGCTCAAGTTTTGATGGTGAGCTGAAGGCTATCAAGAAAGGACTCTGAGATGTTGGTGAGATGGGCTGACAAACTTATTTACAATCCATACAGGATAACATTGGATTAGTAAGGATGTTGTATCAAGGGAAAGAGGATACATGTTGGAGCACCATGGAAACTACTAAAGGCTACTTGAGAAGACTTACGGAAAATTTTGCAAAATTGGGAGATCACACACTTGCCAAGAGAGGACAACAAAGCAGTGGATCAATTAGCAAAGTTGGGTAGAACTACTAGAAAAAGCTGGAAATTTGAAGACATCAAGGAGATGCCTGTGAGGATTCAACGCCTAGTTTTGGAATTGAAGGATATGTTAACATGTTAGCTCTTTGAGCTCTTTTTGTAACAAAAAAAAAAAGAAAGTCCCTTCCAAATAAATTGTGGAAGGTCAAGGAGGCAAGAGGAGGCAACATCTTAGGCAGGGGAGAGTGCTAATAGATGTATTTTATTTCTCCTTTGCATAAACAATATAATGAATTCCTTTTAAATTAACTTATAAATAAAGCTGTAGTTTATCCACTTTACAAAAAAGATAATCCCTTCCAAGAGGACTGCGTCTTGCACGGTTTGGGAACCGGGGAACTTCACAGTTCCCAAGCGTGGCGACTCTATGGCCACATATCCGCCTCGGGATGTGTGGCGAGGCTATCAGAGGCATCTGCTCCTCGGCCACACATCCCGAGGCAAGGCGTGTGGCGAGGATGCATCGCCGCGTGTCGGAATCGGGGAAGTTCCACAGTTGCGGATCGAGCAAGGCGAGTTCCTTCAAGAGGATCCTCCAAAGAGGGAGATGCATCTAGCAAGTATACATCACACAACGGTTTTACTTATTTTAATTACATGCTTACATTTTTATAAACCTGGTCATTTAAAATGTACTAGTTATTCTCCGATCACATAAATAAAAATGGTTTATCTATCTCATTAAAAACAAAAGTGTTGTTGAGATAGTCTGTTCTTAATTGTATTTGACGGTGTTTTTGATGAAGTGTGATGCAAATCACACAATAACCCACATATCGAGTTGAGTCTAGTTTCATTTAAGCTGAATCAAAGTCTGTTATGTTAATGTGTACCACTTCATAGTAGTGGGTCTTGTGCATATCGAGTCCTTATGAAGGTTGTTGTAAGTGGTCATAATGTCACATTCATAGGTCCATGTGGGTCGTATAGTTTCCTTTAAATATCCATCAATTAGTTCAAGTTGTCAGCTCTGTGCGGTCATTTCTCCTTTCAATCAATAAAGTTTATATGCCAGGTGAGTCTTTTAGTTTATTGGATTGCATTCTTGAAGATGTATTTCCCATATCGGTGTTTGTGTCTAAAAATGTATATATAAAAATATATATACATTGAAAATAATAGATACCAATGTTTGAAAGGAGCCAATAATAAAATATTATGATAAAAAAATTTAGAAATGTGTTGAAATTAAAATATTTTAATTTCAAATAAAAAAATATGTATCTGTCATATCCGAGATAATTTGAGGACCTGCACAGATTAGAGCAATCTAAACAAATGCAAATCCTAGGATAATCCACGGGCACAGATCACGAGGCAAATCCAAGCCAATCCAATGGAATAAATCCCGAGGCAAATCCAAGCCAATCCAAGAAAAAAATCACGAGGCAAATATGAGAAAATATAAATATAATTTCCCAATAAATAAATAAATAAATAAATTAATTAATCAAATCAAAATCAATTATGATCTTATTGATATATTTCAAAAAAAAAATCAATCAATCACTCAAAATAAAAAAAATAAAAAAACAAATCAAATTTCAATATTCTTGGAAGGATAAGAAAAGGAAAGGAAAACAAATCAATGAGTGATTGATTTTGAATATTCTTGGAAGAATAAGAAAATGATAGGGAATAAATCAAAAGAGTGATTGATTTTGAATATTCTTGGAAAAATAAATAGGGCAGGGAAAATCAAAGGGGATGGATTATATAAGAAAGAAATGGGGGAAGGAGAAAAGGCGAGGGTGGCCAAAGAGAAGGAGATGAAGCCCCCGGTTTTACGCCCTTAAGTAAAAATGAATGACAAAAAAAAAGTGAGATTGAAAAAATAGAGAGGTGTTCTTGGTGAACCACGGACACAAGTTTGTCTATAATGGCCATGCAGAAGGAGGCAGAACTTGGGTCTATCAGAACTATGTAACACCATAGAGGGAAAAAAGTAGCGGCCCAAGAGGTAGGAGATCAAGTCCACCTCTCATGTTCTTCCCCTCATCATCTTAGCCATTGGAAAAGAAACACCAAAATACATGTTCTTTGCTGCTTGATCCAGTTAGATCTAAATCATTTGTAGGGCGAGAGGAGAAAAATGACATGCATCCCCTACAGATTTGTCCACTTGTCACCGCCGTAGATAGAGAGAATGCATGCGGTTGATCTTGAGTCGAACAAGTGGACTTGATTACATCTCTAATGGCTTTGTTGAAGGAGGCATTTCGAGTCCGACACCGACAAGATGCTATTATCGACAAAGTGTTGTTGATGCGTCGCCATCGCGGGAAGGATGAAACACCACACACCACCCTCGGCGTGGTGGTGTTGATGAAGAGTCGTTGCCTCCCAAAGTGTCGCATGTTGTTTCCTGTTGTTCATCGTAAGAAGCCAGAAGCCGCTGAAGAAGCCTCGGTGGTGCTGTGGCCATCACCTAAGAAAGAAGACCATGGAATACTGCCCCAAGGTGTGGTGGCGTTGTTGCTGCCATATCCATCGCCGGAGACAATCCCAGATTTAATTAGAATCCGAAGAAGAAGGAAAAATGAAATCTCTCTGTCCTGTTCTTCAATTGCTTTGCTGCCGATAGCCTGATCAGAGTTGAGATTGGATCCGGAGATGAGAAGATTGAGAGCCGAAGGATTGGGTTTCAAACTGTTGAGTTCTAGAACTCAATTTGTATAAAAATCCAAGAAGATTGAGAAGGAATTGAAACGACAAGTTCTTGACCTCCCTATTTTGTAGAAAATGAATTTCTTTAGTTGAAACAGGAGAAGGATCAAGATTATAAGGATGAAGCTTGAAATTTGTCCATGGTTGGGGGAGACCTGTCTTGTTCTTGTTGAATATGCAACCATGCCTTTCTGATGCCTTTGTGGAGGTGCCTTCCATCGCACATGCATGTAACAGCAAGTGCACTATCTGATGCAAGACTTCGTTTGGTGGATTTCTTTTTGATGACTTGCTCTAGAATCTCGCCACTGCTGAAACAACAAAGTCTCTCATGCTGTTTCAGCATTAAGCACACAGACAGAAAGACCTGGAAAATATGCTCTCGAAGATGAAAAGAAGAAACAAGGCAAAATATTCCAAAGTCTGTGCCTGATGGTGCTGTTATGTTTGAAACTCTGTGGAAACAAAAGGAGGATTAAGATCAAGATGATGATATCTGGAATTTGCAATTGATGCCGGATCATCTACATACACTTGAGTAACTAAAGTTTAACTGAAGGATTGCTTGAGACGTCAAGGAATGAAGCATCTCCATCCCCAACCACAAGGAAATAGAGAATATGGGTGAAGATGGTTCCAGTCTAGAATATGCCATCCATTAGTGAGAATGTTCTTATCTTGCTGAAGTTATTTGAAAGATGTTCATGTAAATTTATGTAAATCATTAGATGCTTTGGATCTCATTTCATGCTGAGAGTTAATGTGCATGTGACCTGTGACGAAATACCCAAAGAAGTATACATATCAAAGAGTTAGTTGGTTAATATGATGTATTCAGGTATTCATGGTTTTGCTGGATATTACCATCTAAGCAGAGATAGTAACAGATGAATGTTAAGGTTATGCCCTCAAGAATTGGCAGTTATAGAGCATTTGAGAATGGCAGTAGTGTCTAGCTCCCTTCTTTCTTATTAGCAACTCCATTATTATTTCTTAAACCTGCAAGCCATCTTGGTAAAGAAAGTATACAAGACTATTGTAAGATATGAAAATAGTCATAACTTGGAGGTGGCTGCCAAGTTTGAATAAAAATGTGGTTATAGATGTGCTTGATGATATCATGTGATCATCTAAATTATTTATCAAATAATATTTTATTCTCCACTATGAAGAAGTATGGTACACTCAATTAAAAGGCCAAAAAAAAATTATGAAGTATTCAATGCATTACCAGTGGAGGGAGATTGCTGTAAAAAAAAAATATTACGAAAATTGCTTTACTTGAGTTAGGGCTGCCATTGCAGTGATAAAAAAAAAACAAAAAAAAAATGAAAATTACATGTCATTGTGCACATGACTGAGCATGCAATTCCGGAGAAGCAAAGGATTGGAAGCTTATTTGAGTAAATATTTTCACAAATTGTTTTGGATGGTTTGAGTAGGCGTTGATCAACTTGGAAGTAAAATATATACAAAATAATAATAATTATTATTACTAGAAGGCAACCTTTGGGCTTTCTCAAACAACATAGTATTGACCACTTTGACTTTTCAAGAAGCAGATAGGGATATGCTGCCCGTTAAGGGCCTGTTTGGATTGACTTTTTTTTAGGCCAGAAGCGCTTTTTTATAAGTTAAGAGTTTCTGGGCTCAAAAAAGTTTGTTTGGATTAGCTTTTAAAAGCGGCCGTGATAAAAAGCTCAAACCACGACTTTTTAGAAGCACCACATGAGGTGCTTACGAAAAGCGATTTAGTAGAAGCAATTTTGAAAAAAAGCGTTTTTTTTATAAGTTAAGCGCTTTTTTGGAAGCCAATCCAAACAAACCCTAAATCTACTCACAACTATTTCCATGCAAAATATTAAAGTCAATTTTAATGGAATTGTATTTTTTATATAATTTTATCCAGTATCTCGACATATTCGATGAAATATAAATCCCAAAATAGCACGTATCGCGATGCGATGATGATGGAGCACACATCCTGAAGCGAGTGATGAAATATAAATCTCAAAGCGGGACTCGTTTTAAGACGGCTAATATATACAAGTTTCAAAATGACATGCATCTTGAAGCGGCGATGAAACACTCACTTCGAGATGGTCAGTAACATCCTAAAATGTTGCAAACTCTCAAGGCCGCGGCAAAGTCGACATCTTGAGGCGACCAACGGCAACACGAATCCAAAGTGAAGGAGCATATGTTCCACGACGGAAGGTGGCACCATTTATATAAATAAATGAATAAATTATGTACACTAGATGATGATATTAATTATATGTAATAAATTATTATTTTTCATAATAAGTGAATTATTTTCATTGCCTTTACTTGTACTTTATGCCCTTAATTGGAGGTTCACAAAACTGCATGCAGGGTAAATAGAGGCTTGCCTCTATTAGGAATACAAGAACCCACAATATTAAAAGATAAATAAATAAACAACATTTGTGATTGATATATACTTTGGTGTCTCTTCCACGGAACCGCGATCTTAGAGTAGGTATTTTCGATCCCACAATGGGGATATCACTTAGGATTATAATTAACTTTTGAAATTTTTTTAATTTTTTTTTAAATAACCAAAGATTTTTAATTATAATATAGTTATGTGTCTTCTATATATTGATTGATAATTCTATTATTATATCTCAAATCTCTATTAAAATTTTTGATGGAAAAAACTTTTCATTAGGAGCTGTGCTATTCAATTCCATATCACTTTCGGCCAAATAATGCTATTTCTCTTTATTGTTGAAAACTAGGTGGACAATCTTGACAACAAACCTGCAACAAATGCATCGAGATATTGACAACCCTTGAGTTTACGTGCACTTCTTGCTATAAATGATTATTTCTCGAGGTTAAGGGTATTGAGCTCTCTCTGGCTTGCCCGGCGGAAGGAATGAAGGTGGTAGCAAACTGATGTAATTTGAGGTTTTGTTGCCATAACCAATGATGGTTGGACTAGTGGATGCAACCCAGGTTTGAACTAGAGAATCCATCTCAAGAGTAGATCTCCCATATCTTGTACACTTCTAGGGTTAGGTTTCTCAAACATCTCATGTTGTACCATCTTGTGTATGTTGAGTTACAACACACTTCTGCAGCAACATAAATAATTTGCCAGTTTTTTTTTTGTTGATAAAAGTGGATAAACCACATTCTTTTTATTGAACGATAAAGCATAATGTTAACATAGGTTGAACCCCTCTTGCGTTCTATTACATTAATGGAGGTTGTCCCCCTATTGGTTTGATACAATAGGGATGTGATGACCCGTAGGGTCCCCGTGACCTTTTAGTGCTGGGAGCACCTCTCTATAGCTCCTTACTCCTCACGAGTGTCATCAAAGTCCCTCCACAGTGAAAGTTGTAAGCTTCTCTTCCCTTGTGAGCATAGAGACTTTTCTTCTGATCGACTCCATTACCACCGGCTTGGCCTCTTGGATGTGTGGCTGCATTAAACCGAGGAAAGTGTTAGGAAGTCAATGTCACGGATTGTTTTCGTGAAAACCGCGATGTTTTCTTGAAAGCATCTCCTATTGCGCTCCATCCACATTGTTCATGTTATGGCGGAGTTAGCGAGGTTCCAACCCATTCGGTCATTCACAGGCAAGAGGTTATGCATGGCGGATTGGCCCCGTAGATCTTGGATTTGTGTAGGGGGTTTTCCAAGCTGGTAAAATTTATGCGAAGTGTAGCCATATACTTTTTGAATATGGGCATGCGAGGAAAAGGTGTTGTACCATTTCCTCATGTTCCGCACCAGATAACAAAGCGGTCTGGTTCCGTTCCGATACATTTTGTTATCAATGCAAGCCAAAAGAATGCCTTGATCTTGTTGGGGCAGGGTAGTTTCCAGAACTCAAGAATGAGTAATATGATTGTACTATGAAGTTTCCTTGTGCTGTTAGTTTCCAACTTCTTTTATCCTCTTCCATCCCCTGGGAATCGAGTAAACTCCTGGTAAGGTGTTCTAATTCTTTTGTTCCTTCCTCAGTGAGTGGGCCCTCTAGTAGTATCGGGTCTCCCTTCCCCTGGGCCAGCAATCTTCTCGACTCATGGATTGTGTCTTCCTTCCTTAGGGCCATAGCATATAGACAGGGGAATGTACTTCTCGGTGCCTGTCCATCTAGCGGTTAATGCGGCCATAAGAACACTGTTTTCCCTATTCCCACATCGACTTTCATATTGTGTAATATTGCTTCTTGCTGTTGTGTAGCCCTCTTCCAAAAGAATGATGCGTATGGAGGTGTCGGGATATGGGGGTTGAACTCGCGCTCTCTGAAGTACTGGTTTTTTAATATTTTTGTGCAAAGGCCAGCCTGTCCCTTGAGTAATCTTCACCACCATTTCCCCAACTTTGTCGTATTGAAGCAATGAAGATTGATAATGCCCCATCAGCCTAGTTCCTTGGGTCTACATAATCTATCCCAGGATACCAGGTTATTTACCTTCCTATCCTCATCGGCCCCTTTCCATAAAAAGTTCCGCCTGATCTGGTCGATTTGGTGTATCACCCACTCCGGAAGATGGTAGATAGATAGCTTGATGGTGGGATTGCCGTGAGCCTTTGCATTGAGTAATGTAATGCCCCAAGGATAGAATTTTCCCCTTCCATGATGCCAAGCGTGTTTTGATTTTGTTGATGACGGTCCTCCACTCCTCTTTTTTTTGGCTTGGATCCTGATAGTGGTAAACCTAAATATCTTATAGGTAGGTCGCCTATCTTGTATCCCATCGTTTGTTCAAGGTCCTGGGATGTGTATGAGATTGTTTTAATAGGTATGGCGACACTCTTGTGGTAGTTGTTTTGAGTCCCGTCAGGCCTTCTTCATAGAGGAAGAATATCATTTTTAGGACTCTAAAGTCTTCTAGTTCCCCAGAGCACATTACAAGTAGGTCATCAACATACTGGAGTGTGGAGATCTCCTCCTTTTCTGAGTCGCCATACCGAATACCTCTATATAAGTTTGCCCTTATGGCGTTTGTCATCATCGAGCTAAAGATATCAGTGACTAGAACAAATAGTAGAGGGGATAATGGGTCCCCCCTGTCTCAGTCTTCTTTCGTGGCGTATATATCCCGTCAGCTGACCGTTGAGACAAAATTTGGCTTTGGATGACGTGAGTATTACCCTGATCTAGGTGATCCATTTCGGTCCGAACCCCCGAGCTTGGAGCATATCCAGTAGGAACTCCCAATCCACTGTGTCGAAGGCTTTTTCAAAGTCTACCTTGATCAGTGCTCCATTGTCTTGAATGTGTCTGCCTTTGATGAATGTTGTTTGTGAGTGGTCCACCAGCTCGTTGATCACTCCTTCAAGCCTGTTGGCCAGTACCTTGGTGATAATTTTCATTGGCGGTTTAGTAGGCTAATCCGTGATGTCGATAGAGTTGTGGGTGAGTTTACTTTGGGGATGAGGGTGATGTAGGCCCAGTTGATTCTTTCAGTTTATGCGCCCATTAAATAGGTCATTGAAGAGGTTATAGATATCTTCCTTCATGAAACTCCACCCTTGCTGGTATGTTGACATAAGGAAGCCATCCGGGCTCAGGGCCTTATCTGGGTTTAGATCCCTAATTGCTGCTTGATTTCCTCTTACGTGGTGATTCTCCAAGTGTTGAAGATTGACATGTTCTTTATTGATAAACATTCTTGCCCAGTTGGTGGATAATCTGTGTGGCCTTTTGGTGCCAAACAATCTTGTGAAGTGTGTATTGAGAGCTATAGTAAGTTCCTCCTGGCCCTCAATTGTGTTGTCTTCCACTTGTAGTTTGTGTATCCAATTACGATTTCTTCTTTGATTAGCCACCCTATGGAAGAATTTGGTATTCTGGTCTCCTTTTTTTTAACCATGTGATTACGGGCGTTGCAGCCACTGAGGCTTCTTCTCTTCTAATAAAGTCTTCATATTCCTTTTTGAGGTCCGGTTTATATTGATCTTCTTGACACATAGTGTGGAGTTTTCCTCCTTTTTGTCTAGTTGTTGTATTAATCTCGGTATTTCCTTTTTTTTCTTGCCCCTTCCTCTTGTTTTATCACGTGTTCCATCGCTTCAATCTTAAAAGTATGAGGATAAGTTTCTTTGCAAGAGTGAAGTCCCCTCTTCCACGGAAGTTTGCGTCCTCCCACCATTCCTTCACCATATCCCAGAAGTCCTCTTTTGTTCCCCATGATTTGTCGAATCAGAATGGGAATCCTCGTGGTGAGTGTACTCCACATTCTAACATAATTGGTGTGTGGTCCGATCTGATCCTTGGGAGGGCATGTTGCTATATCTGGAGGAACTCCAAAGCCATGTGGATGATATAAGGAAACGATCGAGCTGAGTGAGAAGTGGGTCAGTTTGTCCATCCGTCCAGGTAAATTTTTGTCCCATCAATGGGGGGTCCCAAAGATGGAGGTCATCAATTACGTCGCCAAATTCTCTCCTGTTCTATGAGTTCTGCGTCACTCTGTTGCTATCTTCAACTGATAAGGTGGTATTAAAGTCACCCCCTAGAATCCATAGCCCTCTCCATCTGGATCTGATGAGTCGTAGCTCGTCCCAGAATGCTTGCTTGAGGCATCGATCACATGGCCCATATACTGAGGAACACATCCAAACTTTTTGATTGGATGAGTCCTCGAGTATTGCAGTTACACTGAAGGTATCTATGAAGCTATTGGTTAGGTTGAATCTGTTGCTGTTCCAACCCATACAAATACCGTGTAACACCCTTATCCTTTTCCGGACCCATGTGTCACACCAGCCAGGTCAGAGACTGAACCCCGGCCTAAGGATGTACAAAACAATCAATTACTCATAATTAGCACTAATATTAGGAAAACATAAGATCAAATACAATATTGATACAAGCCATAATGTCTTAGAATACAACACAAGTCTAGATAGGAGTTGACAGAACTCCTCAAATCATAAACACGAAATATAACACACGACGTGGGCCAGGTGGTCAGAGCCAACTAAGGAAATCCAGACCCTATCTTCCACTCTAAGCAGAGCCATGACCACCACAGCACTACACACGCAAAAGATCATTCAACAGCGGGGTGAGCTCACTGGAGCTCGGTGAGGTACTAACACTCTTGTCGGGTTTAACATACATGTATGCCTTCAATTGTAGATAATAAAATATGCTCAGCGAAATACAAAAGGCTGAACGATATTTAAAACATGGAAAACAACATGCTGATCATAATAAGAATCATGGCAATATCCAATTAAATTAAGTGATATGCTCATAACATTTCTTTAATCTTTTATCATCAAAACGGGAGATGAATTCCACACATGTCCTAGCTGACCGTATCAAGCCAGTAACCTCCCAGGTTGGTCCGTATCAACAACCGTGGGGTGACAAGCTATGGATACAAATCCTCGTCTGGGGGGGGAGATCAATTCCACATATGTCCTGGCTGACCGTATCAAACCATTAACCTCCCAGGTTGGACCGTATCAACAACCGTGGGGTGACAAGCTATGGAATCAAATCCTCTTTATCTATCATATTAGTGTCATCTACACCTCTACTTTCATACAGCGGCACCAGAGTGGAATAAAACAACACTCGATATCTCTCCGGTCGGATCAACTCATCGACCTTGAGTTATAAGAGTATATACGTATACTAAGCACCCGATGGGTACGGGAAGGGGGTTTTGTTTTCTTGAAATCAGGAGGGTTTGAAAAACAGATAGTTGGACAGGTAAAAACAGAATTATATAAAACCACCCCTTCCCTACTTAGTATCGTACTCTCTGGCTCTATCGTAGAGCCACGTCTGGCGCAGGCATGCATGCGAGTATGGTGCAATGCACTAATATGTCTATCATTGCAATTTCTAAAATGTGTATATGTTTTCACATGCTTTTCATAAACATAATTTCAATCTCTGAAATAAATCAACAAATCATATTTGAAAGCTTGAAGCATTTCATGTAAAGTAGTATTTCCATAACATGAATTCTCCAGGAAATCAATACGATAAATACGAGAGAAATACGATAAATTTACAGTTGTGTTCCCTCACCTTGGTCTGAATCGTTCTTACAGCTGGCTAGGTTCTTCAGCAACAATGGCCTTGCCCTTGCTTTTTTCCTTGTCCTTAAAATAAAAGTATGAACTTTTCAGGGATACGAATACCATATTCTTAAAGCATACCCTAATCTAATTCCATCAGTGCACGATAAATTCACCATTTGAATAGAGCATGGTTTTCCTAGCATGAACTTCATACTTCTTTTAGAATAGTACTATGCATCTTACCCCCAATTCTAGAGAGTTAAACTCTAATTATTTGTAACCATTAAATAACACCTACATGCTTCTTAAAATACGATCAAATACAATAAGGACTAAGCATGATCATGAACGTATAATTGACTATGATTTACTTAGATTTCAATAAAATTTAAATGACACTTCCCTAATTGGAAGGCCCGAAATTATACAAGCATACTCCACAAACTATATAATTCATACAACCACTATTATGTTTAATTCTCAAGGATTCAAACCAAATCTGAAACTACTTAGCCTTTGTCTCATAGTTAACTTGGTCCTCCAACATCATGCATCCCTCATATTTCTAAGTCTTTCAATTACTCACCCTCAACCAGCAGGAGTCTAAAGCCTTTTTCGGGGAGAAGGGATGGTGCGGAGTCGTTGAAAAAAGGGAATGGGCCTTGAGGGCTGCTTTGGGAGAAAGAGAAGCGGCTGCGGCGGAGGAGCACGTCTTAATCTTGAGGCAGCGGGTGGCGCCAGCGGCGTCCGTAGCGTAAGCGTCCAGCGGCGGCCGTGTGGAAACCAACCGAGGTCGCGACCACATTTGGTAGCGTCGAGAGCACATACTAGGCTGTATTGGCAGTGAGGTAGGGGCCTTGAATTAAGGCGCTTCAGCGTGGCGGTGGCCGATGATCGGCCGGTCTGGGGCCTTGGCGTGGGTATAGGTAGGGAGAGAAGAGGAAAGGAGGAGGATTCGTGAGGGAGAGGGAGATGACGGCCTCTCCCTTCTCTCTCCCTTTCCTCTTATAACCTAAAGCCTCTTTAAAAAAAGTATTATTATTTAATCCATACACTATTAGGCCATTATTGTATGAGCACGGGCGATAAGAATCTCTCCGGCCAGATCCGATTTTTACGGATCGACATCACTAATTTAATATTTTATTATTTTATTATTTAATCCATTCTTTCACGTCTTTTGATTGGTCCACGGACCCTACTATAACTTCATTGGTCACAATTCACTTTTGTAGAGATCCCTATTTCCGGCTTTTTAACTTTCTGATGCGTGCCTCATTGGGGCTTACATTGTGTCCTATTTCTCCAACTAGATAGTTGAATTTAACTAGCATTTACTAATTCTTCTAATTGATAATCTGGGATCTCTCTCTCTTCAGTCCAACATCCAACTACATACGCGAATGTGACCCGGCCCATCATGGCCCTCTCTGGACCCAATAGTCGCAAGGTTGAACTTTTAATCGGTTAAATTCCCGATTTTCCTTAATTGGGTTGTTAAAGTAATTAATCTCTTTTATGTGTTAATTAATCTCAGTGATTTTCTCTAGAAAATAATTTATTTAATCGTAAAAATTCCGGAGCGTTACATACCACCTCTGGTATTATTTGCCTGGAGGACTAGTCTTGTATCATAGAAGTTACCCCCCAGGTTTCTCCATAGTCGGTTATCCAACGCCGCCAATTTTGTCTCTTGTAGACAGAATAGGTCGGGCAGATGAGCCATTAAGTTGCTGTGGAATAGGCTGCAACAAATTCATTGATTGGGTTAGTCCATGGTGGGTCAGTGCTTGATTGGGATCTGGTAGTGAAATGGGTTGAATCAACTCCACCGATCGCTGAGAACTCAAGGTGTGGATTGGTCCAAGTTGGTTCTTTTTTTGTTTAACTTCTAGTTGCCTCGGTATTGTAGCTTCTAATACCTTCCCATGTTCTCTGTTATGTGTACTTGGGTCCGTTTCCTTTTGAAACCGGTTTTCCGCATGTGAGCTGGAGCTTGAAGTTGGGTCCACTTGGGTGAGTTTCAAATCCAACGGTTGTCTGGTCACTCCACCCTCCTCTTTGGACCCTTCTATCACGCCCATCCCCATGCAAATGACGTCTGCGCCATGATCTTCACCTTGAGGGGCCATGCAGCGTCTTGGGCTCTGTTGTGTCGCCGTTGCATCGAACAATGGGAGCTTGAAGCGTGCCGCGGGGTTGTCGGTGATCCAGGTGATGCACGGAAGGCGAGAGCTTGGTGGCAGCGCCCCCTCCGCCGAACTAGTGATCTGGCCCTTGGTGGTCCCTTGGCATCGGGCGGTCACTGCTTAGATCTTTGGACCGGTCCAAGTCTTTCTTGTTTCCACTGTGGTGTTGAGCTCCTCCGTGGTCTCTCGGCCAAACCATTTGCACACTTCCCCTTCTCCGTCTTCTTTGCTTGTAGTGCAGGTCTTTTCTTTGTTCTGTCGACTTTCTTTTATTGAATATGGCCTTCTTCCTTTTCCTCCATATTATCTCCTATCTCTCCCATCTCGGCGCCCGTTCCACGACAACTACTCCTGTCCCCTTTCCATGCCGACTAACACCTTGTACTTCCTTGAACCAATGCTTGTCCAGAGGATACAAGGCATAGTGCGACCACGCTTGATCCTCATAAGTACCATGATATCATCTACATAGCTTCCACCTCGCCTGTCAACATACAAAAGGTCGCACATCGCCTTTAGAACCTTTAGAACCCGGCCGGCTGAGTCCCTGTTCAAGCAGAAGTTGGGGAGATGTCGCATGTTGAGCCATCTGATTTCACCATCGGCAGGGCCTACCTTCCATATATCTGCCGTCCAGGGTTCACGGCCTACCTTCCATATATCTGCCGTCCAGGGTTCACATTTCATGATGAAAGTTGGGAAATGGATCTCGCCGGGCTTCTCCATCTTCCTCTCTTGCTCCAGCGATCTACAGGTGATTAGGTATCTTCCATCTCTGTGCTCCCTGACTGGCCACTCCCAGTCCCCTCCTATGGCCGCTTTGAGAGCCATGGAGATCTTCAATCCAATTACATATCCCACCTTGATTTTAGTCACCGTGGCCACCGTGAAGATCTTCATCTCCTCTTTCCAAGCAACCATATCACCATCCAAGGCCGGTGAGATGTGGAGATGGTCAATCTTCCTATTTGTAGAGGCTGTCTTCCTTTCAATCCCTATGTGTTTTGTAGGTTGATCGGCAAGGTGTTCTTCTTCTAGGTTGACATAGTGATGATTGATCATGCGGTACATGCTGTCCTTCCTTTGAGTCGTATATCTTGCCTTCCTTGTATTGTTTACGGTTCTTGTCGTGGGTTGTTTGTGCCTTTGACTCACTCCTAGGAAAGTCCCTCCTTCTCTCCATGAGGTATGTTGGGTAGTCCTCCTTGTCTCCTCTATCCTTGTAGATGCATTTGGTGACTCGAGTTTCTCCGGCGGCAGTCTCTTCCTTTGTGTCTAGTTCCGCCACAAGCCCTACAAGTGATGTCACACCTGCAGTCCGCCGCCATATGTCCGGGCTTCAGGCACTGGCCGCATACCTCTACCAGGCCAGCTGATGTCCTGATGTATGGAGGAGAACCTTGTCGTGCACCTAGAGGTGGTGAGGGACGTCTTGGCTCTGACGGTGCGCCTTACGTTCTACTGCGGTCCTCTGCCCTCCGTTGTTGTTTGAAGTGGATATCCTCCCATCCCCTCTCATCGTCTGAGCTCAACTGTTGGGGGGAGCTGGGTGTAGCAAGTGCCTCCATTATAAAGGAGTAGTATCGCTGTCCTCCTACCGCTTCGGTCGCTTCAACATAGGTGACTCCCTCTCTGACTGGGCTGTTGTGTGTTGCTGTTGTCCCTCGGGGGCGAGGTGGTGCTTGGATGCCCACCGTCGCTTGCACCGGGGAAGGTTCTTGTCTCCAAACCTTTGTCATGAGTTTTGTTGTTTCTGTTGTCTGCTGTAGTGGATCGTCTCCATGCACCGCCGCTCCAGGGAAATCGCACCAGTATTTATTGGTTGTGCTCTTATTGTCGTTCTAAGCGGCGTGGAATTTTTAAGTTTGTTAAGAGAATGAGGGGATCTGTGGGACAATGGAGATCCTTAGATTTGTGCCATTGGAGCTTATATTTGTATGTATTTTTGTGGTGTTGGGAGGCAAACTAAAGTCTCACTTTAGTACCACATCGGATGATGAGAGAAATTGGAGGGGTATGTAAGTGGTTGAACACATTTCATTATCAGAGTTTATGAGATCTTGGTTGAATTGTGATAAAACTGGCCATTGCCTTACTAAATCAAATTCTCAGTTAATATGTTGCCCCAAAATTGATGTCAATGCAAGTTCTTTCACAAAGTTAATGTGGACACAATTTACAAATAGAAAGCCTGACTAACCTTGATTTAGGACCAAAGTTGCAAAACTTATGTAATACTTCCCTCCTTGGGGAGAGAGAGAGAATTGGAAAATTTTCCAACTGCAATAAAATATCCTAACATCATAAATAGCTTCACATATCTAAGATGGATGCAAGCCATCGTGAAAAACAATCTCTCACTTTCGCCCGGAGATGCAGGATCAATGACCATTGGGCATCGACTTTGAGGATAATGAGGGTCAAGCATAACAAGATAACATGACAACAGACAACGGGGCCTCCATAACCCAGAGCATTATGTAACCATGGTCCAACTACGGCCAAAACTCTTACATTAAAAATGGTTGCACAAGACTCATCTAAGAGTCTACTCTTGAAATAAATAAATGTAGTTTATTCATAATTTTCAAAATAATAATAATAATAATAATAATAATAATAATAATAATAATAATCTCTGAGGTTGGCTTCTATATAAACCTTCACTCATTGGCAAAGTGCCAAAGGCTAGAACTAATTCATTTTAAGACAGGTCCCTCCACACCAAACACCTTTTTCATCCATGTAGCTGAAGATTGAACTGAAGCATTCTTGATACATTTGAAAATAAAGTAAAGAATCCCACAGCATACATTGAACATCCAAGATATAGTATCCCACAGCTTACACTGTACACAGAAGATATAGTATCCCTTGCCACAACCTATAAAATCTAAGTCTCACACTTCGTTAATTCATGGAAATACAAGTATACCCTTCAACACACTTACATGACTGCCAAGAAGAACCAAGCAAGCAGTCCAAACACTCCTGAGAGAGAGAGAGGAAAAGAAATTCTCAGAAGTTTGAAGAGAGAGATACATTGGTTTTCATGAGCTTTTAAAGAACATGGTAATGCTTTAGAAGTCTCTTGAATGAACTGGAACGAGAGAGAACGCCTGAGGGTGAATTCTAACATCACAGGTATTGCTTTGTTCATATGATATGAGGAGGCAGGAGAGGCTTGAAGTATTGTTTTGTGGGTTCTAATATGTTATATTTTGTGGGTTCCGTGTAGCTATTTTGCTACAGTAGTCTCGCTATTTTGCTACACTCGGTTGGGACCCAAAGATTTATATATTAAAACTCAAACACTATAGTTTAAAACCCATAGTCTCATGCCATCCTATGATACTGTAGCACACACCAACGGCTGAGTGGAAGATGAGAATGTTGAAAATTTGTAACATACTCCCTAGCTAATCACTATAGTCTATAGAATCCCTCAAATTACGTTATAGCCCTTATCATTTAAGATTTTTACATATAAGTCCAATTTTTTTTTCCCTAAAATCTACTTCCTTCTTTATAATTCATTATTTATTTCTTCAAATCCCATCATTAAACTCGTATTTTAATCACAATTTATATTAACTCAAAAAGTCAGAATTACACCAACCTAATATCATACAAGACTTGGGAGATATTGTTATTGTTGGTATTAAATATAATTATTATCAATTACAAAAAAATGCCCTTATACAAATATAGTTATTATTGATATTAAATGTGATGTTCTTGTTATTATTATTATTTATATTATTATTATTATTATTATCATTATTATTATTATTCATTATTCATTATTCATTGAATGCTCAGTTTAATAATTAATCACTAACAATCTCTTTTAGAATAAACATCTCAACAAATTCCCAACTATAGAGGCACTTCTGAATTAATATATCAAAATACAAAAAATAATCAAAAGTCCTTAATTTACACAAAAAATATTATAAAAAAGATCTTTCTATCACATTGAACAAACAAAAAACTCTTTTTTTCGTAAACCAATCCAAACTGAGGCTTAATAAATTTTGAAAATTTTGGATTTGAGCCCATTGGAGCTTAATTTTTTTTGTTAGAAAAACCATTTCATCCATCTCATTTATTTTTTATACCCTAATATCTCTTTAGTTTTTCTATAATTTCCTCTTTTACTGAAGAAGAGAGAAAAAAAGAAAAAAATAGTATTATTTTGTTTAAAAGCTGATTTAATTCTTTATTATATATATACATGCACAAATCCATGATTTTTAGAATATATACATAATTTTATTATTTAAAGAGATTTATACAAAAATATGTAGATATAAATATTCCTCTTTTGGGGGAGCTATATAACTAATTTTCCCAAATTTATAACAACCAAATTGAACTTGAGCAAGGAGTTCAAATTCCGTTAGGTGAGGACAAGCAGCTCACTTCATATTACTATTGAAACCTAACTGGAGCTGCTTGCTCTAGATGGGTTGGGAGGACATCTCAATCGATACACCATTTTCTCTTTCAAACCAATCATATCAACAAAACTTTTTGAATGTCAGGGGTTTTGGCTTCATGGTCATTCTGCGTGAATCTGTGACTTTTGACTTAAAAGTAACCGAAGATAGAGCTCCTCATCAAAATGAGTCTAGCCTTCCACAGGACTTACCAAAAACCCCAAGTGAGGATGGTTGTTAAGACGCCAAAAATAGATAGACTTTTCCTAACTCTGTCTATGTGACTCATGAGTGTATACAAGCATAGCCAATCCCAAGTTTGGATGAAGAAGGAGGGTTGTGATAGATTGACAACCAGCATAAAAATCTATGATATGGATTCTCTGTTATATAACATTGGGACATATCCATATAGACATGCACTATATCGGCACCCAAATGTAGTGTTAAATGAGTAAGAGATTACAACACATCCTCACATGGGTGTGATAGAGTATAAATAAGGATTCCTACATCATAGATAAGTGTGAGTAAAGAAGTTAGTTCCACTATTTGAGTGCTCTCGATTCATAAAAATTTGTAGCCAAGCTCAGCTTTTTATTGGTTGAATGGGTTGGGAGGACATCTCAATCGGTAGACGATTTATAAGCCCTCTCTTTCAAACCAATCATATCAACAAAACTTTTTGAATAGATTAGGGTTGGGTTTTTATTGTGTGAAGCTTTTACTTTGACTTAAATAATTGAAGATGTCTTTAAAATAAATCACATGTTTACTTAAAATTGATTCAAGACTTTAATATTTTTTATACTTTATTGATTTGATATAATAAACAACATCAAATGGGCCAAGTTAGTGTTGATAGAGTCCCTTGTCACACGCTACATCGGTACCCCGATGTAGTGTTAAATGAGTAAGGGGTTCCATCGCATCACCACTAGCTGGGTGTGATGGAGTATAGGCAAGGGTTCCTACATCATGGATTGGTATGGGCAAAGAAGTTAATCCCACAATATTGGCGCTTGGATGTGGTGATAGATAAGAAAGGGTCCTCACATCTTAATGGACGGGTGTGAATAAAGAAGTTAATCAATAAGAGTAAGATTAGAATCGGTAGTTGGAATATAAGATCTTTGACATGAAAGTTTATGGAGTTAGTAGACACTCTAAAAAGGAGGATGATAAATATAGTGTGTTTGTAAGAGACTATGTGGATAAGAAATAAGGCTGCTAAAAAGATTGGTAACACAAGCTATAAATTATGAATGCTTGTGGAGGAGATAAACATTGAAATGGTGTGAGAATTATTATGAAACTAATTAGAATAAAGGACGAAGTGATTGAAGTGAAAAAGATAGGACATATGATTATATATTTGAGGTCAGTGTTGGGAAAAGAGACAATCAACATAGTGAGTGCGTATGCCTCTCATAGGCTTAGGGGAAAAAGATAAGGTCAAGTTCTGGGAAGATTTAGATGTGGTTTCTAGGGATTCCAAGTGAGCAAGAGCTTTTATTGGGAGAGATCTTAATGGGCATGTGGGTATACTCAGGGATGGCTACGAGAGAGTGTATGGAGGTTATGGATATGGTAATAAGAATAAGGAAGGAAAAAACATATATTCGATTTTGCTTTTGCTCAAGACTTGGTATTGACCAACCACTACCAAAAATATTACATTTACTCACGCCAGCATAAGCGTAAGTAAAAGTGTCAATAACTGTGAGTATAGATCAAAATCTTTTCACTCATGGAAAAAACTTTATCTTGGCCTTAAAATGTCATGACTAGAGGCGGCTTGGCTAGCCATATTGTGACAGAAAAATTTAGGTGAGAATAGATTTTTAGGTTTTACTCACGCTTGTATATGCGTGAGTAAAAATAATGATTGTTACGTGAGTAAAAATAACGATTATTTCTTTTCTTTTACTTTTACTCACGGATTAATATCCATGAGTAAAAATAGTGATTAAATATTTTTTGATTATTTTTTACTCATGGATATTATGTGTGAGTCAAAATAAAAATTATTATTATTTATTTGTTTTTGCTCATGGATACATAATCAACAACAACAACAAAAGCACGTGTTCAATAATGAATTTTATTGCTGCGTAGAGTTCCATCAAACAAAACATTGAGGACTAAGCATAATTATTATTCTGATGCCTTTTGAACTCCTTTGTGCTCCTTTTCTTGAGGGTGGGTCAATTTGGCACCTCCCTTGAAAAAAGTTTTTCACCTGTCATCGGTAAAAAGACAAAGTTAGAGGTCAGATCTTTCGGAAAAATCACTGAGATATATATGTATGGTCATTTAATTCATGGGATGTTGCTTAATTCTTATGAAAATGTGATGACTTAATTAAATGCACTATTGAGTCATGAAAATTAAGAAAGCCTTTGCTATACTACAAACAGATGCTCTCTTGTAGGTGAACAAAAAAGGGATCAATGTTTTTGAGAAAAAAGCACCTAACTTTCGAGATATTACCTATTCCAAAGTTAATTAAGAACATGATCACATTCCATGATGCTAGCCGACCAAAATTTGGAACAAAACCTTTGTAGAAAGCTAAAGGTCCCTGCAAACAAAAGTAAATATCTCCTATTAATACAATTTTACCCATTAAACAACCATTTAAATAACAATATGCTTTGTTACAAATATCCAAAAGCAAGCACAACATATTATAATATTTCTCTTCAGTAAGCATCATACAACTTTAGGGACTTAGGCACAAAGCTTCCCGAATTAAATTTTATAAAACTATTAGAATTGAAGATCCAAGCATGCAAATGAAATACACTATGCAACACATAATCAAAATGAAGATTTTTCCTTATTCACAATTGATTACATAGTGTTAACACTTGCTTTAAAAAAAAGGAATCACACTTGATTACCTTTAAGAATGGGAGTAACCAGAGGCAAAGAGACTTTCTTGTTATAAGAAGAAGAGATAAGTTTCCATATAAAGACTGCAAGATTATACCTAGATAAGTACTAACTATCCAGCATACATTAGTGGTGTTGGATATGAAGAAAAAGGGTATAGTGAAAAAATGTAGGAGGGTTAGGTAATGTAGGATTAGATAGTGGGCTTTAAAAGGAACCAATCAATTAACATTTAAGAACAAAATGAGAAGAGGGGATCAAAGACATGGAAGCTGATACAAACACCTTATGGTAGGAGATGTTGAATTGTATTGAGAAGGTAGGGAGTAAGGTCCTAGGGGATATTAAGGAACTACGACCTCAACCATAAGAATCATGGTGATAGAATGAGAAGGCACAAAAGACTATTAAAGAGAAAAGATATTGGTATATGAACTTACCCACAAATGCGGAAGGGGAAACCTTTGAAAAATATAAGAGGGTAAAAAGCGAGAGGCCAAGAAAGTGGTTAACTTGAGGCCACAGGTAAATCAGAGCCAATTTGTAGCAAAACTTAAAAACGTGAGAATGGGAAAAAGAAATATACAAGATAGCACAACTAAAAGATAAAAAAGAGAAGGACTTGAACCAAGTCAAGTGCATTAAAGATGAGTCTTAACAAGTCTTGACAAGAGGTAAGAAAATCAAGGCGAGATGGAGAAGCTACATTGATCACCTATTCAATGCAAGTCATAAGGATAACTTTACAGATCTTTATGCATAAGTGATAAAGAGGATTAACCTTACTTTTAGATGTAGAATCAAGCCTAATGAGGTTACGGAGGCACTGAAAAAATAAAGGATGTGAAAGCTTGTGGCTCGAATGGTATCCCGATTGAAGTTTAAAAGTGTCTCAGAGAAGGGTATTATGGTTAACTAAACTTTTCAACTCTGTCCTAAGAGGGGGAATGCCAAACGATTGGAAAAAGAATATTTTGGTTCCTGCATATAAGAATAAGGAAGATATTCAAAATAACACCAACTAACTTGACATTATGTTAATGAGCCATACGATAAAACTCTGAGAGAGGGTAATAGATCATTGACTCAGGAATATTACGAAGATGTTAGAGAACCAATTTGGTTTTATGCCAGGTACGTAGATCTACAACATAAACTTTTTTTCTTTTTGCTAAGGAGCTTGATGGAGATCTAGAGAGAAAAGAAGAAGGATTTCTATATGGTTTTCATTGACCTAGATAAAACATATGATAAAGTACAAGACAAGTCCTTTGGTGGGCATTAAAGAAGAAAGACATTCATGTTAAATATATAAATGTTATGAAGGATATGTATGAAGGAGTAGTTATGAGTGTGAGAACAATGAGAGGAGATACAGAGTGAGTCTAAATTAGAGATTAGCCTTGAGCCCATACTTGTTTAATCATAGTAATGGATGAGGTAACTAGTTGTATCCAAGATAATATCCCATGGTATATATTGTTCGCAGATTAAATTATCATAGTTGATAAGACTAGAGATAAAGTTAATCAGAAATTATAACTGTGAAGAAACACTCTTGAAAGTAGAGACTTTAGGCTAAGTAGAATTAAGATAGAATATGAGCACTGTGATTTTAGTCTGAGTCGAAGAGATGGAGGTGAAGTGAAACTAGTTGGGGTGGTATGCCTAAGTGTAACCATTTTCAGTATCTATGTTCCATTTTTCAGAATGATGTGATGATAGATGAAGATGTAACCCATAGAATAAAAAAAAGAATGACTGAAATAGAGAAGTGTCATGGGTGTGTTATTTGATAAGATGTCTAACAAAGTTAGGGAAAATTATATAGATCGATAATTAGACCAACCATGTTATATGAGAGTGAGTGTCGAACAACTAAAGTTTAACATTCAAGATAAATGGTAAGATGGATAAGTGGTGATACAAGATTGGATAAGATTAGAAATGAACACATCTGACAAAAGGTGCATGTTGTACCAATTATGGTTTAGACATGTGTGTCATAGACCCCCAATTGCTCTGGTTTGAAAATGTGATAGTTTAGTAATATATAGAAGGTAAGAAAAAAGATAAAGATAGACTTAAGACTTACATTTATTACATGTTGAGCCGGATCTTACTTTTGACTAGGGATATGGAGATAGAGAATATATATAACCGGTCCCATCTAGTATGGGATTAAGACTTAGTTATTGTTGTTGTTATTTGTATATAAACTCTTCTTCTGTAGTATACTAGTTTTATGATAAAGTTGGAACCTAACTCACTATTAAATTATTCATTAGAAATTTGAATGAAGATTAATTGATTGAGCCCTTACTACAATAAAAAATCATTCAAAGTGACGATGATTATAATATATATATATATATACATTCCTCTTTAAGTTATTTTGAATTTACCTATAACTAAAGATCAACCAATGTTCATCTAAGTCAGCTGCTCTGAAAGGTCTAACTAACATTAAAAAACACAAAAAAGTACCTACTTGAACGGAACAAAATAGTTCACCAACTCCCAATTGCTAAGTAAGGTGTCCAAAGCAAGTGTTTGTAAAGCCAGATTTTATCAGGACTAGATTTGCAATTAAATTTTATCAATGTTTATTCCTTAGTTTTATTATTTTTAAAAAAAAAAACCTCCCCAATAAAACCTTGAGATTTTTTATTAAATTATATTATTCTCTTTAAGAATAAAAGTTTAGCTATGACTCAACATCCAAGTTGGTGATTTCCTATGCCAAATGGACAAGTTGTGATTTATTCCTACCCATTCCCTTATATTTTAAAGATTACTTTCCTTTCAGCAAACTTACCCAGTTATATTAATTGTTGTACTAAATGGTCAAGCCAAATTTAACAAAATATATATATATATATATATTAATTTTGATGCATCATCAACACGTCCATTTCATTGACTCATTCAAATTTAAAAAAAGTCTTTTTATTTATTACTTCTTGAAAGTGTGGTATTTATTACCTTTTACTTTTGGTAGAATACCCAAATTGGTCCATGTACTTTTCTCTCTCTACCCTTTTAGTCCCTCTACTCAAAAATGGCAGATTTTAGTCCCCCTACTTTTAAAAATGGGTAAATTTAGTCTAAATATCAGCCGGCGTTAGATCTCCCGTTTATTTATGCTGATGTGGCATTTTTGAGATTAAAATATTATTAAAAAAAATCAAAACAAAGAATAAAGAAATTGATTAACGGTTAACCTAATATAACTAACTAATTAACTTAACGGGTGCGGATCCAATTAACTTAACGGGTTCGGATCCGGAAACATATGATAGAATCGAATTGATCACCCTCCCTCACCCTCCCTCGTTGAAAGACTCGAACTAATTTTGTGTTGACAGCCCGTCGACACCACCACCTCCTCCTTCTCCGCCTCTTTCGTTGTCGTTGATAGCAAAAGCAGCAACCCTACCCCACCTGGGACCGAGATTTGTCAGTAAACGCAGTAGCCCCACCCCAGGTTAGTGGTGATGTATGGAAAACACGAATGGGAGGACCACTCCATGGCCCCAGTCCTTAGCTTTCCTTTTTTTTGTTCATTATTGCTTTTGTTTGAGAAGAGATTGAGACCTTGATAGGTTGTCAGGTGGGGCAATTTGATGGCCCACTCCATGGCCTCAGTTAGGACTGTAAGAATCCATGGCCCAGCCCTTAGATCTCCTTTTTTTGTTCATTATTGTTGTTGTTTGAGAAGAGATTGAGACCTTGTTAGGTTGTTAGGTGGGGTAATTTGATGGCCCACTCCATGGCCTCAGTTAGGACAGTAAGAATTCCTAGAATGCCCTATTGAATTTTATTTCCTCTCAGCAAGAACTTCTAATATGTTCTAAAATGGTAGATGAGTAGAGAACATAGTAGAAGTTGAAAGACATGAAATTTTGTTCTTAAATTTAGGTCTTAAATTTTGTTCTTTCCTCTCTGTAAAATTATGTTCTTATAGAACATATATATCAGACCATATTGAAATTAATCCAGAAAGTACCCTATTGTTTGACTAATTCTGATTTATTAGGAAGGGGAGATCAATTTTGTTTCTGATGTACCCTATTGTCTGTTAAATTAATGCAACTCATGTACTGATGAATTGTTATCTCTGTTTATTATTTTTTTTTTATACTTCTATAATTTCAATAAGTTTCTGATGCTTGTTTCTGATGCTTGTTTCTAATGTTTATTTTCCAAGCTTGTGAGAATGATGTTGCCTATGTGGAATAGTGAATTACTATTTTCTAGAATGTGGTCATACAACAAGAAGCTGTACATTGGAATTAAATAAAATTTTGCATGTTGCACGTGGTTTGTTCTACGCTTCTTAATTCATTCTTATTGGAAGCCTAGATATTTAAGAGATGGCGCCTCGGACCTTCCACAATCATTTTGAGTGAAATATTTAATATTCTAAACTTTATTTTTACTTGCCTTATTTTTCTGATGTCTCAATGATCACATGGGATTCCTTAATTCTTCTCTGTTACTCTGATTTTGACAAAATAAGGCATATATAGACATGTTGCTTGATCTCCATTAATTATGTGTTTCTCACTTAAAAGAATAATGTTTTGGTCCCTGTGTGTGTTTATTGAGGCATACATTCACTGATCACAACCTATATTATCAATCTATTAGTCAATCAACCAATTAGATTTTTGTTGAAGGAATTTTATTTGGAAACATACTCAGGAATAATTATTTGGTCAATTGGCATTTGAAATGGTTTATAGTTTAAATCAACACTCAGGTTGAAGTTATTTTTTTGTTTTCCATTGGTTTATTTTGTTTTCCATTTGTCAATTGAGCTTGATTTATGTTAATTGATCTGATTTATGTCAATTTAGCTTGATTTTTGCTTAAATTTTTGTTCTTGTTGTTTTGTTTTTTGTTTTTTCTTTTCGAGATTGTTTATCAATTTTTGAATTCTATTCTTCACACCAAAAGAAGGAGACCTTTCTAGCACCAAAGAGATCATTTTGTACTGATGTTTTAAATTATACATGAATTGAATTTTTTTTTTTTTGTTAAGATCTGTATTGATGACTTTAATTGTGAATTTAAAGAAGCCTATACCTGAGTTTCTAATGCATTGTCTGTTAAATTAATGCAACTCCTGTACTGAAGAATTGTTATCTCCTTTGGTATATAGCATGCCTAGTGGGGATCAATACACTATTAAGTATCACCATGGAGGAACATTGGTTAGAGGTCAAGAGGTTGGATATGACAATGGGGCAGTGGCAGAATTCTCTGTTGATCCTGATAAACTATGCTACTGGGATTTGCTAGGGGATGTGAAAGAGTTGGGTTATGATATTAAAAAAGAAGTGAGATTGTTATTTGTGGATGGTGGGGGAACACTTAAACCTATTAATGATGACCATGATATTGTGGGGTTGACAGATCAATTAATGAGAAATTGCACAGCAAACATATATATTGAGAATTCAGAAACTATGCATGGCAAAAACTTGCCAGGGATCTTAATGTCTGAAGCTAAGAATGATGTTGCTAACAATGATGTTGAAAAGATTGTGGTTGATGGCAATGACAGCTGTAGTAGTAGTAATCCTGGTATGGATGATGAAGAGAGATTAGTAAACATCCCAGATTTTAATTCAGAAGCTGATGATGAAACAGAAGAGGCTAGGGAGAAAATTAGGAAATATGTTGAGACATTAAAGACAACAATAGGAGAAATTTCTAGGGATGGAGATGAAGATGGGGGACAACCCAGTGACACTGGAGGAATTAATGCAGACCTGCAGATGCTTGAAACTGTAGATGATGGGGGACAGCCCAGTAGTAAAGTCAGTGGCTATGAGAGTGAATATATGGAATCCTCTGACCCAGGAAGTTATGATAGTACTAGTGAGGACTCTACTGCAGATGATGCTAAGAGGCACAAGTCAAAAAATATTTATCATGACCCTAATGTCCCACTTCAAGATTTCTTCCTTGATCTTAGATTTGAAAATCTGAAACAGTTCAAGGCTGAACTTGTTGACTTCTCAATTAGGAAGGGGTTTGAGTTCAGGTATATTAAAAATGATTCACAGAGGGTTAGAGCAAAATGTTCTGCAAAAGGTTGCAAGTGGATGATATTGTGTTCATGGTGCAATGGGAAAAAAATGTATATAGTGAAACATTATGCTGGAGAGCACTCCTGTCTTGTTGGAACCTCTAAGAATAAAAGGGTGACAGGGAATGTGGTTGCTAGGAGATTTGGTGATATAATTGGCAGCATGCCTTCTATCAGGCCTGCAAATTTGAAGGCAATGGTTAGAAGAGAGTTGGGGGTCTTTGTAACAACAAAGGTCTGCAGACATGCAAAGGCACAAGTATATAAAAGATTGGAAAGACAATTCAAGGAAGACTTCAAGGTTCTGAACAACTATGCCCTAGAACTGAAGCAATCAAATCCTGGTAGCATTGTTTCAATAGTGTCTGAAAATAAGCATGGAAGTGAGACACCTGTCTTCCAAAAAATTTATGTTTGCTTGTCAGCTATGAGAGATGGTTTTATTGCTGGGTGCAGGAGAATCTTAGGAGTTGATGGGTGTTTTTTGAAAGGGTTATTGAAGGGGCAGCTACTTGTGGCAATAGGGAGGGATGGGAACAATCAAATGTTCCCGGTAGCTTGGGCAGTTGTTGAAAAAGAGACAAGTGAAAGTTGGGAATGGTTTATTCAAGGATTGAAAACTGATTTATGCATTGGAGAAGGCCTCGGGTGGTCACTAGTTAGTGACATGCAAAAGGTATCCAAACTAATTAATTTTTTTTTCTCTTACATACATTGAAGTATATTTTTGTTTTAATCCTTTCATTGTTTTTCTTTTAGGGGCTGATTCATGCAGTGAGGACCCTCTTGCCATTGATTGAGCACAGAATGTGTGCAAGACATATATATGCAAGATGGGGGAAGAGAAACCCAGGAAGAGAAATTCAGATGCGGTTCTGGAATGCTGCCAGGTCCACAAGTCAGGCTGAATTACTTATGCATTTGGACAGCATGAGAAAGCTCAAGGGAGGAGACAATGCTGCAGAGGATTTGTTACAAAACTGGCCTATACAAGGTTGGTGTCAAGCATACTTTAGTGATGCAGTTAAGTGTGAAGTTATTGACAATAATATGTGTGAGACTTTTAATGGGGTCATGTTGGAAGCTAGGCATAAGTCTATCATTAGCATGCTAGAAGATCTTAGGCAATATGTGATGAATAGAGTGGTTGTCAAAAGAGGGTATGCTATGAAGTGGGATGGGCCTTGTGGACCTAATATTGTTGCAAGAATAGAAAAAGAAAGGAAAAAAGGTGCAAAATGGCAAGTTCAATGGAATGGGGCAGCAAGACATGAAGTATTTTGGGACAATATAGTGTTCCAAGCTAGGGAAGCTTATGTTGTGTTCTTAGGAAGCCATAGTTGCTCTTGTGGGAAATGGGACAAAAGTGGCATCCCTTGCCAACATGCATTGGCTGTAGTTGCATATAAAGGGGAAAATCCATTTGACTATGTGTCCGAGTGGTTCACGAAGGAAACATACTTAAAGGCATACCAATTCAGTGTGAACCCAGTTAGAGGCAGAGCATTTTGGCCCACAAGTGAAGAAGGCCTGCTACTACCACCGATTGTGAAGAGAATGCCCGGCCGACCTGCCAAAAAGAGAAAAAGAGAACCGTTGGAAGAAAAAAAAGCATCCAAGGAAGGATTTCCAGGGAAGGCAGGGTGATGACCTGTTCAATTTGCCACACTCAAGGACACAACAGGGCACGTTGTCCACGAAGGGCTGCCAATGTCAGTCAAAAGCTGCTGAATTGATTCTTGAGTCTTACATGCCATTTTAATTTGCTACTCACAATGACCATTTTAATTATGTTTTTGATAACTTCCAGGTTGAGTCAACTCCTTCAGGGAATTTTCCTGTCTCAAGAGGGCAGGAAAGAGGACACACGACAACATCAACTCGACCTTCATTGACTATTTTGAGGGTAAGGAATAATTCCCAAAGACCATTAATAATGCATAAATGCCTATTTGACATTCAAATTTTGTGAATTGTGTAAGACATTGATCATGCCAATTTTTTATATTGCAGGGTCCTCACCTTGGTGGTGTTATTGTGGGGAGGGAAGTGAGCCTTGGTGCTTCATCCATTAGTGCCACTCATTTGATTGTAATTTCCTATTTTAATAAAAAAAAAAGCTTGACATGACATTGATCATAATACTAACATCTATTTTGTCTTGGTTTTGACAATTAGGAACAAAGGAATAGGAGGATGCTTAATAGAAGGACAGAACAAATTGAAGAAGCTAGTCAGCAAACTTCTACATCAATTCAATTCCCAGCCTTCTCAACCCAACAGAGCACAACAGGAGCTGCAGTTGAAGCTAACCCTTGATTTTGAATTGTGGGAAATACCTGTTTAGGAGACTTTTTTGTTGGCTGGTGTCTTTAGTTTTTATTTTTTTGGTTCAGACTCCAGGAGTGATGTATGAGAAGCCATGACATTCAAAATTGGTTTTTTGTATTTTGTTTTTGTTATATGAATGTCATGAACTTGTTCTTCTAAGCTTCATGTGATCAATGAAATTAAGATCTTCAATTGTCAAATTTCTAATTGTCATATTTCCAGTTCTGCAGATATTGTAAACTCTGCCTCATTTGTTTGCTAACAAATGTGATTTGTCAATATCAAAATGGTGTTGCAGAATTAAATGTATGCAGCATCAAATTGTTATCAAAATGAATGTCATTTGAACCTTGATATTCCTTATTGTTATGTATGTACAATCAAATTGGTAAATAAAACTCACAATGTTGCTATGTTATGGATGTGTCATTTTTATCTATTTGGAATTGGACAATAAGATTTTTTTTTTCTTCTCATGTATATCAAAATGGATTGCTCGTTGCTTAGCTTTGTCATTTTTATCAAATTGGTAAAAAAGCATCAAATTGTTATCAAAATTAATTGCTTAGCTTTGTTTGAATTATGATCTTCTATATATTCTATTTCAATATTTTTGTTTCTGGTGGGATAGAAACAAACCAGACCATAACAAATGGCATCAAGCTTTAATATAAATCCAATTTTCAAATTTTAATTAAAAGAATGTGCAGCAAAACTACAGAATACTGTTGTATAAAAAAAATGATTGATCGGGTAGAAATAAACAATAAAAGATTGGAAAAACACATTCAGGTTCTGGTGATTGAACAGGAGCTGGTAATTGAAGAAATTTACTTCAATTTAATGGTCAAGCTCCATCCAGTTTAGAAATACACAGAAATATGCATAAAAATAAGAAATTGTCTCTGTTGCTTCAATTTCTAGTGATTAAACAGGTGGCGGTGGTGTTACACCGGACTGTAACAAAAGATTAGGGTTTGGATTCGGCTGGTCGTTGTGCAAAGGGGACGAGGAGAACAAGGAGGGTGAGGGTGAGGGTAACAGTGAGTCGGGGTTCAGGGGTTTCGGCTGGTCGTTGTGCAAAGGAGACGAGGAGGACGAGGAGGACGAGGAGGACGGTGAGGGTGAGGGTGAGGGTTTCTGTGAGTGGGGGTTCAAGGGTTTTAGCTCGGTACCGGAAATGATGGTGAGGGTGGTGGTGAGGGTGATGATGAGGGTGATGGTTCTGGATCCGAACCCGTTAAGTTAATTGGATCCGCACCCGTTAAGTTAATTAGTTAGTTATATTAGGTTAACCGTTAATCAATTTCTTTATTCTTTGTTTTGATTTTTTTTAATAATATTTTAATCTCAAAAATGCCACATCAGCATAAATAAACGGGAGATCTAACGCCGGCTAATATTTAGACTAAATTTACCCATTTTTAAAAGTAGGGGGACTAAAATCTGCCATTTTTTAGTAGAGGGACTAAAAGGGTAGAGAGAGAAAAGTACAGGGACCAATTTGGGTATTCTACCTTTACTTTTTACATATTCTGCACAACTTCTAATTTTATATTAATTTATATTTCTGCGAGATCTTTGACCGTATAGTTTCAATTAATTTAAGGTCATAATTAACACTTTTTATATATGTGATGTTTCTTTTTAACCCGACGTGTTTTGTTCTATTATATTTATGATATTAACTATTTTTTTAATATTTTACAATAATATCTATTTTAAAATGTTTCAACTATCATTTACTATATAAACTGCAAGATTTTTTTTTTTTTGATAAAATTGAATAAATCACATTCATTTCTTTATTTTGAAACCCCTTTGATACAAAAGTTTGGTTCCTAGTTGAATCATGGTTACATTTCTTCTTGGGTTATATGGTTTCTGTAGTATGCTGTCTTGTTATGCTTGACCCTCATCCTCTTCAAAATCTATGTCGAGTGGTCATTGGTCCTGCACTTCTCTAATCAGTGTTAAGCTGTTCTTTGCAATGGTTAATGTCATCTGTAGGTTCGGTTTTTTGGCTTCGGGGCACTGCCTCGAGCCAAGATAATAGGAGAAAGTCTGTGTGTCGGATTAGTTTCATGCAAACATGTTGTTTATCCTAGAAACATCTCCGATTTTTTTTTTCAGTCAAATGCTCCAGATGATAGCCATGGAAGTTAAGATTCCAACCTTTACGGGCTTCCTTCCCCATTCGTATTGAGAAGTCAGTCCTCCCATACAAATCTTGTATCGTGGTCAGAGGGACCGTATGATCAAAGAGTCAGTCATAGTGAGCCTATATTTCTATTGAGGACTGCCATGTGGAGAGCATATGACATTTTGTAATTTTTATGGAAATGAAAACAATACATCTCAGGAAGTGCATTATTTATGCAAGGAGAAATAAAAAGAAAATTCACATAATTTATACATTCAAAATAGAGGAAAGTAATGAAAAGTCCCCCAAAACTTCTGAAATCCATAAAAAATCCCTGTAAGTTTGAGTATTCCTATTTAGTCCCTCCTTTATCAAGGGACTTACTTTTTAGTCCAAACAGTACCAAACGGTGTTTAAAATGGGGCAAAAAGACGATGTTGCCCTTGGGAGTAAATGAGTTGTTCGGTATACACGCCTTGTCTGCATACCACATCCCTTGGTGAAATGACGCAAATGCCCCTCTGATTGACTTCTCCTCTTCCCTCCTTTGTCTCCCCGTCTGGCTAAGGCTTTAGTATCTTGTCGTAAGTGTTTATTATCAGGACAAACCCTTTAAGATTTTGAGTGCTTGCTATTTTGACCAGGTGTTTACTATCATTCATGTGAACATTTTATAAATATATATGTCACATTTTGTATTGTCAAAAATGGTTAGAATCACAGATATTTACATTCAACACCCAACTATTCATCAATCACATATATTTACATTCAACACCCAACTATTCATTAATCAGCTATTACTGCGTTGCAAGTCCTCCGGTTGTGGCTAGTGTTTTTGCAGCGGCTGCAGCGCAACTCAAGATACCACCGTCATTGTAGTCTTTGCTCGTAGCTCCTAACAAGATGCCACCGTATTTCCCAAGCAAATGTGTTCCATCAATGAACAACAGCGGCCTGCAACCCAACTTGAAGCCGACAACACAAGCATGGAAACAAAAATAATTTTTATGTGCTCTCGCAAAATATCCCGTTGAATGTCCACAGCCCAATACAAGGGACGATCCTTGAGCTTCTGGATCACACGATTGCAAACCCATTTTTTGGATGCTTTCGGGTGAGAACTTCGTCCGATACAGCCACCACACACATGTGTGGGCTACAATGTCTTTATTCCAAAGGTATGCATATTTCCCTCTCGAGAAGCATGAACCCTCCAATTGCGATGCGCCTTGACACATCCGGCCGTCACACCCTTTCTCCGCTATTTTTATGAAAGTAAAATCAAACTTCCTTTTGATAGCAAGGTCACGCGGGCGCATTCACGAAGTGTTCCACGTTCGAAATCGTTGGTCGAATCGAAAGCACTGCAATCTCGTGAGTTTGAGAAGAACCCTCAATGTTTAAGGGCATGCTCTCGGCTAGAGGATCCCTGTTGATTGATAAGAGACTCTAAGTGGACAATACTAAACAGAAGAACGTGATACTAAACAGATAAGTCGGATTTTAAACACTTACAGAAGATACTAAAGGGATAAGCATAATAGTAAAGAGTTTGAGTCTATAATAAAGAGATAAGATCAATACTAAAGACTTTAAGAAAGTCGTAAAGTCCAACGTGTTTGTAATACACGGTTACGGGAAATAATAAACACATACTAACAAAGAAAGTAATTTACATTGGAAACGAAGACCTGCAGTAGTCGTCTACTGTCACTTCATCTGTGTCCACAATAAGGTCGACCATATTTTTGTTGAATGAGTGAAAAATGTTGCACATACGCACAAAGTAGGTAGAATTGTCAATGGTACAAGTTGTTCTACGATTGTCTGGTACTATATAACTCACTCTCACGCCAGAGGGGTCAAGGTCCCACCGTTTACATATATCACCTATTACTGACTCCCAACAAGTAAGCACTGTGAGCTCCAAGGCTAGACCTTCTCCCCCATATTGCGCGACGGCGAAAATGGTTTCCATCAAAATCCTGCAACAAGAAGCCGCTGCCGAAGAAGCCGCCGCCGAAGAAGCCCCCGCCCAAGAAGCCCCCACTGAAGAAGCCCCCACTGAAGAAGGCCCCACTGAACAAGCCCCCACTGAAGAAGGCCCCACTGAACAAGCCCCCGCTGAAGAAGCTCCCACTGAAGAAGGCCCCACTGAAGAAGCCCCCACTAAAGAAGGCCCCTCTGCAACTGTGATTGATGCAGAGGCGTCCATCTACGACAGAGAAAATGTAGAACACAGCGGAGGACAAATTTCATTCCTAAGAACAAGCGTCCCTGTGGTTGAGGCGGTGAACAAGGAGAAGCAAGCACTCCTCAGTTTCTTCCTGAACTGTCTGATGGACAGGTGAGAACAATCTTCATAGTATTTCTCTTAACTGTTTAGTATTGCACTTAACCGCTTAGTATTTCTCTTAACTGCTTAGTATTTGGCTTCACTGCTTAATATTTCGCTTAACTGTTTAGTATTCCTCTTAACCGCTTAGTATTTCTCTTCACTGCTTAGTATTTATCTGAACTGTTTATTTATCTTCTAGTACAATTGTTTGGAAGAATGAATGAGCATTTACAACTCGCGCCCAATTATACCCATTGGTCGAGGGAAAAGATCTTGTGGCTGACGATGTCATGGACGTCTTTGTCATGATCTTGCTGGACGACCTGAAGAAGACACCGTCGAAGTACAAGAGGCGTGGATCCATCACTGTGCTTTTCAGCATCGCTACCGGCGGCACCACACCATGAGATGACTTCCTCAAACTAATGACCGATCAAGAATATCTTTCCAAAATTTGGAAGTTGTTCTTATGCCCATCATTCTCAACAAACATTTCCACCTACTCGTTTTGGATAAAGAAACGAGACACTACACTCACTACTCATCTCTCAATAGTGGACATACGACATGGTCAGCCGAGGAAATGGTAAGTCAATCACTTCCATATTTTCAGATTCTCCCCTTCTCGCACTTAACCATCCGTGTTCTAAATGCAGAGGGTTCTTTTCGAAACAACACTTACCATCGAGCATGGGAACTGCTTTGAAATGCAGAGCTATACATTCTCACATGACCGCTGACGCCTCAACAGAGAGAGGGCTGTGGATCGCTCCGTGTTCGATGCGGTTTATGGAGCGGATATTGGATAGTGAGAAGCTTCACCAATCGCTCAAAGTTCCTCGTCTACGCTTGGAGTATGTATGTCGAATACTTTCGGACGGATTCAAATCGAACAACTCACGGAAATGGAAGGAACTCTAAAGACTTTACAATCATATTCTACGTGTTTAATATCAGTACTAATTGTTTACTAAGTGTTCAGTGCTTTGTATTTCTCTTAACTGCTTAGTATTTTTCCTAACCGGTTAGTATTTTTCTTAACTGCTTAGTATTTCTCTAAAGTGCTTAGTATTTCTATTAACTACTTAGTATTTCTCCAAACCGCTTAATATTTCCCTTAACTGCTTAGTATTTCTCCTAACCGCTTAGTATTGCTATTAACTGCTTAGTATTTCTCCAAACCGCTTAGTATTGCTATTAACTGCTTAGTATTTCTCCAAACCGCTTAGTATTGCTATTAACTGCTTAGTATTTCTCCAAACCGCTTAGTATTTCTCTACACTCTTTACTAGTTCAACCAAATTTTTACCATCTTTGACTACTCATGTAAACATGTTATAAACGTATATTGTCAAAACTTCATAAAATCGCATATATTTACATTAGGCAATCTATGCATCACAACAAGTAAACCTTATGGCCTAGACGGAGCAAGCTAATCAGCTATTACATCGTTGCAAGTCCTGCAGTTGCGGCCAGTGTTTTTGCAGCTGCTGTACCACAACTCTCTCAAAATAAAGCCTGCGACTCAATTCTGCAACGTCGAAAATGGTTTCCATCAAAATCCTGCAACAAGAACGCCAAACAACAGAATTATACTATGCATGATATGAAACCACGTCTGGGAAATCTATTACCTTTGCAGTTTCTCGCTGAACGAGTCTCCCACCCAAATTGCCACAAAACGCTTCTACAACACTAAAACCAACACAAGTTCTCTCAAAAAGAACAAAAGAAAGGAGACCGTGAGAAGGAGAAGAAGAAGACTGAGTTGCTTGCTACAAGAATGAAAAGTACACAAAGATGTTGAACCAAAAAGTCACACCGCTTCCCCTCACACATGTCAGCCAAAATGTGGTTTTTTGGGGGAAAATGGAGGGGTATTTTGGGGTTTTTTTCTTAAAGTAACGGGGCTGAGTCACGGCAGGGACTAAAAAGTCAGAAATTTTAAAAAAAGGGACTGAATAGTATAGTTTTTGGTCAGAGGGACTAAAAAGTCAGAAAATGAACAGTCAGGGATACTACAGTAATTTTCCCTTCAAAATAACGTCATTGTGACAAGTATTGGAAAAGGGTTGACTTTTAGACTTATTTAAAAGGTTAAAGAAACAAATAATCTCGCTATATATATATTTTTTTTAAATAGCAAGTAACCAAGTTGACAAATAATTAATCATAGATTATATAATTAACCAAGTTGACAAACCTGGTTCCGTGGATTTGAAGGAGTATGCCGTGGATATAAATTTATTTGATAAAGGTGACAAATCTAACTAGCTAATAAAGTCAAGTCAAACTATTAAAGATTTAATGAAAGAGTGTGAATTGAGTCCTTACTAATTATATAAAATTTATTAAAAGTCCTAGGTATAGTGATGCCAATTAATGCAGCTCTATCTCCAATTGACACTTAAGCAATGGCTTCATTATCGTGGTGGCAATAAGCAAAATACGCAAAGAAGTAGGTGAATGGCCTTACTATATACTTGCACATCCCTTCCTGTTTGAAGTCATCTTGGCCTTCTGTATTCTAATGCTCATGTTAGTCACACTACAAGAAATTGGATTTTTTGGGCAGGTATTAGCGGCGGATGTTGTATTTGCCGCTAATTTAAAATATATTGCGGCGGATATTTTTATCCGCCGCTATAGGATATATATAGCAGCGGATAATAATATCCGCTGCAGTTTATAGCGGTGGGTATTATTATCCGCCGCTATATATATACTATAGCGGCGGATAGTTCTTTCCGCCGCAATGTAAGTAAACGTAAAGCTAATTTCTGTTAGTCTATAGAGGCGGATAATTTAATCCGCCGCTGAATTTCTCATATCTCCCGCCATCCCCTTTCTCCTGTAAGAAGCCCAGCGGCGACCCAACTGGACTGCGACGAGATCCGGGGGCGCAGATCTCCCATTTCCCAAATCAATTGGGCGTGTGGAGAAGATCATGCCCATCTCCCATTTTCCTCTCCGGCAATCGAGCCCCGACGAGCTGAAGGACCGGGCGACCGTGAGCTACGACGAGCTCCAACGGGCGAGGAGGGGCGGCGCTCTCACTCTCTAACACTACAGAGGGGCACGGTAACCAGGGCCGGCGACAAATTTCTCCAACCAAGGGGCAAAAGGCCCGGCCCGACTCCAGTTGCCGGAACGCTTAAGCAGGACCACCGGGAGCTTCAATTGAATTCCGGTGAGCCTTAATTGTGGAAGAAATTGATTGATGAATGTATGGAAACTAAAATCTTGTGAATTTCTCATATGAAAGCATGAATTGTAAAATGGAGAATCCGTGAATACGACTGCTATATATATTAGTTAGATGCTTTAGCTTGCACCCCAACTGCTCAACAAAATGCTTCTAAGAAATTTGTCATACATACATTCAATTAATCACATCTGATGATTCAGTGTGTTTATGTCTAATGGAATTGGGATGCTATTGAACTCAGGTTATTATTTGCATGTTGAGAGGTCTTGTGTTCAAGCTTTGTTGGTAATGAATTATGTGGAATTCTTCTTCTCTGATATCTTTTTTTAATTAAAAATAATAATAAGTAAGAATTTTTTATGAAGTATAAGCATTGAATTGCTTGTGTTAGCTGGGAAGGTAGTTAAACATTAGATCTAGTGTCAATGCACTCCATCTAAGTTGGGTTGCAAATATAGATTTCTTAGTAGTAGGTGGCTTTTTTAGGTTGCTCTTGGGAATAACCTTAATTCTTTAAAGCGTGTCTGTAAATGAATTTTTGTATCCATGAATGCATGCAGGTTGCAGTAAGGTGTTGTGTGCTTCATTCCTGTGATGAAAGTATCGGACTGAATTTTTGTGGATTAAAATTGTGGATGCTTCAGAAACTTAAACACCACAACACTAAAGTTCTAGCAATGAAACAGCAAAATAAGAAGGTAGAAATCCAAGGAAAAGGTCAAGTTCATGACTACTTGAACTCTGCAGCATCATCTGACAGTGAAGATATTGAAGGTGAGAAAACAAATTTTTGATTGGAATTGAAGGAGCTATGTTGCTAAATCTTTATTTGAAATTTCTTGCTTGTGTCATACTTTCTTTTCATTCCAATGTCAAAGTATAGAAATTGAATGTATGTATAATAATAATAATAACATACAAGATTGTGAGTTTTTTTTTTTTAAAGAGTTTCTTCAAAATAAATTCTTCAAGTTGTGCATTAATGGATGAACTTTTGCTGCTGGTTCTCAGATACCTGAAGACCTGCACTTTGTGCTGAGAATGAGACACATGTTTGAGTCACTGGGCTACCAAACAGACACAAGTTAGTCTATTACTTATAAATATTATGTGAACAATTTGAGTTGTTCATTGGCATTTTCCAATACATATTGTGTCATTGTTCTTGAGATATTATTGGCATGTAAATTAGATCATTGTCTATTGATTCATAGATGCAAATTTGAATTATTCCAATTACACTAGTTGAGAGTTTGGTAGTAATTTGTTACTGAACTTTGTGAGTTTTTGTGTTTATGAAGATGGTGTTCTGGTTGGTACTTCCAAAACTGATCAGAGAGGAAGAAATCTGCTAGATGAAATCTTTTGCTGTTGAATCTTGAAATGTTATGTCAGTATGATGGTTGAATGAGAATTCTTATTAGTTTGGAAGAAATTGTTGTATGATTGAAGATGATTTAATCTTTGAGCTAAAGATGGATCATGGTCGTTGGGGAGGGTATTGAATTCTGTTTTAGAGATCTTTGATTTTTACAGGAGGGTATTGAAATATTTCTTTCCGTGTCTTCTGTTTTCAAATTTGGTGATTGTACATTATATTCTCTGCCAGGATCAATGCTTATGGCTTAGTTGAAGTGAAAGTCTCGGGTGATGGAAATTGTCAGGTCTGTTAAGATTTCATTAAATACTAGAATATCTATCTAGATATTAAAGTGTAAATAGCTGGAGCTTCTCAGTTCAACTGTTCATATGATTTGTTTCTCCATCTTGTAGTTCTGTGCAATATCAGACCAATTATACAGATCACCGGAGTATCACAAACATGTGCGCTAAGGGAGATTGTGAAGCAGGTGCTTATCTCTGTCCCACTTAGGTTATTTGAGCTGCTGCATAGTTTTTAGGTTCCCTCGGATATCAGGAAGGCATAGTTATTTTCCTTGGGTTTTGAGGTTACGTTGATCTTTCTATGCAAGCAAAATAATAAAGTGTTGTGCATAGTACTCTCATTCCTTGCCTGAAGACGCTGACTGTGCATGGTGGCAAGCCTGCATTGTATTCATTTTTAAAAAAATTTACTGCAAATATTCTTACATCATGATTCTTTTTGGTTTCAGCTTAAAAAATTCAGGTCTTTGTATGAAGGTTATGTGCCTATGAGGTACAAACACTACTACAAGAAAAATGTCAAAGTATGACAGCTTACCCTATCTCAGCTTTCCATTTCACCTGGCTTTTCTGCTGCATTCCATATAATGGAAATGCTATGTGGTATGATTAATTTATTGATGCATTGAACCATATAGGATTGGTGAGTGGGGTGATCATGTTACATTACAGGCTGCAGCTGACAAGGTTTGATAGTTTCTATTTATCATGACTTGCCTGGCATAAATGTTGTTGGTAGTGCCTCTGTCAATGTTGTTTTGGATGCATTGGCATCAGAGTAGAAAATGCAGTTCTTGTATCCTCGAAAATGTCACTGTTTTCCATGTTGAAAATAAATACATTGGAGCATATACATCAATTACTTACATTTATATCTAACAATATTAACTTATTTTTTACAAGACAATTCTGTATTTAAGATTAGGATGGTATTTTTAAGGGGTGCATAAGACAGGAAACTTTGTTTTGGTATATGGTGTGAATTTTATTCATTGCTTGGGAGTTTTATATTAACTAGTCTGCATTTCATGTTTGAATATAATTCTAAAGTTTAATCTCCATCAAATTTTGTGCTAGGAATTGGTGGTTTACAGCTTTTTCTATTGAAAATTGAAGTGGACATCATTAAAAAGTACAGGTGGGAAGGTTTCATTTGAATGATCTTGAAATTGAAGATAATGGAGGTGTGTAGATGTCTGCATAACTCATAACTCATACAGACAGATATATATAACCTCTCAATTCCATGAATGTTTTGTAACATCATGCATTCACCCATGATGGTCATGGGTGAATGGATTCTGAATCAGTTGAATGTATCAGTATTGCTGCTTATATATTCGATATTTCAAATTTGCTTTTGCATTTTGTAAAATCAATAGTATTGAAGTTTCAGATCCTGCTTGTATATTTGCAGTTTGGAGCAAAGATATGCCTTCTAACTTCATTTCGAGATACTTGTTTTGTTGAAATTGTTCCACGACAGCAACCCCCTCAAAGAGGTAACATCAGCTTCTCTTCATTTTTCACATGATCGAATAGTAGCCCTCTGCTGATATTTTTTGAATATGGACAAGCAGAATTATACTACTACAAATTGATGACTTACACAGTACGCTCAAGTACGCTCAAGTTGTCTATGAAGTTGGTATGTGATGTGAAATGCAAGAACGACAGCCCTATCCTGGCTAGCAGGAAAGCAGCCAAATCTGCAGATGCTACAGTGATCATCACTGGATTGAATCTTGACATTGAGTATGAAGGGAATGATAGGAGTGATCTTGAACCCCGATTAACAAATTCGGTCTTTCTTATATTATTAGTGTTGATAAAGTGAATACTATTGGAATGTGAATGTATTTTTTAATTAAATAAATTTTGTTTTTATTATCAATAAATTTGGTCTTTTCAGATATTATTAGGGTCATTTGTGTTATTATTATTATTATTATTATTATTATTATTATTATTATTATAAATCCTATAGCGGCAGATATATCCGCCGCTATAGATCTCAACAGCTGATAATAAGACTTATAACGGTGGATATATCCGCCGCTATAGGTCTCAACAGCTGAAATAAGACTTATAGCGGCGGATATATCCGCCGCTATAAGTCCTATATCCGCCGCTATAAGTGTATCTATAGCGGCGGATATATCAGCCGCTAAAAGTGTACAAATCCGCAGCTTAACTTTCCCCGACGGGAGATTTAGTGGCACACCTTTTATCCGCCGCTATGTCCTTATAGCGGCGGATAACTACTATATAGCGGCGGATATATCCGCCGCTATAGAGTACATTTCTTGTAGTGTCAGCTGCTGTCTTTCTTTGTTGCCCCTATCTGAAAGATCAAATAACCAATTAAAAAGCAGCAATCGATAATAGAAATTATCCTTGTTCTCTAAAGTCAGCAATCCTGCAAAAGAGAAAAAGCCTGAAGCCATATGCATACACATCTACACCTAACACAGCATATCACAACACAATTTTAATGCTTTGAATTTGGTTTGGTAGACAACAGTGTTCAAAGATAACATTTTGGTGGATTCTCTTATCTTTCTATATATACATAGCTAAGAAACACATATTAGAGAGTAAGAAAAGCCATGGCCATGGATCTTATCCTCCTGCTTGGCTTTCTCTTACTACTAGTTTTGTTATTCTTTGTTAACCGTGGCTCCAATCTCCGGCTTCCACCGGGGCCGAGAGGCTACCCGTTGCTCGGCGCGCTCCCGTTGGTCGGCCCCGTGCCGCACTCCGGGCTCGCCAATCTAGCCAAGCGCTATGGCCCGATCATGTACTTGAAGATGGGGACATGCAGCGTGGTGGTGGCCTCCACGGCATCGGCCGCGCGAGCTTTCCTCACGACCTTTGACAGCCAGTTCGCAAACAGGCCGGACAATGTCATCAGTGCCAAGGACATCACTTACAACGGCAACAACATGGTGTTCTCCAACTACACACCAAAGTACAAACTCTTCCGCAAACTCAGCACTCTTCACATGCTAAGTAACAAGGCCCTGGCCGACTGGGCGCCTGTGCGTCGCGCTGAGGCCTCGCACATGGTGCGTACTATGCTCGAGTCCAGCACGAGGAACAAGCCCGTGGTCGTGCCGGAGGCTCTCCTTTGCGCCATGGTCAACATCATCGGTCAAGTGATGTTGAGCCGGAGAGTGTTTGATATCTCCGCAGGTTCCGAGTTGGGCAAGTTCAAGGTTGCTTTGAAGGACTTGATGACCGGTGGAGGGTTGTTCAATATCGGGGATTTCGTGCCTTCGATTGCGTGGATGGACCTGCAGGGGATACAGGCGAAGATGAAGAGCGTGCATGAGAGGTTGGATGAGATGATCAAAAGGTTGCTGGATGAGCATGTGGCGAGTGCTGCAGAGAGAGAAGGCCGGCCAGACTTCATTGATCTTGTGATGGCTAGCAAGCTCAGGGACGACGATGGAGAGACTCTCTCCGATGTGAACATCAGGGCCCTCATCTCGGTATGATGTACACCATCCCAGCTCTTTTAGTATAACATGCATTGCATGGTTTGGCAGGCTTGCTAAGTATTTTTCTCATTGGTTAGCTTAGAGATTGATTATGGAATAAGTAAAAAAAAATTATCGAGTCATAGCTCAATAAGAGAGTGACGTGGTTGTCGAGTCTTTCTTGCATTGAATAGGATTATAGATTCATTGTCTTCTCATTCACTTCCAAGTAGGGCTGTAAACGGGCCGAGTTTAATCGGACTGAACCCAACTCGAATTCGGCTCGAATTAGCCTAGTTCGAGTTCAAAATTAGTTCAAATAAGTTTGTTTCAGCTTGGCTCGATTTTAATTTCGAAAACTCGAAGTTAAGAACTCAATTATAATTTTGAAATCTCGGATTTAGTTTAAAATTAAAAATTTATTTATAAATTAATTTTTTTATATTATATATCATACATCAATACTAAATATTAAATATTTTATTCATATTTTATAATATTTATTAATTTTTAAATTAATATTAATATTATATATTAATATATTAATATATTAATATATTAATATGAAATTTCGAGCTTTCAAGTTGAGCTGGATCAAGCTCAACTCGGCTCGAAATTAATTTTGAGCTTGAAATTCAAGCTCGAGATAAGCTTTTATTGAGCCGATCTCGAGAACATCTTGATCACTTGACAGCCCTACTTCCAAGTGGCTGATTTAAGAACCATTCTACAACAAAAGTGTAATTTAATTGATCAGGCTAGAGTCAGTCAACTGTGTTATATATATATATATATATATATATATATATAATTTGAGAATATATATGAGCAGATACAAGTTGACAAATTAATATAGATCACAGATAGCTAATATTTAACAAAATCTACTACTGTAGTAGTCTTTGATATGAAAGCTAAACTAATGTTGCTATATATGTATGTGGTACAGGACATGTTCACTGTAGGCAGCGACACCTCATCGGTTGTAGTTGAGTGGGCGCTTTCTGAGATGTTGAAGAACCCGAGTATTCTCAAAAGATTACAATCAGAGTTAGATGTTGTCATTGGCCGAGAACGCATGTTGGAAGAGTCAGACATAATGAATCTCCCTTACCTCCAAGCTATCTGTAAAGAAGCACTGAGGCTACACCCATCCACACCTCTCAGCGTCCCTCACTTCTCCTCAGAACCATGTGAGGTCAACGGATATCATATCCCTTCAAACACTCGTCTTCTTATCAATATCTGGGCCATTGGTCGGGATCCAGATGTCTGGGAGCGTCCACTAGAATTCTATCCAGAAAGGTTTCTTGTGGGTGGAAAGGCCGCTAACATAGAACCCCATGGCACAGACTTTGAATTGATACCTTTCGGTGCTGGACGAAGAGCATGTGTTGGAAAACAGGCTGGTATGATATTTGTCCAATACTTCTTAGGTGTGCTCGTTCATGCATTTGACTGGCAGCTGCCGGAGGGGGAGAAGATTGATATGGAGGAGACTTCAGGTGTGGTGGTGCCCAAGGCTGTGCCCCTGAAAGCAATGGTGTCACCTCGCTTGATTCCCTGTGCTTACGTTTGAAAAGCTTCTGGAGTGTGCATATATGAGAACTGGAGGCACCTTTCATTATAAGAAATTAATATAGATATATATATTGCAGGAGAAAATGGTGAAGGACATCATCTTGTGAAAGGCCTTTGAGGTTCTTAGTGGGATTAAAGGTTTTGTCAAGATGGTCTTTCCAAGAGGTTCCTCCAAAGAGGGAGAGGCATCTAGCAAATACACACCACACTACCGGTTTTACTTATTTTACATGCTTATATTTTTGTAAATCTGGTTGTTTAAAATGTACTGGTTTGTCCTTAGATTAACATAAATAAAAATGGTTTACCCATTTTATTAAATAAAAAGTGTTGTTAAGATAGTTTGTTCTTAATGGTATTTGATGGTGTTTTTAATGAAGTGTGATGCAAATCACATTAACCCACATATCAGGTTGAGTCTAGTTTCATCGTAGTGGGTGATGTGTACCACTTCATAGTAGTGGGTCTTGTGCATATCGAGTCCTTATGAAGGTTGTTGTAAGTGGTCATAATGCCACATTCATAGGTCCATGTGGGTCATATAGTTTCCTTGGGTAAAAATCTTGAGAGGTCACCAAACTATACCCATATTTCAGTTTGGGTACCAAACTTTAATTTGTATCTTTTTGGTCACCTTACTTCTATTTGATTTCAACACGAGGATACCCGAGGGAAACCGGTGATAATTATATGATGTGGCAGCTGGATTAGCCACGTGGAGGGTATTGAAATCCTAATTTACAAAAATCTTAGCTAATTGAACAAAATTTGGGGAAAAAAACAACATTTGAACCTTGATTTTGACAAGGTCAAAACGAATAACATTCGAAATCAAGGTTCAGATATTGTTCAATTAGTTAGGATTTTTATAAATTAGGATTTGAATACCCTCCACATGGCTAATCCGATAGTCATGTCAGATAATTATCGTCGGTTTTCCTCGGGCACCCTCCCGCTGAAATCAAATAGAAGTAGGGTAACCAAAAAGATACAAATTGAAGTTTGGTACCCAAAGTGAAATATGGGTATAGTTTGGTGACCTCTCAAGATTTTGACCCTAGTTTCCTTTAAATATCCATCAATTAGTTCAAGTTGTCAGCTCTGTGCGGTCATTTCTCCTTTCAATCAACCAAGTTTATGTTAAAAATCCTCGCTCTTCTTCTCAAGTGTGAGAAAAGCACATGAGAAAACTTCCCACTATTGTCCAAAAATTCCATCATTGTGGTATCAAATGAGTTGGGGTAAAAATGTTGAGAGGTCACTGAACTATGGTCATATTTCATTTTGGATACTAAACTTTAATTTATATTTTTTTGGTCACATTATTTCTATTTGATTTCAACTGGAGGGTACCCGAGAGAAATCGGAGATAATTATCACCGATGACCACACGTTTGAAATCCTAATTTACAGAAATCTTAGCTAATTGAACAAAATTTGGATAAAAAACAACATTGGAACCGTGATTTCAATAAGGTCAAAAACAATAAAATTTGAAATCAAGGTTTAAATGTTGTTTAATTAGTTAGGATTTTTGTAAATTAGGATTTCAATACTCTCCATGTGGCTAATCCGGCGGTAACGTCAGATAATTATCGCCAATTTCTCTCGGGTACTTTCCCGCTGAAATCAAATAGAAGTAGGGTGACCAAAAAGATACAAATTGAAGTTTGGTATCCAAAGTGAAATATGGGTATAGTTTGGTGACCTCTCAAGATTTTTACCCAATGAGTTGTGATCCCATGGGCTCACCCATGGAACCGAGACGTGGAATCACAATAGCCCTTCATCCACTCATTTTGAATTGAATGATAAAATATACTAAAATATGAAAAAGGGTAAGATGGACATTTTATCCTCCTGCCAATCTCTCGATCCGTTACCCAACACTGAAGCCGCGTCTCTCTCTCTCTCTCTCTCTCTCTCTCTCTCTCTCTCTCTCTCTCTCTCGGATAGCTCAAGCCCAATCCACCCCCAAATAAACCAATATTCCTTTCCCCTTCCATCTATAATCAATCTCACAGGCGAGGCTTTGCTCATTCTCTGTGAATTAAAAGAAGTATCATTTTTCTCAGAAATTTTCAGGCCCTTTCAATTGACAATGTATACACATGACTACTAACAAATATTAGTCCTGGGTAGCCTTTTGAATATTTGATGAATTTTTCTTTTCATGCATGGAACCTAATATATATTTTTAATCTATTTTGCAGTCATCTCTTGTGGCTGCTAGGGCTGATAATTTTTACTATCCACCGGAATGGACCCCCAAACAGGTATCCCTTTCTTGTTTGGCTTTGATACTTTTGTTAGATTTTTTTGTTACTAATATTAGTTTTGAATTCGTGTTGCATTGCTGATTATGTGTAACGCCCCGACCCGGATCCCGGGACCTCGGGCACGTTCACAGACCTGCCGTACCCGAGTGAAGACGGGCCCCACTCGAATACAAGGCCTAAATGATACGTGAGCAGATAACCAAATTGTCTAACAAATAATTTCAGAGTTATTTTACAACGGAACTTTACTCTTAGTAAAAACAAAAATTGGCCCTACAAGGGTCCTACAAATTATATAAAGTCTCATGTAAAGAAGGCCGAAGTCCTCGAACCTCTACGCGCAGCTCCTGGTTGTAATCAACTAAACTTTAAAACCTGAAAAGAGAAGAAGTCAAGTGGGATGAGCTTTCGAAAGGAAAGCTCAGTAAGTACTCCCGCAAGGAATGCGAAGAGGTCATGAGCACATTCATAAAATAGTGATCCACACACACAGTAACATAATAGGAAGAGACCAAGCTCAAACATAAGGAGATCACTATCACAAAGCACAGGCTTAAAGCACGAAGTCAAAACAAACTTGAATATCAAACTTGTCATCTCCCTGGCAGCTATCGACCTAAGCCGATCTTATATCTTATAAACCAAACCCTTGAGTCTGGTGGAGCTCCCACATGTACGCATTACACGCCGGCCAGAAGGCCCCATCGACGCAGTGGCGCCCGTAGTGTTCTGGAACGCCCACAACTTATCATAATCTGCACTGAGCGGGATAATCTTCAACACAAGAAATGCTAACACACCATCCTGGACGGAGCACAGGCTCACGTGTTTCCACGGCCATGTGCCGATCAGCAGGAAGGCGAAATCAGCATACACACCAAAATGCATACACCACCATGGAGCTCAATAAAGAAGGAAATCTTGAACACGAGTATGCAATCCAAAACATAGCGATATCGAAACCAAAAATCAATGAAGATAAACCACAATATCGAGATCAACTAACATCAAGCATGTAAGCTGAAGCAAAAGCATAAATTCAAGAACACCCATTGCTGGGTGGAAACTAGGCAGATGTACTTACCAGAAAACAACAATCAAATAAGGCAACAAAGCAAAGGTACTTACAAGAACAAACATGGCAGTAGCAAAAATCAAGAACACTCGGGAGAGTGGGGTAGTAGGTAGAAGTACTTACAGAAATCTCGAAGTCTAGTATCCCAAGGGACGTCCCGACGCATCCACGTCAAAATCTGACAAGAACAATACTATTCTCAATAAAGGTACATGTCTATAAATTCTCTGTTTACAATGCATGCTCTAACGGGCCCAAGTCCAGCTTAATGGATCTCCCCCATATTTCCCTTACTCTAGTTCTTAGTGTTCCATAGAGGCCCATGTGGCTTGGTGGTGAAGGTCCACCTCCCTTTCTCTACGAGGTCCTGAGTTCCATTCTCTCATATTTTCTTTTGTGGTCTTACTATTTGTCTAGACTAAAACAATTGGGTTTTCTTTTTCCATTAAGCCTAAGCCCAATTCTAGATGGGCCCAATTCCTCCAACCGAGAACTAACTATGCCCACCCTCGGTTATCTTAATTTTGTGACTCACTTAGCCACTTGAGAATTTAATTGAGCCCATTCAATGATTAGAAATTATCATTTTTATTTAGTTAATCCCTTAACTAATTCTTACAAGCCTCCCCATAATTACCTTTTAATTTATTTAGGTAATACAGCCCATTGTTCCTTTATTGGGCCCAAGCCCAACTAAATTGGGTCCACGACTTGATCCAGGCCCAAACCCAAACTTGGTTTACTAGGTCTCATCTTTTATTTGATTAACCCTAATCAAGTAATAGCTAATCAATTTAATTAAGTAAACCATACCCTTTTTAATTGATTAATCTTAATCAATTATCAGTAAGTTAATTAATCAAACCACACTTTTAATTAACTAATGCCGGTTGATGAATTCTCATTCATCTTACCTCTTTAATTGATTAATTTAAATATTTTAATTACCTTCATTTAAACACCTTATCCTTTTAATTTAATTAATCAATCCAACTGATCCATTATCTAACTAACTTTTAATTTAGATCATTTAATTTAAATCAAAACAATTTTTTTTTAAACATTTAATGTTTTAAAATCTATCTCATCTTCAACCTCGCGACATCCCCCGAGGTGAGAGAGAAGCAGCGCCCCCCGGCTGAGAGAACAGCGCTCCGGCTGGCCGTATCCGCCTCCCGGCTTCCCCGAGCCTGATCGGAACTCCACGCCGCCAGCCTCCCGCCATCCGAGAGCTTCTCTCCGCCGCCCGCGAGGTTCTGCAAGGTTGCGGCCTCCTCTTCGCCGGCGTCTGTCCGGTCAGAGCACCCACTCCCGGCGTCCAGTATCCTCTCCGAGTCCGGTGAGGCCCTTGGCTTCTCTCCCGTCCCTCATCTAATGCATGCATGCTCGACGGCGAAAGAGAAAAAGAAAAGACTGTGGGCAGACTTACCGGTGGTTCCGGCGGTGTGGTCGCGTCCTACTGCAATAGAGGTGCCGATAGAGAGCCCCTCGGGACCTTCTCCTCGTCCCCTTCCCCTGTCCTCGTCAGAGAAGAGCAGTGCCCACTCCACTGTCTCCTTCCCTTTACAATGGTGACTCTCTCTCTCTCTTTCTCTCCGATGGTGTGCTTCAAAGGTTCAACCTCGGTTTATATAGAGGGCACCGTGGGTGTGATTGTGGGGATCTCAATCCTCTTGATTGACATCCGCATGCACAATCATCCCAGACTTCCCAAATCCGGCGATAATCCATGCAAGCCTTTACGGGAAGGCGGTGGCGCGTGATTGCTGGCGGAGGGAGAAGAAGACCGCCTCGGGATCAGCTCTCCCCACTGGTTCGGTGGCTGAGATCATTCCATGATGGTTCAACGGTGAGGATTACATCCTAAACCCTCGGATCTATCAACTTATCAAATGGAGAGCTGAGATTTCGTGGAGATGAAAGGTCGGGATCCTTTCCAATGCTTAGAACATAAACCCAACCCCTTGATGGACGATCTGGATCCCTCCTGGATGTGTATTTAGATGAGCGACCAAGATTAGATTCCATGTTGAGATTAGCGGTTCAGATTTGATCCTCTAATGGATGGGTGTGTGAGGCTAAGATCAAACCTCTTGCCTCGAACTTACTCATAATTTCTTGATCTTTTAATCCTGGCCCTTGATTCACTTCTGATACATCCTGCATGGCTTTTCTGGAAATTTGCACATTAGTCCTTGAACTTCTTCACCTTTACATGTAGGTCCTCAGAATGTGAGAAGACACAATTTCTCTCAGGTCCTCGAAGTTTTTTTTTTCTTATTACGAATAAGTCCCTGACAGCCTTAATTATTCCAAACTAGGAATTTTAATCAACCAATCATCTACTCTTCAATTAAATCAATTCCTCCCCTTTCCTTTTAATTGATTTAATCTAATCACCAATCAATTAACATGAAATTCTCCCAATTTCATTCATCCCCATCTAGTTTTCTCAATCAATCTCTATTTACCAAAGTACCCTTGGTAACCATTCTAATACTAATTAAAGCCTTTACAATTTAAATAAACAATTTATTTCCATTTATTCAAATTAAAAGGAACTTCTTGCACAATTAGAGAAAAATTTATTCTTTAAAAAAAAACCCGGATTTTACATTATGGATGAGTTGTTTGATTTCTTGTTTCAGGGTTCTTTGAACAAGTTTCATGGGCAACATGCATTGAGGGAGAGGGCACGAAAACTAGATCAGGGAATTCTGATTATAAGGTAAAGGATTTTTGTAGTGAGCTTTTGATAGAGATATTTATTTCTAGTTAATGTTCACTGAAGCCAATTTTATGAACACTTATTTTTGTAGTCTTTATGTTTTATAATCGTTCAACTATTATAATAGATGAAGGAATAACATTGTTTTGTTTGTCAACCACTTTCCCATCCATTTATTCATTTGCAAACATGCATACCTTGAACTTACTATGGTTTACACATCTAATAGGCTAATAACAAGCAAAAGTAGAGTTCTTTGGTGACCTCTTCTTAGGGATAATTACTTGTTTGTTACATCCTTAGGCTATTATAAATTATATAAAATTGCCTCTCATATGGTTCTGTTTTTCTTTATATTAATTACATACCAAAACTACTAACAAGCTGGAGAATTAGTCCAAATAATATTAGTGACTTAGCCTGTCACAAAGTATACACATGACTACATGTAGTTATAGAGACAATGTAATACTTTTTTATTTTAATCCATGTAATGTTCAACCTAAACTAGTATATTTTTCTAGTTAAAGAGATACATATTTTTTTTAATATTTGCAGATTAATGAGATACAAAGTTTTGATCCAGAAGTATGGGAAATGGATGAGCATATATATAATGCAAACGAATTTGAGTTAGAGAAACAAAATGAACATCAACCTTTGGTTGAAGATGAAGTCCAAGAACAAAATAAAGACCAAGGAGAAGATAATGATGAAAATGTTACTGAAGCCATTGTTCATCAAGAAGAAAGTTCTCTTAAGCCACATGTTGGAATGGTTTTTGATTTTGTGGATGAGGCTCATGAGTTCTATAATCGATATGCATACCGAAAAGGGTTCAGTGTGAGAAAAGGAACAACAAGAAAATCAGAGAAAGATGGCAGTGTTATTGGGCGACGTTTCTATTGCTCTAAAGAAGGTTATAGACAAGACAAATATAAGCAGAATGAAGGTAACAAAACCAAACATCGGGGTGAAACACGTTGAGGTTGCAATGCTAGACATTTTTTAAACAAAAGCAATGATGGATCTTGGATTGTCTCCATGTTTGTTGAAGAACATAATCATATATTAGCAACTCCAAGAAAATGTCATCTTTTACCATCACATAGGAAAATTGGTGAAACTCATAAAGGTATGATTGATAAAATGCGACAATCAGGCATCAGAATTAATCTTATGATGAATTATCTTTCACAAGAGTCTCAAGGGAGTCGAAATGTTGGATTCATCGAGCTAGATGTAAGAAATTATGTGCGCACTAGAAGAAAAATAGAATTTTCTGTGGGAGATTCACAAAGATTGTTGGATTACTTGAATGCAATGCAAATAAAGAACCCTCACTTTTTTTATGCTATACAGCTTGATGTGGATGTCATATTAACAAGTATATTTTGGAGTGATGCAAGGTGTAGAATGGATTATAGTTACTTTGGAGATGTAGTATGCTTTGATCCAACATATGGAACAAATAAATATGGAATGTCGTTTGTTCCAATTGTAGGGGTTAATCACCATCTACAAACTATATAATTTGGGTGTGCATTGATTTTGGATGAAACGAAATATTCTTTTGTTTGGGTACTTGAAAATTAGCTACAAGCAATGATATCCAAAATAGAATATTCTTTTGTTTGGGTACTTGAAAATTGGCTACAAGCAATGAAGGGATGTCATCCCAAAGTAATTCTCACTAATCAAGATTCAGCTATCATAGGTGCAATTGCGCAAGTCTTACCAAGGACCATTCATCGATTTTGCTTGTGGCATATTTTTCAAAATGCTAAAAGGCACTTAGGTGGTCTATTCAAAAGGGGATCCAAGTTTGGACAAGATCTCTCTTATTGTGTAAGGGGTCCCGAAAGCATTGAAGATTTTGAAAAAAAATGGATTGAGTTGCTTGCTAAATATGATTTGAAGGAGAATAATTGGATGTTGAGAATGTATAGAAAGAGGCATTAGTGGGTTCCTGTATACTCGCGTGACTTCTTTTGTGCAGATATGTCTACTACACAACGAAGTGAAAGTATAAACAAATTTTTCAAGGGATTTTTGAATAGGAAAATGTTGTTGTTGGATTTTGTTCAAGGTGTTGATAAGGCACTAATCAGACGTCGAGAGAAAGAAATTGAAGCTGATTTTAAAATGAGTAATGTGTGGCCATCTTTAATGCTTCATATGCCTATTGAAGAAGAGGCAAGTAAATTATACACACCGGCTATGTTTGCAAAATTTCAAGAAGAATTACTTGCTAGTCTTCGTTACAAGTGTGAAAAAATTGAAGAGAATGAAGGTATAGCTTCATATAAATGTTGGGTGCCAGAAAGAGAATTCAGACTTGTTAAGCTTTATTTTGGATCAAGATTTCTTATACATTGTACTTGTCGCAAGTTTGAGTTTACAGGTTTAGTGTGTTGCCACATATTGAAGGTATTCATTGTAGCTAATGTGGATACGATTCCAAGAGAATACAAGCTAAAACGTTGGACAAGGGATGCAAAATGTGGAGAAGTTTTTGATGAAAAAGGTCAAGAAATAGAAGAAGATTGTCATACTCATTTGATACTAAGATATAGCACTCTCTCACGTGAAGCATCAAAAGTTGCAACCAAGGGATCTTGCTCTGTAGAAGTTTATAAAGTAGCTTTGTACTGGTTGAGAAAGGCACGAGAAGAGGTTGAAAATGCTATTAAAATGCAAAACATTGAAGTTCCAAATAGCAACAATTATGAGTGCTTATCACAACGAACAATTATGTCAACTGAAGTAACAATCCGCGATCCTTCACTAGCAAAATGTAAAGGAAATGGTGGAAGAAAGAAAGCATTTTGGGAGAAAAATCAAAAGAAGAGGAAGTTCAAATCTACAATTGGAAATAATTCCGAAAATAGTCTAGCTCAAGCAAGCAAAGGTACTTAATGATCTAAAAAAATGTTGATGTGTATGCAAAATACTTTTACAATAATTTTGTTTTTTGTTTTTTTTTTTACAGGCTTATGGGTTGAACCTCCACTTTTTGTACGAAATGTCAATCCTAAATTAAATGTTTCCATGAATCAGGTTAGTTTTAGAGTAATTCATTAATGTGCACAATACCAATTTTATAATATAAGATCCTCATTTTTTTTTTTGAAAAATATTTCAGGGAAATCAATCTTCCACAAATCAGGAAAATACTGGAGTTGCTCTTACTTTTATTGAGAACCAAGATGGCTAGAATTATCTTACATTGTAATTGTGGACAACTTTTTCAGTTTTGTTTTTGCAGTTTTGTTTTTTGTTCATGAAGTGCTACGTATTTTGTATTTGTGTGTGAGTTTTATGTTTATTCAGTACAGCTTGTTGTTTCAATACAGCTTGTTTTTAAATCTAGGTTTATTTAGTACAACTTGGTTTCATGTAATACCAATTTTGCAGTTTTGTTTCTGTTTAGTGTTTTATGTTTATTCAGTACAGCTTGTTATTTGGTGGAGAAGGTGCAGCTTCAACTTGCCTCCGTTCTGTAATGTAGAACCCAGATTCCTGACTGTGTGGAATAGCATATTCATAAGGCTACCCAAGACTTCTATTTAATTTACATTCAAGATCACAAATAACATCAAGCAGGTAAATTCTTGATAAAACAACACAAAGTTTATTACAATTGGGAGATTGCCAATCTAAAGCAACATTATTCACTGAGCTTATGTGCATATTATTTGCTGCCCTTAGTTCAAACCAAATAAATTTCTAGACAAGAATTCCCTTATAATCAGAATTCCCTGATCTAGCTTTCGTGCCCTCTCCCTCAATGCATGTTGCCCATGAAACTTGTTCAAAAAACCCTGAAACAAGAAATCAAACAACTCATCCATAATCAGCAATGCAACACGAATTCAAAACTAATATTAGTAACAAAAAAATCTAACAAAAGTATCAAAGCCAAACAAGAAAATGATTCATGTTTGGGGGTCCATTCCGGTGAGTAGTAAAAATTATCAGCCTAGCAACCACAAGAGATGACTGCAAAATAGATTAAAAATATATATTAGGTTCCATGCATGAAAAGAAAAATTCATCAGATATTCAAAAGGCTACCCATGACTAATATTTGTTAGTAGTCATGTGTATACATTGTCAATTGAAAGGGCGTGAAAATTTATGAGAAAAAAGGTGATTTATGAGGAAAAAGGGCCTGAAAATTTATGAGAAAAAAGATACTTCTTTTAATAACAAAAAATATATATACACAAATCGATCACTACTACAATAAAAATATCCAAAGAAAACAAATGTTAGTTTCCCAAACCGTAAGACCATCTTCATCAATTGAAGCCAAAAAAGAACACAATGGGAAGGATCACCCACCAAGTGGATGCTCCAACTTGAACGAACTCTTTGCCATCGCTCTCTTCTTTCCTGTAATTCCCACACATCAAATTTACACAATCCCCGATAGAGAACAAAGATGATCAATAAAAACCATAAAGAATTCAGAATAAACAGAGAAAGAATTACAAAAAAAATCCATAGAGAATGAGCAAAGCCTCGCCTGTGAGATCAATTATAGATGGAAGGGGAAAGGAATATTGGTTGATTTGGGGGTGGATTGGGCTTGAGCTGTCCGGGAGAGAAGAGGGGAAAAGGAAGAGAGAGAGAGAGAGAGAGAGAGACGCGGCTTCAGTGTTGGGTTACGGATCGAGAGATTGGCGAGAGGATAAAATGTCCATATTACCCTTTTTCATATTTTAGTATATTTTATCATTCAATTCAAAATGAGTGGATGAAGGGCTATTGTGATTCCATGTCTCGGTTCCCATGGAACCGAGCCCATGGGATCAATACTCGTATCAAATCTCTCAGGTTCAATCTTGTTGGGTGTGGCTAGAGGTGGGCACGGGCTAGTTAACCGGGCCCGACGGGCCCAACCCGTCGGTTCCGGGCCGGCCAAACTCTGAACCGGACCCGGCCCGGGCCACAGGTTGACCCGTCGGACCGTGACTAGCCCGAGCACTCTTATAGAACCGACGGGCCGGGCCCAATCCGCCAGTTTTTTGAATTTTTTTTATAAAAAAATATATATATAAATGTATATTAAAAATAGCAAAAAAAAATTTTAAAAATGTAAAAAAAAAATAACTATAGTATTTTGATATAAAAATAGAATGAGGAAAATTTTAAAAAATTGAAAACTATAAAATTCATTATCCTACACTCATTATTCAAATATCAAGAAAACAAAAAAATATATATAAAATTAAAAAAACATATAAATGGCAAGCTACTTAAAAAAAGAAAATAACAATAAAAAACCTTCATTATTGACAACTAAAGAATGCAAAAATATCTCTCAAAAGAAAGAAAAAATCAATCTATAAAATTCATTATCCTCCTACACTAATTATTCAAACATTAAGAAAATAAAAAAAAACATAAAATCACAAAGAACATATAAATGGCAAGCTACTTAAAATTAAGGAAATAACAATAAAAATCCTTCATTATTGACCATCAAAGAATGCAAAAATCTCTCATGAAAGGTGATGAGGATAAAAACCGAAGAGCCTGATGCCTGACACGTGGATTAATCTCAGCTGCTGATCGACTGCAATAACCTCTTCGGGGCCTCCGTCTTCGACCCCACCGCTTCGGGAGAGATTCCTCGGGAAAGATGGACTACCTCTTCGGCATACAGAAGCAATACCTCCAGGCCCACAGGAGACACCAGGCATCCCGAGCCGATAAGAATCACCATGTCCCGAAAGACTTGACACCCTAGCAATCTAGAAGCATCTGGAAGAGAAGACCGTTGGGGCCTAACTGAATTACAGCCTGGCAATCTAGAAGCACCTAGAAGAGGTATGAGCTGTCAAGCTAACTAATTCCAGCTGGCGTCCACGTGGCCTATTAGGAGCTAGGTCTATAGCTCGCACATGGTCTATTCAGGTAACTTGCTCCCCAAGCAACCCCCCACAGGAAGCCTATAAATAGGAGACCTCACCAGATGATTAGCAAGCCGGATCGGAACGGCGAAGCCCTGCCTCTCCAGAGACTCATATTCCACCTGAAAAGTGTAATCTCTTTGATCTGATAGTGATTTCATCTCCGATTCAGGAGATTTCCGTGGTTTTCTCCCCGATTTCGGGGTTTCCACGTAAATCTTGTGTCGATCTTTACCTTTTCTTGAGTTTTTCTCTCCCGATCACTCTCGATCTCATCTCGATTGGCCCCCAATTGAACTACAAATTCAATTGTTGGCTTGAATCTAGTGGTTCTTACCGATTCTTGCATCAACAATTTGGCGCCGTCTGTGGGGACGATCGGACGAGAAGCCATGACGACAACGAGAAGATCCAAGCAGAGTCAACCTCAAGATCAACAAATCCCTCAATCAGGGGTCGTCCCACCACCGCCAGCTGTTCCGCCTCCCGGAGATCCACATCCTCCAAGCCCTTCTCCCACCCCGGATCCTGCTCCCAGGATGGTGGAGATTCCGGAAGATCGATACAGATCGATGGAGCGTCAGATCGCGGATCTCACTCAGACGCTCCTGGCGGTGGAGAGACATATCTCTCAGGGCGTGGCCCCAAACCACATCTATCGGCCGGTGGAGAGTCGTGACCGTCGGTGGCCCATTCCCCACGTCAGCGGGATCCATCGCCACGGAGAGGTACAAGCCACAACTCTTCGTCTAAAAGTTCCGATTCAATTCGCCCGGGGCGTCGACGACGCCCTCAGGCCCGGAATTCTCGCAGAAGGGGGCGGGACCCTTCCCTCGATGGTTCCCAATCTCCTGAGCCACGCGGGAGAAGACAAAGATCCCGGCGGCTCTCACCCCGAGGACGCTCCCAGGAGCGGTCCCCGAGGCGTTCACCCCACTACCATCATCGAGGGGATCGCTCCCCTGGGCGGAGCTCTCCCAACCGCCCATCGATAAGGAATCAATCGCCCGCGCGGCATCGTTCCCCCGCGGCACCTTATTGCAATTACGGTGAACTGAGGGGGAGGACTTACTCCCGCTCGTCAAAGTTGTATTCGCCTTTTGTCAGAGAGATTTGGGATGCTCCTTTTCCGAAGGATTTCCGGGTCCCGCATATAAGATACTACAGCGGGACTACTGATCCTCATGAGCATGTGGAGCGTTATTGTGCTGAGATCATGGATAATCATATTGATGATCTTTGTTACGCCGTTCCTTCCGAAGACACTTCACCGACATCGCCACGATTGGTTCCGAAGTCTCCCGGGCTCGGTATCTAGTTTCACCGACCATCGATCTTTTCTTTTGGTTTTGCAAACCGGGAGACAGAGGAAGAACCCTGTGATGCTCCTGAGGTGTAAACAGTTTGAGGGCGAGAGTCTTCGGGATTACCTGGATCGCTTCAACAAAGAGGCCGCGGGGACAAGTGATCAGGATTCCATTATGGTCGTCGGCGCATTGATGGATGGCCTCCGGGAGTGTCCATTTTTGGATTCTATTTCGGGGAACGTCCCCAGGAACCTGTCTGAGGTAATGAGTAGAGCCCAGGAGTTCATCGCCTCGGAAGAATTCAAAACTGGGCGGCGCAAGGAAGCACTTCGGAGAGTTCGGGAGTTCCAGAAGGAGGAACCGCTTCGGGAAGATAACAGGGGTCCCCGCCGAAGCGACCACAGAGCCCCAAGGGAAGACAGGCGACCTCGCTCGGATGATCGGAGACCTCGGGATCCTCCCCTGCAGCAAAGGAGAGCGAGGTATGAGAACTATACCCCTCTCATTACTTCAAGGGAGAATGTTTTAATGCAGATCCAGAACAAGAAAATTTTGAAGCAACCTGAACCCATCAAGGAGTCGGGATCTATGAAGAAGAGCAAGAAGTATTGTGCTTATCATCAAGTTAGAGGCCACAATACCGAAGATTGCGTCCAGCTCATGGATGCGATTGAGGATCTAGTCAAGGCGGGGAAACTTGACCAGTTCCTCACGAAGAAAGTGCAATCGAAGGAGAGTTCACCACGAGGGCAGGAGGCCCCTCCAATCCCAGCAAATCTCGATATCAAGCTCTTCTTCATTGCTGGGGGTCCAGGTTGCGGAGGAGAGAGCTCATCCTCGAGGAAGCAATACGCCAGGATGGTAGCCTCAGTTCACGAGACTGCCCCACATAAGAGAAGCCGCCCTTCAGCTCCCATCTCCTTCTCCGATGAAGACCTTCGTGGCGTTTATCAACCCCTAGCGATGCCACAGTCATAGCGGATTAAAGTTGGGGTCTTCACCATATACCGTAATGCGGGTCGATACCGGAGTTGGTGATATAATCTTAAGGATTGTTTTGAAAGAATGAAGATCGGGAAGGAGAATCTGAAGCATGTTCGATCTCACTTAGTGGGGTTCGATGGGAATTCACGCCACCCAGAAGGCATGATTACCCTCCCAATGACACTTGGCACACCGCCGAGGACAGTTACTGCAATGGTTGACTTTCTGGTTCTCAGATGTCCTTCCAGCTACAATGCAATTATGGGCAGACCATCACTTTGTAAGTTGGCGGCAGTACCATCCCCCTATCATCAGAAATTGAAGTTCCAAACTGAGGAGGGGAGTGGGGAAATACGTGGTGACCAGGCTTCCTCCCGCCAATGTTATTCCACTCTTTTGAGGCATCAAATAGGGGAGTCGAGCCGAGCCGCTGAGACCCTTGCCCTCGAGGAGCTACAGCATGAAGATGTGGAAAGGGAGGCTCGACGTCCTGTTCCGGTAGAGGGGTTGATGGAATACCCGCTGGATGACAAACTTCCTGAGCGAACTGTTCACCTCGGGGAAGGGCTCGATCTAAAAGGACAAAATGAGCTCCTCGCATTATTGAAGGACAATGCTGATGTCTTTGCTTGGTCTGCGGAGGAGATGCCCGGAGTCCCTCGGGACATCATCGAACATCAACTCAATGTTGATCCTGCCGTGAAGCCTGTCATCCAGAAGAAGAGGAACTATGCCCCAGATCGCCTTGCGGCTGCTGAAGAGGAGGTCGATAAGCTCCTCAAAGCAGAGTTTATTCGGGAGGTCAAATACCCCGAATGGCTCTCTAATGTAGTCATGGTCAAGAAGTCCTCCGGGAAATGGAGAATGTGTGTAGATTTCACAAATCTCAATAAAGCTTGTCCTAAAGACTACTACCCCTTGCCTCTTATTGATAATTTGGTTGACTCTACTTCTGGATATAGGATGCTTAGCTTCTTAGATGCGTTCTCGGGGTATAACCAAATTTTGATGGCAAAGTCTGATGAGGAGAAAACTTCTTTTATAACCTCCCGAGGCACTTATTGCTATAAAGTCATGCCCTTTGGGTTGAAGAACGGTGGAGCTACATTCCAGAGATTGGTGAATAAAGTTTTTAAGAACCAGATTGGAAGGAATGTTGAAGCTTATGTAGATGACATACTTGTGAAAAGCCTTTCTCCTGAGGAGCATGCCTCGGATTTGAAAGAAACTTTCGCAGCCTTGCGGGCTCATAGAATGAGCCTCAACCCTGGCAAGTGCGCATTTGGGGTGAGATCGGGAAAATTCCTCGGGTTTATGATCACCCATAGAGGAATTGAGGCAAATCCCGAACAAATCCGAGCCATCATGGAGACCAGATCCCCGAGGACTATAAAGAAAATTCAAAGCTTGAACGGGAGATTGGCCGCCCTCGGAAGGTTTATTTCAAGATCTGGGGAGAAGAATCTTCCTTTCTTCAGAGCTCTCAGGAAAGCCCCAAAAGTGGAGTGGACCGAAGAGTGTGAGTTAGCACTGAATCAACTGAGGGATTACTTACAGTCTCCTGCTCTACTGGTGAAGCCGAAGCCTGGGGAAGTGTTGCTTCTGTATTTGGCCGTCACGGACTTAGTCGTGAGTTCGATCCTCACCAAGGAGGAAGGAGGAATCCAGAAGCCAGTTTATTACACTAGTAAGGTACTCAATGATGCTGAGTCGAGATATCTCCCCCTCGAGAAGCTAGCTCTCGCCCTTGTGACATCCGCTAGGAAGCTCCGGCCATATTTTCAATCTCACAAGATAAAAGTTCTTACAGACCAGCCGCTCAAGCAAGTACTCCACTCTCCTGAATCCTCTGGGCGATTAACCAAATGGGTAATCGAGCTCGGGGAATATGACATCAGCTACGAGCCGCGGACAGCGATAAAGGCCCAGGTACTTGCAGACTTTATTGCGGAACTTACAGTGACGGATCAGGATTTTCTTTCCCCAGCGGAGCAGCCACAGGTGCAGGAACTTTCCGCTCCTCAATGGGTACTTTACACTGATGGATCTGCAAATGCTGAGGGCTCGGGAGCTGGTGTTGTGTTGCGAGCGCCCTCGGGATGGAGCACCTCGACCATTTTGAAGTTCAATTTCAAAGCAACCAACAATGAAGCTGAGTACGAAGCGATGATAGCTGGTTTACAGCTTGCCCGTGGTCTGGGGGTTCAGAATGTTGAAGCAAACACTGATTCCCAATTAGTAGTTGGCCACCTCACTAAGGAATTTGAAGCCAGGGAGGAAAACATGCAGAAGTACAGAGACGTAATTCGGAAACTTATTGACAGTTTCCAAAATGTCCATATCAATAAAATTCCTCGGGAGGAAAATTTGGAGGCTGATTTCTTATCAAAATTGGCTACATCAGAAGCAGATGTTAGACAGCCTGTTAACGTTCAGTATCTCACTGCTAAAACAATCGAATGTAGACCGGTAGAGGAGCTCCTCGATGTCAGCGATGAAGAGTGTTGGATGGATCCTATAATGGATTATCTTCAGCATGATACACAACCTCCCGACCCGAAGGAGGCCCGTCGGATAGTTGTTCGGGCGGCACGTTACAGTATAATTGAAGGGCAACTTTTCAAAAGGTCTTTCACCTTACCATATTTGAGGTGTCTGCGACCTTCCGAGGCAAGGTACGTTTTGCATGAGATCCATGGCGGTGAAGCGGGCGACCATCTCGGGGGGAGGGCTTTGGGTCATAAGGTGCTCCGGCAAGGATATTACTGGCCCACATTGGCCAAAGATGCCGTTGAGTTTGTTCAGAAGTGTGATGCTTGCCAGCGTTATTCGAATGTTCAACGGCGCCCTTCGGCCCACTTCACTTCGATTGCGAGCCCGAGGCCCTTCGCTTTATGGGGAGTAGATATTTTGGGCCCATTCTCAGTTGGAGTCCGGCAATTGAAGTTCCCCATTGTGGCCATTGATTATTTCACAAAGTGGGTCGAAGCTGAACCATTGTCTTCAATTACTGAGAAAGCTTGTGAAGGGTTCTTGTGGAGGTCGATTTTTTGTCGATTCGGGATACCTGTAGCTTTCATTACTGACAATGGGCGTCAGTTCGACAACTCTGCTTTCAGATCATTCTGTGACAAGTTCAATGTTGAGCACAGGCTCACTTCAGTTACGCATCCACAAGCAAATGGACAAGTGGAAGTTACAAACCGAACCCTCCTACATGGTTTGAAGACAAGGGTTCTTAGTCACGGATCTTCTTGGGTTGAGGAAATTCCGGGGACTCTTTGGGCATATCGGACCACAACCCGAACCCCAACTGGTGAGACCCCGTTCGCTCTCACGTTCGGGACTGAAGCGGTGATTCCACCAAAGACAAGGATACCAACTCCCCGAACTCAAGCCTTCAATCCGGAGATGAATGAGGAGCGTCTTAGAGCAGAACTTGATCTCTTGGAGGAAAGGAAGGATGAAGCAAGTCTCAAAGCAGCTGCATATCGTCAGAGGGTGAAGCGCTTCTATGACAAGAAGGTGAAGCAGGTGACCTTCCAACTAGGGGACCTGGTGCTGAGGGCGAACAAGTTTGATGGCAACAAAAGCAGAACGGGGAAACTTATTCCAAACTGGGAAGGTCCCTATGTCATTCAAGGCATTGTGAGGCCTGGAACATACTGGCTTGTTAGAATGAATGGGAAGAAATTAAAGCGCCCGTATCATTCTGAACATCTTCGAAGGTACTATCAATAAAATCAGTCCCTCAATTACAATTTCGTGATAATTTTACTTTATGCATTTCTATGAACGCCTTCTTGTATATACAAACCACCCTCGGGGAATGGTTTGAAGCGCTTTGATCGCTTGGTCATTATCCCTCCTCGGGAAATAGCTTGAAGCGCTTCGATCGCTTGGCTATTGTCCCCCTCTTTGGGAAATAGCTTGAAGCGCTTTGATCGCTTGGTCATTATCCCTCCTCCGGAAATAGCTTGAAGCGCTTCGATCGCTTGGCTATTGTCCCCTTCTTCGGGAAATGGCTTGAAGCGCTTTGATCGCTTGGTCATTATCCCTCCTCAGGAGATAGCTTTAAGCGCTTTGATCGCTTGGCTATAGTCCCCCTCTTCGGGAAATGGCTTGAAGCGCTTTGATCGCTTGGTCATTATCCCTCCTCAGGAGATAGCTTTAAGCGCTTCGATCGCTCGGCTATTGTCCCTCTCTTCGGGAAGTGACTTGAAGCGCTCCGATCGCTTGGTCATTTTCCCCCCTCGGGAAATAGCTTGAAGCGCTTCGATCGCTTGGCTATTTTCCCTCTCTTCAGGAAGTGATTTGGAGCGCATCGATCGCTTAGCCACGTCGTTCTTCGGAAAATGACGCGGAAAACCTCGATCGCTTGATTAAGAGTCCCCTCGGGCAGAAGTTCTAAGCGTTTTGATCCCATAGTTATAATTCAACTTCGGGAGACAGACATCAAGAACCTCGTTCAAAACACAAACTCGAAGCTCAACAAGCAAACTTGGGAGCTCAAAAACAAAACTTCGGTTCAAGAAACTCTTATACACAAAGGATATAAATTACAATTCAAACTCATCAAGGTAAAGTTAGTTTGACAATCAGATTTAAGGCTCGGGATGTCTTTTTCAACAACAAGACAAGAAGGTGTGTCAATGGAAGAGGCCACGGCCTCGGAGTCGACCTCCGTAGTCCCTGGATCATCTCCGACAGCAGCTCCTTCTGCTCCAGCGCCCTCTCCTTCTCCAGATGAGATCTCCTCAATAAATTCATTCTCTGAATCTCCTGTGGGGTCTTCACCAGCAAGATATTTGAGACCCCCCTTGTATGTCAACGAAGAGAAATCCACTGGAAGCACCTTCAAAGTCTCTTCAGGAACCACCTGCAACACTAGCTCCCAAAGGACTCTAAAGGCATCGGTACCACCGGCGAGAAATCCTAAATCGTACCCACCAGCCTTATCGCTCGAACAAATGGCCTCAGCTTTATTGACTTGCTCAGAACAAAGGGCTAAGGTTTCCCGTTGGGAAGCAACTTCAGAAGAGAGTTTCTCCTTCTCTGCCTCAAGCGAAACCAAGAGTCTGTTCGCCTCATCCAGGAGCGTTGATTTGCTCGAAAAATCTTCTTGGAGCTTCTTATTGTCCTCTGTCAGGATCCTCATCTGCTCTTTGGTTTGGGCCAGTTCCAAAAAACGTTTTCCCATATGTCTCTGACAACTTCAACCATTTGCCCTCAGCAAGTTTACATCGAGCCTCCAAGGCTTCTTGAGCTTTCAGCATCTCGTCAGCAGCAGCCCTGTATTTATTTATTTCGTTTTCCAGGGGAAGGACCCTCTTCTCCAACTTTATTTTTTCCTCGAGAAGTTTCTGACAGTTTCTGCCTGAAGAGTCCAGTGAAGCTTGAATCTTGTCTCTCTCTGCCTTCATTGCAGAAAGCTCATCTTTCAAGTTTTGATAGTCTCCTTCCCGGAGAGAAAGTGCGAACCGGAGATCCTTTCTTTCTTCTAAGCAGAGCTCTGTCGAGAAAGAATCTTTGCTCGCGGTAGAGATCGTTGAGGCGACGAGTTAAAAATCATCAAGAAAATCGAAATAATTCGATACTTACTGAAATAGTAGTGATCCGGAGATGAGCAGCGATCTCATCTTCTTCCAATTTGTCAAGTCTCGCTTCAGAATCTTAGGACCGGAGAAGTTCCAAGCTGAAGGCCGCTGATTCAGGATTGAAGAATAGTCCTTCGAGTGGGTTTACCTTCATTCCCTCAGAACTACTCGCTATAGGCTTTTTACCTTTTTCCCTTGGACCAAGATCCCCCTCTACGGGAGGGACAGAAGTTGGAACATCCAAAGATTCTTCTATCCTCAATCGGCCCCTCTTCGAGCGCCTAAGAGGGACAGTTGGCTCAGGAACAGGATCAATTATTTCCAGAGCCGACGGATCAGAAGATAATCCTTCAGTAATACTTCCCGATGCACCATCCCGATCCTGAGGCTCGGGAATAACAGAAATTGGAGGCGCAGTTGAAGAGGGGCGAACTCGGAAACACCTCACTGATATTGGCATCGTGTCGTCACTATCCACCTCCTCAATGGGTGTCAGCATAGGAGCTTCCTCCGCGGCAATGGTAGGAGGAGCTTCAAGGGTACCTACCTTCCTCACGACTCCTTTTCTTGCTGAACCTCTTGGTTCAGTACCTGGAGCTCCCGAACTCTGCCGAGTGGACTTGTCCCTTACTTCAGGAATTGGATTCGGGTCCTTCACTCCCGGGGCACCTCCCCTCTTCTGTGGAGGTTCTTCAGTCGTTGTAGTTCGGGGACCCTCTTTCCTTTTCCTCTTCTCGAGTTTCGAAGTCCTCAACAAAGCTTCCTTCGCCCTCACAGTAGCCAATAAATTCCCGGCAGCGGCTCGAGGATCAGCAGGTCTTTTCTCTGCAGGACAAGCAAGAATTCGGGTTAACAATCAAGATAAGACATTAATCCTGAAGAAGACAAGATTCTGAGCAAACCCTACCTAAGATGGTATAGAGGCCACTAGCTCCGAGAATATCAGAGGTAAGATAAGAATCAACTCGGAGATCAAAGCATTCTAAGAGTTTTTCATATTCTTTCTTCTCCTCCTTGTCAAGATCCCTTTTCTCCATTGGATGGGATTTAGGAGTACCCCATTGAATTCGGAATGGGAAACCGTCAGAACAAGAAACGAAGAAATACTTGGATTTCCAGCCTTTCAATGAAGAGGGTACAGATCCGAGGAAGCGGCGATTTTGGCGAGCCCCAAAGTAATACCAATCGGTGGATTTCTCCCGACTCAAGCCAAAATAAAACTTAAACTTTTCTACAGAAGGTTCAATTCCACAATGGAGACAAACGATTACAAAACCACACAGACATCTCCAGGAGTTTGGAGCGAGCTGTGAGGGACAAACATCGAATTCATTCAGGATATCTACAAATAATTGGGAAGAGGAAGCCTAAGACCACCAATTAGGGCTTCGTAATAAACCGCAATTTCCTCTTTGGGCCGGAGAACTGGCTCGATCGGAGGAATCCGGATCCTATAAGTTAAAGAAGAAGGAACTCCAGAGATCCTATACTTCACAGCAATGGCATTGATGCGTTTGGCAGAAAGAAGGTTTGGATACTCATTCGAACAAGCGTTCGGACTAGGCTTTTTAAATACAGTATGCACTACCTCAGTCTCTTGTTCGGGAGAAGAAACAGTAGAATCCACAGGCAAAGAAGGGGATCTCGTACCTGGAGCCATCTGATCAAGACTCTGATGAAGAGGAAAGAAAGATTCTTGTGCAAGTTGTTCCAGGTATCGGGCGAAAGGAGGACGACGATTGCAAATCTTTGGTAATTTTGGGGGGGATCTCTTTAAATAGACCCCGATCGACGCTACATCTTCTCAACCGTCGCGATTTAATTCAACCGCTCAGATTCTTTCGTAATGAAACGGATAATCTCAACCGACCTTTCAAATTCAAACATCGGAAGGCCAAGATCGAAGCGTGAGCTCAAATCCCAGCCGATGGGCGCCACGTGTTGCCAATGATGGGACTAGCCACCAAATGGAGAAGTTAAAATTACATAAAGCGGCGAGTGTTCCTGGAAAGACACAAACGACACGCTAAAAGATACGTTGCATTAAATGCATCTTACCGCTGGGTGCAGTAAGTTATGCCACGTAAGTTCGGGAAACTGAATTCAACCAGAGATGTTACATTATGCGCAAAGTTTCCAACGAAGCAATAATTAGGATGCGAGTCCCAGAATGCTTAGCTATCGCAAGCATACTCGGGGGGGGGGGGACTGAATGATGAGGATAAAAACCGAAGAGCCTGATGCCTGACACGTGGATTAATCTCAGCTGCTGATCGACTGCAATAACCTCTTCGGGGCCTCCGTCTTCGACCCCACCGCTTCGGGAAAGATTCCTCAGGAAAGATGGACTACCTCTTCGGCATACAGGAGCAATACCTCCAGGCCCACAGGAGACACCAGGCATCCCGAGCCGATAAGAATCACCATGTCCCGAAAGACTTGACACCCTAGCAATCTAGAAGCATCTGGAAGAGAAGACCGTTGGGGCCTAACTGAATTACAGCCTGGCAATCTAGAAGCACCTAGAAGAGGTATGGTACGCCAAGCTAACTAATTCCAGCTGGCGTCCACGTGGCCTATTAGGAGCTAGGTCTATAGCTCGCACATGGTCTATTCAGGTAACTTGCTCCCCAAGCAACCCCCCACAGGAAGCCTATAAATAGGAGACCTCACCAGATGATTAGCAAGCCGGATCGGAACGGCGAAGCCCTGCCTCTCCAGAGACTCATATTCCACCTGAAAAGTGTAATCTCTTTGATCTGATAGTGATTTCATCTCCGATTCAGGAGATTTCCGTGGTTTTCTCCCCGATTTCGGGGTTTCCACGTAAATCTTGTGTCGATCTTTACCTTTTCTTGAGTTTTTCTCTCCCGATCACTCTCGATCTCATCTCGATTGGCCCCAATTGAACTACAAATTCAATTGTTGGCTTGAATCTAGTGGTTCTTACCGATTCTTGCATCAACAAAAGGAAAAAAAATCAATCTACTAAATTCACTATCCTACATTAATTATTTAAACATTAAAAAAACCAAAAAAATTATAAAATCACAAAAGAATATATAAATGGCAAGCTATTTAAAAATTAGGAAATAAATCAATAACCATAAAAAGTCTTTATTATGACAATCAAGGAATGAAAATATCTCTTAAAGAAAAAAAAAACTCAATATATAAAATTCATTATCCTATACTAATTATTCAAACATTATAAAAACCAAAAAAATTATAAAGTCAAAAAATACATAAATGGCAAGCTATTTAAAATAAGGAAATAAAAATAAAAAACCTTAATTATTGGTAATTAGAGAATGCAAAAATCTCTCTTCAAGGAAAAAGAAAGCTCAAATATATAAAATTTATTATCCTTCCTAATTATTCAAACATTAAAAAAAACAATATATTTACATGAGTTTAAAAACTTGAAAAAATTTTGAAAAAAATTGAAAAATAAAAATAAAAAAACCCCAATCTTACGGGTTGACCCGTGTCAGCCCGGCGGGTCAACCCGGCCCGGCCCGGCGGGTAAACCCACCGGGTCACGGGTTGGGTTTTACCTAACCCGTAAGTAGCGGGCCGGTTACGGTTTTCCGACCCAGCCCGCCGAGTCAACTGACCTGACGGCATTTGCCGGGCCGGGTTAAAACCGGTCTCGTGCCCCCCTCTAGGTGTGGCTAGTGGTGTTTTGTGAGGATCGTTGTTGAAACAAAAGATCTTCAAAGGAGAGGTAATTCTTTCTGTGATGCTTCATCATGTTGAATGGTATGAACACTTAAAAGCTTTAATAAAGAAGAAACACAAAAAGTAAAAAACCCTGCTATGAATTTTATTCTTCAGAATCAATAGTCATCGGATACAATCTTATGGCTGACTATTTATTCAATTTTGAATAAAAATAAAATTTCTAAAAAATAAGAAACTAAAAAACTAAATCCTAACTGATTTATCCACATTATTTAAAAAACAAACTAAATCCTAACTACAGATAAGCACGACAACACTCCCCGTCAATCTGGAGGGTACAAATTGTACATTCCCAGCTTGTCTAACATATTCTCAAACATTAATTTGAACAAAGCTTTAGTTAGGATATCTACAGTTTGTTAATTTGTTGGCGCATATATCACAGTCACACTAATAATCCCTTCATCTATTTTTTCCTTGATGAAATGTCTATCAACTTCCACATGCTTGGTACGATCACGATGAACCGGATTATGTGAGATGGAGATATCCGCCTTGTTGTCATAATAGATCTTCAGTGGCATCTGCATGTTTATTCCCAGTTCCTCAAGCAACCTCTTCAACCAAAGGGCTTCACGAATTCCATGAGCTATAGACCTCAATTCTGTTTCTGCACTACTTCTCGCGACCACAGTTTGCTTCTTACTTCGCCATGTGACTAATTCCCCCAAACATACGAGCAGTAACCTAAAATGGATCGTCTATCAGTGGTTGATCCTACCCAATCTACATACTTCTACTCCTTATTCTTCTTGTTTCTTGAAAAAAATTCCTCGACCAGGAGATCCCTTTAGGTATTTGAGAATTCGATTTGTTGCTTCCATGTGAGTTCTTGAGGGAGAATGCATAAACTAACTAATGCAGCTTACTGCAAAAACAATGTCTGGTCTTGTGTGTGCTAAATAGATCAACTTTTCAACAAGGCATTGATACCAACCCTTACCAACTGGTTCCTCTTCTAGTTTGACTTCAAATTTCATACTTGGCTCCATAGGAGTGTCCACTGGCTTGCATCCCATCATTCCAGTATCTCTAAGGAGATCAAGATTAATATACTTTTTTTGTGAAACTGTAATTCCAACTTTGCTTCTAGCAATTTCCATACCTAGAAAATATCTCAAATTTCCTAGATCTCTCATCTAGGATTCATGGGCCAACCTTTCTTTATTTCTAGTGATCTCAGCCATGTCGTTAAAAAATCATTTTTTGTGGTGGTTCATCATGTTGAATGGTATGAACACTATTAGTAGAAAAGATGGACGAAGATGGAGAAAAGGAGATGCACCGAAGGAGCCTCTTCAATCGACCTTTTCTCTAGATTTTATTTCATAATGATAATTTCACTTTACAAACCCTAAACCTTTATATATACCCATCTAGCCCGGATTCGTTAGCTCTAACCCGGATCCGATTACAATGATGTGCGGCCAACACTCCCCCTCAAGATGGACAATAGATATCAATCATCCCCATCTTGTTATATACTTTAACACACTCTCGAGGACCTAATCCTTTAGTTAAGCAATCAGCTAGTTGTTCGCTAGAATGAATATGACTCAGCTTCAAAATCTTGTCATCTAGTCTCTCCTTAATGAAGAAGCCATCAATCTCAATATGTTTTGTGCGATCATGCTGCACAGGATTGTTACCAATGCTAATGGTTGATTTGTTGTCACACCAGAGCTTTAATACATCACCTCTAAATAGTTGCAATTCTGATAACAAACTCTGCATGCAAAGTATCTCACAAAGACTAGCCGCCATAGCCCTGTACTCAGCCTCAGCTGTAGACCGGTCAACCACCTCTTGTTTCTTGCTACGCCACGACACAAGTTTACCCCCAACAAAGACACAGTAACATAAGGTAGACCTCCTGTCATCCAAGCAGTTTGCCCAATCAACATCACAATATCCCTCAACATCCAAGTGCCCATAACTCTTGAACCAAAGACCTTTCCTCAGGCTTCCCTTCAAGCATCTCAGAATCCTGTATACTGCCTCCATATACTCAACCCTGGGATCATGCATATACCTGCTCACCATGCTCACAACATATGTAATATCAGGTTTCGTGTGACATAAGTAAATAAGGCGACCAACAAGTCTCTGATAGTGCTCTTTGTTCACCGGGTTACCTAATTGGGCACACAACTTGTGATTCTGCTCAATCGGAGTAGAAGCTACTCGGCATCATTCCTGTTTCAGTGAGTAATTAAGTCCAGAACATACTTCCTCTGAGAAAGCACTATTCCTTCAGAAGACCATACAATCTCAATACCAAGGAAGTATCTCAGTTGACCCAGATCCTTGATTTCAAACTCTTTACCCAACCTTCGTTTTAGATGAGAAATCTCTTCAACATCATCACCTGTAATAACAATATCATCCACATAGACAACTAGAATTGTGGTATGGGATTTTGAGTGTTTGTAAAAGACAGTGTGATCTCCATTACACTGCATATAACCCATACCACACACTACACGTCTGAACCTGTCAAACCATGCCCTTGGAGATTGCTTCAACCCATATAAGAACTTCTTCAACCTACACACCTTCCCAACTGTCTATGGAGTAGAAAAACCAGGAGGAATCTCCATATACACCCCCTCTTGTAGATCTCCATGCAAGAAGGCATTTTTAACGTCCAGCTGATGTAACGAGCAACCAAAGTTCGTTGCACATGAGATCAAAGTCCTTACTGTGCTCATCTTTGCTACTGGAGCAAAGTTCTCATCATAGTCAATCCCATAGGTTTGGATATACCCCTTTGCAACTAGCCTCGTCTTGTACCTATCAATCTTCCCTTTAGAAGTTTGCTTCACAATGTACACCCACTTACAACCAACTGCCATTTTTCCAACTGGGAGAGATACAAGTTCCAAGGTCTCATTCTTCTCCAAGGCTTGGAGTTCCTCCCGCATAGCACCCTGCCACTTAGGATCCTGCTTTGCCACTCGCCAGTCATTCGGTATTGGCACTGACTGTAATGATGCAATGAAAGTTTTGTATGCAGGAGATAAGGAAGAATAAGAGACAAAGTTAGCAATATCATTCTCAAAGCCAAAACTAGCCGGAGGTTTTCCAGCATTGGCTTGAGGTCCTCTACGCTGGGCAATAGGCAAATTAAGAGAGCTAGAGACATTACCACCCGACTCAGAGAGAGACGGGGAAGATCCTGAGGAAGAAGGAGCTAAGGAGAAGCCTGGGACAGTGGTATGCGTGGACTGGTCATCAATCTCGATCGCAGGGAGTAGTAGTGTAAAGTGGTGCTGTAGCTGCGATTGCTGCTACTGCTCTCTATGCTACCCCTGAACACCTGTCTGAGCTCCCCTCAAGTGCCTCCTTCTGTACACCTTCAATTCTCCTTGTCTTTCAGTTCCATCTTCATTTTCATCTTGACACTCCATGTCATTCACAGGACACGGTAGTAGCCCTACAACCACATCTCTACTATTCTCCCCCTCTCGACCAGCACCTCTGGTGCTAGGAGAAAAGTCCTCAAAGAGAGATGTTAAGTCCGTCTTCTCACCATAGAAAGGCTCCGACTCCCTGAAGGTCACATCCATACTCACAAATAGCCGACGCTCAATCGAGCTCCAACATCTATAACCCTTCTGGCAAGAAGAGTGCCCAACAAATATACACTTCACAGCCTGAGGGTCCAACTTCCCCACTGAAGGCCTATAATCTCCGACAAAGCATGTGCAACCAAACACCTTAGGAGGAATGATGAACCTGTTCTCACCCGGGAGCATCTTGCATGGTGTCTTCATTCCCAACACTCGTGAAGGCATTCGGTTGATAAGAAAAGCTGTTGTCATCACCGCTTCACTCCATAGGATCTTTGGCACATTCATCATGAGCATGAGAGAGCGTGTCACCTGCAGCAGATGTCTATTCTTGAGCTTGGCCACCCCATTTTGTGCAGGTGTATCTGGGCAAGATGTCTGATGTAAGATTCCCTGAGCTGACAAGGATGCAATATCCTTACTAACATACTCAGTTCCATTGTCAGTCCGTACAATCCGAGCCTTCGCATTGAACTGAGTTTTCACACAAGTACAAAAGTCTTGAAAATACAGAAGCACATTACTCTTGTGTTTCATCAAATAAATCCAAGTCATGCGAGAATAACAATCAATGAAGGTTACAAACCACTTGAATCCACTAACTGAAATGACATGACAAGGTCCCCATACATCCGAATGAATAAGAGCAAATGGTTCAACACTTCGAAGACCAATACTAGGATAAGTAGAATGTGTATGCTTACCAAACTCACAAGCATCACACACAAGTTTACTCCTGTCTACTTTGTCCATTAATTCTGGTTGCAACCTACTTAAGCTGTTGAAAGATAAGTGACCCAAACAACAATGTTGGAGTAGCACTGCAGCCTTTACTCCACCACACACAATAGCAGCAAGAGCAGCATCAGCACTCCCTTGATCCAAGTACCACAGTCCATCACGTCTGGTGCCAGTCCCAAGCCTCCTCTTCTTTCGCTTCTCCTGGAAAAGACATGATTCCTAGTCAAAAAGAACTTGGCAATCTAATTGATCAATAATAGAGCTAACTGAAAGAAGGTTAACTGGGAATGAGAGAACATGTAAGACAGATGAGAGCGTGATTGATGAAGTGCATTTGACCGAGTCAATCCCTCTAATGGGTTAAGAAGTCCCATCAGCAGTTTGGACGGTTTCATTATGAGTATGTCTATATGGTGAATATGATGCAAACTCACTACATGCACCAGTGATATGCCTAGATGCTCCTGAGTCTACAATCCATTTTACATACGAGTTCTTCGTAGATGCAAGTGCCTGAGCCTGAATATCTGCGCCCGCATGAGCATAGTTAGCAAAGTTACCGAAATTAGTGGTCATAACAAGATCCTGTGTAACCTGGCCCTTGCTCTTGGAGCTCTTAGGCTTGAACTGTCGCAACTCCTCCAACTCAGTAGCATCAGCAGCAGACATCTCAACAGTCTGACCCTCATCAGTAACTGCTAAATTGGCTTTATGACCAGCACGACCTCGACCACGACCTCCTCCCCGTGCACCTCTATAGGCCCCTCTGCCTCCACCTTCGGTACGACCGCGACCAAGATTATGTGGTTGTGGGCAATTGAAGTTGAGATGCCCCTTTCTCTCGCAGTTGTAGCACTCTCTATCATCAGTGACAGGAGCAGGAACTGCCAATGCGGACCTGACAAGGGGTGATGTATCACCAGTCTCACCTTCTATCTAACCTCCTCTTGGGCCATCGCAGCAATAGCCTCCTCCATAGTGGGAAGGGAAGATTGATGACACATTATAGCTCTCTTGTGCTCAAACTCTACATTCAGGCCCTTCAGAAAATGAGTTACCCTCCTGCGCTCGATCCATCTCTTGCCCAAAGCTGCGCATATAGTATCTAGAAATGCCAAGGGATTATAATGGTCCAAGTCAGACCAAAGGTGCTGCAACTCAGCAGTATACTCCAAGACACTCTTCTCCCCCTGCTTCAGATTCTTAATTTTTGTCTGAACCCCAACCATAAGCATCACATTCCCTGCTCCAAAGTACATCTTGGCCAACATCTTCCACATATCAGCCGCATTACGGATTGCCTCCACCATCCCAGCAATGGTCGGAGACATTGAACTCATCATCCATGCCACTACCAGAGAATTAGTGGTGCGCCAGGTCTTCCACTCGGCGCTCCCCTTGTCTGCAGGCTCAACACAGATCTCTTGCACATAATGCTCAAGCCACTTTGTGCTCAAGATCAAACTAACCCTTCGAGACCAACTCAGATAATTCTTCGCCCTTTTTAGTTTTACATCGTTTGGCATCAGCTCCAGCCTCTGCACCATCTCAGGCCGTGTCACAATCTCCCGATTAGAAGAAGCATCGGCCTCACTCTTGGCTCTGAACATCCTCGCAAGTTCCCCAAGAATATCCTTCATATCATGAGTTGTGACTGGAGTCACCATCACCAAGTTGCCAACAAATCAACAATTGCAACTTCAACTCCAATGAAGAATTTCAGCCCACTATAGAACCAAGGCAGGCCTCCAAATAATCAACTAATAAGAATTTGAATTTCAGCCACTCAAATAATCAACTAAGCACAAGAATTTCACCCTAAGAATTTCAACCCACTAATCACAAGCCCACCAAGGAAACCAGCCACTCAAATAAGAGCTAAAAGAATTAATCTTCAAAAAAAAACACAATCACAGGCGCCCCATCAAACCCAAATGGCAGGCCCCCAAATTGCACAATAGAATCACAACTTCAAATCCACAAATCACCGCCTGCATACCCGAATCCCGTCAGCGGCTCCTCTGCACGTCGTCCACCAGCAAGGTCTGGTCAGACGACTCCTGGCACTTCAGCAGCGTCACTGTTCCAAAGCTCTCCCTCAGTAGGAGATCTTTCCCAAAGCTCGTTGTCGACGTTGGATCGCCAGCAATGAAAGCGGATAGCTCAATCGCAGCAGTCGTCGCCTTGGAGATCTACGTCCGCGCCCAACCTAATCGCTGCGGATCGCTCCCAAGGTGTTCGTCGAGGACCACGAGATCCGAAGCTTGTCGGCGCCCTGCTCACCGTCAAGAGGGATGCGAAGGTCTTGCTTGTCTTACAGCAGGCAGTGACAGATACTATTTTTACTCGGATTGCTAGTGTCACCAAGTCAAAGGATGCTTGGACTACTTCGAAGCAAGAATTTCATGGTGACAAGAAGGTAACCACAGTAAAACTTCAAACTCTTCATAGAGAATTTGAGACATTGTCCATGAAGAGTAGTGAATAGATATAATAGTGATGCGATCGTAAGGAATCCATGGAGTGCAAAAAGAAAAAAAGTACCACAAATAAAACTGTAGATGCAGGAGATAGTCGAGGAGCCACAAAAGAAGCCGTGAGGGTGTGTTAGGCCTGTTAGTGGGCCACTGAGGGTTGTCGTTGTTCATTGAAGAAGACCACAGGGTGTGCAGATTGCACTGTGAAAAGAAGGAGATGATGCAGATCGCCGAAGGGAGGAAGAGGAGTCATAGGGAACACCAAAGAGAAGAAAGCCTAGCCCTAGGAAGCTAGCTCTGATACCATGTTAGAAAAAATAGGGAATAGAGGAAAGATTTGGGGTGAAGACCACATCTATTTCATGAGTGAAAGAATGACCTCAAAGATCTACGTATAGGGTCTCATAACACCCGCATATATCACCACAAGCGATGTGGTATACATATATATATATATATATATATATATATATATATATAACACCTCCATATATCCCCACAGGTGATTTGATACTAAACTATATATATCATACTAACAAAAACATGCACTGCGACTGAATTTTCAGGAAAAGAGCTAAATACACAAACCTGATATATGGCTATCAATCTTATACGAATGAAATTATTGGCAGAGGAGTTCAAATTACAAGATCAGACTTTGAAGAAGTTATGGAAAAGAAAACCAAATTACAAGATTAGAGTAGCATGTCAAATTCTCCAACACTAAACAACAATTCATATGGTACACTACATGCATGTTACTCACAAGAAAATATTCTACAGAGAATATCTAACAAACCTCAAAAATCTTCATCAGTCAAGTATTTATAGACTTGCTTTTATCTAACAAACCTCAAAAGATGCATGTAAAAAATCATGCTTAGTAACATATCAAATGCATGGTAAATCTAGCTACTAGTCTAGGAATTGAGACAGATTATGGGCATTTTGTAAAACGTATTCAATAACCAAGGATTGTATTTTGCATGGTAAATCTAGCTATGTAAAGTAAAAAGTAGTTTAGTTGCAATATCCTTTGAACTTTTTACCAGAGAACATCATATTGAAACATAGAATTGTTTTCTGCCCATAGATAGGTAGAAATATCAGAACTTATTGTCACACTTATCTACATTGCACATACTTCTCTTCAAACCAGGAATGCACTCTAACAACAAAGATTAATTGAGTTCTTTCAAATAATGTAAATGATGCCACAGAATGATAAGAGTGCATAAAATAAAAGCTCAAACTATTTTCAATTTTCATATTCTTGTTTCACAGATCAACCTTTCAAACTTCTCATTCATTACAAAATCACAAGAATTAAACTAAAACATTTGCATCTGCTGAGACAAAATGTAGATCAATGACAGATCAAGAAACAGACAGTGTGCACTGCGAGTAGAAATCAGAAGTTCAGAACACCAACATAAGGAACAGACAGTGTGCATCTGCTGAGTTCTTTCAAATAATGTAAATGATGCCAATTGTTGTTTTCCAGGCAATCTGCAGCCTCTTCAATCAGCAGTTAATATGTATAAATTTTGCACTTCCTTTTGTTTTATGGATTTGATATATATATGATTAAAGGTTGTTCTAGTGAGTGAATGAGATAGCTTTTCTATTGAAATGAAAAAGAGTAGTGTTTTTTTTCAGTCTTCTGTTTTACTGAAAATGTGAAAATGAAGTAGAAAATAGGGCATAAAAGAACTCTAGTTACAATTTCCCATATCTACCATCCATAATTTTCAACAAATAAACAGATAAATAAATTATTGTTGGTAACCACTAACTAGATACATGGAAACTGTTGTCAATTTAAAAAATTTGTAAAGCTGTAATTGTTAAACATCAACCATGACCTCTATAAAAACGATGAGCTTTGTACTACATAAACCGCTGATGATGCATCTTCAGCTAGCAGCAAGACTAAAGGCCTCAACACCAAAGCCTTGATGTTGAAGACTGACATTTGTACATCAAGCACAGTAATCAAAATCATCTTACCATCATCTAAAGCCATGGCTAGATTCACTCAGGTGTGGATGAAAACAAAGAGTTGAGTTCTAAGATCCTGTGAATTGGGCTCCTTGAAGATCAATCTGCTAGCAGCTTGAGCTGAAGCTCGAGCTCGACTCAAAAAATAAATATAGACAAACCAATCTCAAGCCGCTCAACTGAGCTCGAAATTATTTTAAAGCCAAACTTAAGCACGGGCTGCTTCATTTGGACCAAGCTCAAAATATATAATATTATTGTCATTCTAAACTGCAATTAAATACCATATGAGAAGTTAATGTATTTATTGCCAGTTTAATCTGAACTGAGCTGGACAATGGCATGGCTCGCTAACAGGCATACTACAAAATAGCTGAAGATGCCAATTGTTGTTTTCCCATTTCAAACTTCTCATTTATTTTTAAAAAAATTTCCCCCTTCTTCATCAATCAGCATTCTTATGTTCTATTTTTAACAATTAATATATTTTCGAACAAGCCAATATCAATGGCGTTTAGAAATCACGAGATGTTTGATATTTTACAAAGAAAACAAATAGAGACCAGTGGTGCGGGATACCTCGATGTCGATCACAGGGGTGTCCCCCTCCCTAGCACTTCTCTTCCAGACGAGCTTGAAAATGGAGTGAATGAGATCCTAAAACCAGAGAACAAAGTGGGTAAGGAGCTAAATCCCACAAATACGAGCAACGAGAAGGATTAGAGGCTAGTGATTAGAGAACCTCAAGAAAACAAAACAAAAATCTCAATCCCAATGTGAGGAAATGGGAGGGATTAGAGGGGGATCGAAGGGAAAGAAGTGAGAGTCCAGGGATCCCACCCGTGGATATCGCGTAGGAGCTCCTCGGTCGATTGCGGACATTGGCGCCTGGCGGCCAGAGATTGGCGCCTGTAGAAGGTTGGGTATGAGGGTTAGGGCACAGAGAGGGAGAGAAGAAAGAGATCGAGCTCCAGACGATATGGCTGGCGAGGAGTCATCTCATATGTTCTATAAACTCAAATTTGCGAGGGAACTAAAAGCCTTGGTTAACCTAAACCAATTTGCCAGGGAATTAAGTCTCTCGCTAATTACCATGTGGCCCATTCTAATTCAATATTTGCGAGGGCAAGAAGTCCTCGCTAAACTAAATCAATTTGCAAGAGAATTAAGTCCCTTGCTAATTACCATATGGCCCATCAAAATCCAATAGTTGTGAGGGCAAGAAGCTCTCACTAAACTAAACAAATTTGCGAGGAAACTATGTCCCTTGCTAATTACCATATGGCCTCATCCAAATCCGATATTTGCAATGAAAAATTTCCCCTCACTAAATTCCAACTTATCTAAAAATTTGCGAGGGACAATTATCCCTCGCTAATTTAATATATTTGTAAGGGAAAAGTTTCCCTCTCTAAATACCAATTATTCACATTACGAGGGCCAATTGTCTCTCGCCAATGTAATATATTTGTGAGGAGAATGTATCACTCAAACAACTTTCCAAATTTTATATATCCACAAATTTGTGAGGGAAAATTGTCCCTCGCTAATTTAATATATTTGTGAGAGAAAATTTTTCCTCGCTAAATACCAACTATCTGAAAAATTGCGAGGGGCAATTGTTCCTCTCTAATGTAATATATTTGCAAAGGAAATATATCCCTCGCTAATAATGATCTGCTTCCATATTATATATATCCACAAATTTGCAAGGAAAGGAACTTATGTTTTTCATAATAGATTGCTCTTCCCTTTCCCCTCCTTGCCTTCCTTGAGACTATGATTGTGATCCCTGTTTGGCTTTCCACTACTGGCTAATAGTTGGAACTCTTTGTCTATTGGTTACTCTGATCTCTAATCCATTCCCGGTGTCATGAAACTAGTCTAGTCCTCGTTTCTTGAAACTTATCCCTCGCTGATTTAATATACTTGTTAGGGAAAAGTTTCCCGCACTAAATACCAACTATCCACAAATTTGTGAGGGACAATTGTCCTCGCTAATGTAATACATTTGCGAGGGAAATATATCCCTCCCTAACAATGATCTGGTTCCAAATTATATATGTTCACAAATTTACCAAAACTTGTCCCTCACTAATTTAATATATTTGCAAGGGAAAGTTTCCCTTATCTACAAAATTGTGAGGGACATTTGTTCCTCGCTAATGTAATATATTTGTGAGGGAAATGTTTCCCTCGCTAAATACCACAAATTCACGAGGGATTTCCCTCGCTAAATGTAAACCAAAACCTACTCAACTTTCTTTCCATTCTGCAAGGCTATTTCTCTTGCTAAAGTCCATGCCAATGGGCCGGCAACCATCTCGCGCGCAACTTTAACAATGGAGGCTTTTTTCCCTCACTATTCTTTAGCTAAATACAACATCTTCGCGCGCAGAGTTAGCAACAGAGTAGTTTCTCTTGCTATTCCCTAGCTAAATAGATATTTGTCGCAAATTTCTAGCTAATTTGCAATAAAAACTTTCACTCTCTAATATCTATCACAATTTAGTTGTTTCCTTGTAATGCAAGTGCTGGAGTGCGAAAACCACTCTTGCTAGATCAACCAGGCCCACCAGGGACCACCAAGGGAAACACCACAAAAGGGAAAGGGGCCATCAATGTTGGAGATTATATAACACTGGTGGGGCTCTCTCTTATATCTTTACAAAATTTCTCTCAATTGCTGACGTGGCATTAATAGGCCACGTCATCTAATACATAGCAAACCCGACATTTAATATATTGTTAATCATGTGGCATTGTGTTACCTTATAAAATCACCAATACTGTGAGAAAAATTAATATTTATTACTAAGATGGCATGTCAGCATGCCACATCTGTATGTCATGTCAGAATTAAAAATTATTTTATTTAAAATCTACCTCACCATGCCACATCATCCTAAACACGCAATGTAAGCTGCCACATTGGAAAAACTTGCCCACTGTGCACTGCCCGAGAATAAAAAATCAGCCATATTTTAGGTCGTATGCTACCTAGCAGCCACGTCAGCAACATGGATGTATTTGAACAAAAAATCCAAAGTACGTGGACAATATAAAAAAATTTTGAAAGTACAAGGATGAAAATGAACATTAAGGTAAAGCCCAAGGACCAAAAATGGCTTTAATCCAATTCTAACAAATATATTCACCAACCCATTGGTAGACATTGTGAGATCTAAACAGGTGAAGCTTAGGGAGAAAGAAAGTAAATGGAGATGGGTGCCAGGTACGTTTGGCAAAAACCTAACAGTAGCAATATATGACAGCTGAGAAGACAAGAGAAAGAACCCCATTGGGATGGATGGAGGAGACTATAGAAGCTTCAAACTGTACCTAAAGTTAAACATTTCTTATGGAAGATCCTACATGGAAGACTACGAACAAAAGATTTCTTATTCCAGATGGGAATAGGTCCTTAAGAGCCATGTCCACCATGCTAGTTGACTGATGAAACAATTATCCATTTATTTCTTGAATGCTGGTGGACCAAAGAAGTATAAGAGGAAAGCTAGCTAGGAGGCTAACTCCAACAATGGAAGATCACACAGGGAACCTTATTGAAGGGAGGATGGTTGAAATATGGGAGATTAGAAAGGGATAAGCTTTAACCTATAAACTAACATTGCTAGCCTACACTCTCTAGCAGGTTTGGAAAAGTAGGTGTGCTAGAATATCTAAAGGTCAAAGCTCCAATCCTAGAGGAGTAGCAAGGAGAAGCATCATACTCAACCAAGAGTACATTCAACAACAACCTCCTATTGAGCATATTGGAAGGGAGGTGGATATAGCTTGGAGCAGAACCCACAACAAGCACATGCTATTCACATATGGCTCATAGAGGGAGGGAGATAGACCAACAGATATAGCTTACTTAATTGTGTCTAATGAGGGACTTTTTCAATCTGCTGGGATGAAGACATGTCATGGTCAACCTATTTGAAGCAGAGATGGAAGCAGTTAAAGAAGGACTCAGGCAACTGATTCAAATAGTAATATCATCAGTCATCATACATGCAGACATATCCCAAGGACATTCCAACAGAAGAGTGGAGACAAAACAAGAGAACAAGATAGATCATAGAGGATTGCAAGAGAATGCTAACAGAGATAATAGACTGGGGGGTTCCATCTTATACCAAGAGAAAACAACAATATTATTGATCTGCTAGCGAAAAAAGCCAGAAGGAATGAAGCATAAAGAATATACAATGATGAAGAAGAGATACCAAAAGAGATTCATAGGCTCCTACAAGTTGAGAAGGCTCAAAAAATATCTATACCTTTTAATTTTGGGTTAAAGCTATTTTTCATCCCCTAAACCAGAGTCAATGTTCATTTTCATCTTAAATTTCAAACAGTATTCAATACAGTCCCTGTGTTATTGCATATTTTGTCAGTTTTGGTCCTTGACGCTAACATGGAGGCCAAATGTCATACAAATGAAATATAGGTTATCGTTTTTATTTTTTTCTTTTATACCTGGCCGTATTTTGCTTATGTGGGGTAACAAATGACTTTATATGTTGATACGAGTTGACATGTGTATTGCCGTTGTGGCAAAAAAATTTAAATGTGGAAATTTAAAACATTTTGTGGCAATTTTTTTGGTAGAATGCGCAGAATAATCCATGTACTTTTTTCTCTCTACCCTTTTGGTCCCTCTACTAAAAAATGACTGAAAATAGTCCATTTACTTTTTAAAGCGAGTAAAACTAGTCCAAAACATGACAGGGGTTAACGTTGCCGTTTATTTACGCTGATGTGGCTTTTCTATGATTAAAATATTATTAAAAAATCATAAAAAGGAATAAAGAAATAGATTAACCTAACTAATTGCTTAATAGGTTCGGATCCGGAAACACCTAGACGCAAACCGAAGCACCTCACCCTCACCCTCACCCAGCCTCGATGAGTTTAGCGACGGTTATACGAGTGGTCGGGTTGGGGTCGAGGAGTTTGGTTATCAAGCGACAAGCGTTAGAGGAGAACCATGGCGAGCACTTAAAGTCGCCGCGGTGGATCTTTCTATACATCATCCGCGAGGTTATCGTCCTGGAATGAGAGAAATCCGGCGAGAAGAATGTAGAGGATGACGTCGCAGGACTAGAGATTGGCCTTGGCACCGTTGTATCCCTTCTTGTCGATAACCTCGGGGGAGACATACGCCGGCATGCCATACTTGGTGTGGAGTAGCCTATCAAGGCAGACATGCTCTGTGAAAGCATAGAGGCCGAAGTCTTGTACCTTGAGATTTCCATCGTTGTAGAGAATGAGGGTTTTTGGCTTGAGATCGAGGTAATAGACGTCACGATTGTCGCAGAAATTAATGAATGAGACAAGCTGGCGAAAGTAGTTCCTGGCAGCGGACTCCGCTAGCCGGCTGCAGTGAGCCACTAGGGAGAAGAGCTCGCCAACGTGCACGAGCTCCATGGTGAAAAAGATCTTGGATTTTGTTGCCATGACCTCGTGAAGCTCAACAATGTTAGGGTGGGTGACTATCTTCATCACAGAAATCTCATGCTTCACCTTCTCCATCATGCCGATGTAGAGGACCTCCTCCTTGCCCACAACCTTTATGGCGACGTTGTGCCCGGTGCAGAGGTTGCACGCGAGGCAGACCTTAGCGAAAGTGTCGTGGCCGAGCACGCAGCCTAGCTCATAGCGGCCATGGAGGACATTGCGGCCTTTAGTGGGAGAGGGGATATCTTCCATGGCTTACGTTCAAGGATGCACTTCAAGTGTTCGATGATATGCCACTATGAAAGAATTAATATAGTGGATGAAAGGACTACTTGTCTTTGATGTGTTTCCAGTGACATGACCTTCCGGAGTGGCCCGCATCTTTGCTTGCCGGTGAGGTCAGGGTTAGATCTCCTTATCTGGGTGAGGGTGGGGTGCTTTTCGATTCGGATCTGGATGTTTCCAGATCTGAACCCGTTAACCAATTAGTTAAGTTAATATGTTTCTTTATTCTTTTTTATGATTTTTTTAATAATATTTTAATCCTGAAAAAGCCATATCAGTGTAAATAAATGGCAGCGTTAACCCACATCATGTTTTGGACTAGTTTTACCGGCTTTAAAAAGTAGAGGGACTCTTTTCTGTCATTTTTTAGTAGAGGGACCAAAAGGGCAGAGAGAAAAAAGTACAGGGAATATTCTGGGTATTCCACCAATTTTTTTTAAAAAAAAACTAACATCATAATTAATTGTTTAAACAACATAATCAAACTCATTACAACTAAATCAATACAAATGATACAACTAAAAATTAATTGTTTAACAAAAATAAAATTAAACTAAACTCTTTTTTTTAGGAAGTGGATAAACCACATTTATTTATTGAGTTAATAGAAGTTCAAAACATTGCTCATACAAAGAGAGATGAAAAAAAGAGACAATTCAAGCTAGCTTCCCCCGTCTGAGGTGTTGACTTTGCCATTCTTCCCGAGCCGCCATGTAACACCCTTATCCCTTTCAGGACCCAGGTGTCACACCAGCCAGATTTAGGGAATGAACCCTAAACCTAAGGCTGTAATCTGCTAATTTCTGGGAAAAATACACAACGGAAGTAACAACAAGCTGATTAGATTAAAACACCAACAAATTCGGAATTTAATACAACACAAAATAAATAATGTCTTAATCTTAATGTCTCACAACAACCGAATCAAATAACATAACTAGACACGGAGTCAGAGCCAACTACGGAGCATCATCATTGACTCGTGGCCAAACGACCCTCTAGAAGTACTCCTGTCTAACGACTCGAAAAACAAAGGTCAAGAAGAGGGCCGAAGCATCGGAGCTCAGAAAGCGAAAAACAACCTCGGGTATAACCGTACGTATAAAATAATAAAGTCAGAGAGTAAAAGCGGCGTGTAAACACGAATAGAAAATCTTGAATTAAAAATCAAAACTCATTGCAATCTGCGCCAAGTAAACGCGTTGATCGCTGTATTCTCTTAAAAATGCATATCCGAAGTTTACGCTTTCTCTGTCTTGTGAATCAAATATGAAACCGACATTCCCACAGGTAATGCACACTGTGCCCTCTTTCTCTCGAGATGATCTCTATCTCTAGAAGGCGAGGAACGCAGCATCATCCGATACACAAGACTATTCTCGACTACACATCTACTTTAATATCGCACGCCAACCAACGAGTATATCCGATAATCGAGGTTGAGTATATATATCGTCTTAATCGGCATCCCAAAAGGGATGGAAAGGGGGTTTTGATTTTATAAAAAGGAAGTAAAACACGTATAGTTCGCTATTTTTGAAAAGAGAATTAAATCACCCCTCTCATAACTCAACGTCAGACTCTCTCGGCTCTTCACGAGCCACTCGTCTATACAAGTATTTTCAATAGAATGTAGTCTTTACGTATCAGAATCGTTTCTCTTTTCTCATCGACATTACTAAGCATGAAATGGTTATAAAACTCTATAAACTTTTATGAAACCCAAAGTTCACGCTTTTAAAACTGAAAACTGTGTCGTATAAAAATACGGTAAAACTAGCAAACTGTACAGGTAGATTTCCCTCACCTTAGTCTGACTCAAGCTTAGATCTGGCTCGGTCCTTTGGCGACAGACTTTCCTTTGCCCTTACCTGATAGTTGAAATGAGAAATATATAAATACGGAGGTCGTATTTTTAGCTAGTAGTCTATATTAACTCAATAGAATCCGATGAAAATATGAAACTATCCCATGCTCGTATTTCTCCATACTTCTAACTATCTTCTACTCATACTTCATTTACACCCTTTTAACTCCTCTCTAACTCATACTCGAAGAAGTATCTTAATTTTCATTAAGTTAACTAAGGTTTGCCTTTACTTAACATGTAATAAATGTTTCTAAGGAGCATGAACACACAAAGCTCACTAGTTAGATAATATAAGTGTCATACTCCTTAGTATGAATCTAAGGATACTAACTTGCTACCTTAAAACTATCTTTGGCCCTAAAAATCATAAAGGGCTAAGCGTGGATTTTCAAGGAAAAATGGGCAGCACTTCCTCTATTTCTAGGGCTTAGGAATGAATACAAACATTCACAATTACTTATAATCTCATACATACATATCTAAATTAACACTCACATACAACTACTCTCACAATCTCCTCTACAATCCCCACTCTATATCAGCCCTGCAATGAAACATTACTCATGTAATTAAGCTCCATGTTTTCATTATACCTTCTCCTGCAAGACCTCACAAATTACTAGGGTTCAGTTCACCGGAGCTAAGATCTTTGAGGTGCTTTTCGGCCTTCAGGCGTGTGCCGGGCGAGGCGCTGGCCGATCTGAGGCTGCGCGGCTGCTGGTGGAGTTGGGCCTGCGGACGACCGGCCGGAGCCGGAGGTAGGCGAGCTAGGGGAGGCGCGCGCCCGTCGGCGGGATCGCGAGGCTGCTGCGATGGACGGCGGGCGGCGGTCGCGGCTGGAGACCGGAGGGGCGGGGGCGTCGTCGTCCGGCGGCAGCTGGGCGCAGGTGAGGCGCTGGCCGGCGGCAGAACGGGGGTAGGGGCGTGGCTGCGCGGGTGGAGGCCGGAAGGAAGCCAGCCGGGCTCCGGGCGGCTGACGGTGCTGGTCGCCGGCGTTGACTGTGCGCGTAGAAGAGGGGCGCGATGAGCCTCTGAGAACGAGAGGAATGTGAGGGATTTGAGAGAATTTTCTCTCTCTCTCTCTCTCTCTCTCTCTCTCTCTCTTAACTTATAAAAAGCTTGGATGAGATATTTTCTATTCTTATTATAATTTAATAATTAAATGAATTCTTTAACTTATCTATTACCGATAACTTCAATTAATTAATTATATCTTCTACAATATCCCCACAAAAGGTCGAACAACTATCTGTTGATCTTATCTTATTATTGTGCGGCTTAACTAATAATATTATCCGACTCGTCTCTATCTCCCAGGCCGGATCCAGAATCCCGGCCAAACGACCCAAATGACATTCGAAATGTAGCATCACGGGTCGCCCTTCTCTCCCACCTGCATCCGTGAATCTCGGCTTTTGACTCGGCCAGATCTACTTTATCGGGATTCTAACTTTTGTCCGATATTCCTACTTAATTAGTCTAGATTAATTATCATTAAATTAATCTCTGGTTTAAATTAATTTAACTCGGCCGACTATCCATCTCCAACTATTCTATATAACTCTGGCCTGGCCCATTAAGGCCTCTCTCGGCCCTATAGTTGCGAGAATGGATTTCGGTCCATTTAATTCTAATTTCCTTTAACTTGAGATTAATATTAATTTATCTGTTTAAAGTTAATTACCTCATTTAAAATTTCAGAATTTCACTGAATTTTACTTGTGAAATTTTGGGATGTTACACGCCATGTGCCTGCCTCATGCCCTGCCCTGCCCTGGGCTGGTGGAGAGTCATCCTTGAACGCATCCCCGTCCCACTCTGCTTGTCCTGGTGATTCTGAGGTAAAAACTAAACTCATTATAGCTCGCCAAAAAACTGATTTCCAAATCCCCAATCCATGAAAATCCTCGACGATCCGGCTGGGAGATTCATCTCCATCACACTCCACCCATCCCATCTCTCTTTGTTAAACATTCATCCTTTCTCTATGACCAAAACCATTCCTACAGAGAGAAAGAGAGGAGAGAACCACCTTTGATCCTAGAGGATGAAGTCGAGCAACGCCATAGCCGGCATCGGCGACGCCACTCCCTCTCGCTCCCAGTGAAAGCCAGACCTAACCCTCCCGCTCCCTCAGTGTGATCACACCCTCGTTGTGCCCCTTCCCCTACCGCCCTCTTCCTCCACCTCCACCTCGTCGTCATTTTTAGCACCTCTTTCTGAAATATTGTTCAACTTCGACGACCTAGCTCGAGTGATTCCGATACATCGGCTCAGGCTCCGACGACACCGTGTGGAAGGGGATAGCGGGCGATGGCGGTGACAATGGATTGCAGAGCTAACGACAAGGAGAGTTGGGATTACGCCATGCCATAGAGGCTCAGATTAAAAGCCGATCACTCCAATCGGCATTGTTGTGCTCCATCCCTATTTTTTTTGGTAATAACGAGCTTAATTTTAGGGTTAGGGTTAGGGTTACAGTTGTAATGAGTTAATCAATTTTTAATTTTTGGTTGTTAATTTGTATTATTTTAGTAATAATGAGCTTAATTATATTTTTTTGTTAAAATTAATTATGTTGCAATTTTTTAAACATCACTATATCTTAAATTTCTCATTATATATATTTTTTGTTGATGTGGCATGCTCCTCACCATGTCAGCGGACATTTGTCACTCTACATAGCAAAATACGACAAGCTATAAAAGATAAAAATGTACAAACTATATTGTATTTTATTCGAATGTCATTTGGCCTCCACACAGACTGTATTAAATATTTTATGAAATTTAGAATGGAAAATAAAGACCCTCTTCCCACAGATGAAAAATGACTTCAACTCTTTAATCTTAAAAGAAAAAAAAAAAATCTGTGGTGGACAGTTATTCTTCTAGACTCTCCTTACGTACCCAAAACAAAAATAAAAAAGGATGCAAAGAAGTAGGTAAATGGGCCGAATGGCCTTATTATATACTTGGGCATCCCTTCCTGTATGAAGTCATCTTCGACCTTTTGTACCCTAATGCTCATGTTAGTCAGCTGCTTTCTTTATTTGTTGCCCTATCTAAAAGTCAACCAGATATTAAAATAACAACAATCCAATGTAGAAATCATCACATCATCCTTCTTCCTTAAAGTCAGCAATCCTCAAAAACAGGAAAATTCTGAAGCCACATGCATACACATCAACACCTAACACGTACAGCATAGCACAACATAAGCACTTGGTTAATGCATTGCATTTAGTTTGGTAAACAATAGTGTTCAAATTAAGATATCATTTTTGTGGATTCTCTTATCTTTCTATCTATATATATAGCTAAGAAACACATACAGAGAGTAAGAAAAGCCATGGCCATGGATCTTATCCTCATGCTTGGCTTTCTCTTATTACTAGTTTTGTTCTTCTTTGTTAACCGTGGCCCCAATCTCCGGCTTCCGCCTGGGCCGAGAGGCTACCCGTTGCTCGGCGCGCTCCCCTTAGTCGGCCCCATGCCGCACTCCGGGCTCGCCAAACTAGCCAAGCGCTATGGCCCGATCATGTACTTGAAGATGGGGGCATGCAGCGTGGTGGTGGCCTCCACGTCATCGGCCGCGCGGGCTTTCCTCACGGCCTTTGACACCCAGTTCGCAAACAGGCCGAAAGTCATCAGTGGCAAGTACATCACCTACAACGGCAACGACATGGTGTTCGCCAACTACACACCAAAGTACAAACTCTTCCGCAAACTCAGCACTCTTCACATGCTAAGTAACAAAGCGCTGGCCGACTGGGCGCCTGTGCGCCGCGCTGAGGTCTCGCACATGGTGAGCACTATGCTCGAGTCCAGCACGAGGAACGAGCCCGTGGTCGTGCCGGAGACTCTCATTTGCGCCACGGCCAACATCATCGGTCAAGTGATGTTGAGCCGAAGAGTGTTTGATATCTCTACAGGTTCTGAGTTGAGTAAGTTCAAGGTTATTTTGAAGGACTTGTTGACCGGTGGAGGGTTGTTCAACATCGGGGATTTCGTGCCTTCGATTGCGTGGATGGACCTGCAGGGGATTCAGGCGAAGTTGAAGCGCGTGCATGAGAGGTTGGATGGGATGATCAAAAGGTTGCTGGATGAGCATGCGGCGAGTGCCGCAGAGCGAGAAGGCCGGCCAGACTTTATTGATCTTGTGATGGCTAGCAAGCTCAGGGACGACGATGGAGAGACTCTCTCCGATGTGAACATCAGAGGCCTCATCTCGGTATGACGTACACCATCCTAGCTCTTTTAGTCTAATATTCATTGCATGGCTTGGCAAGCTTGCTAAGTAATATATAAGCAAATACAAGATGAAAAATTAGCTAACAGATATTTAACAAAGTCTACTAATTAATATAGTAGCCTTTGATATATATGAAAGCTAGACTAATATATGTTGCTATGTTTGTAATATGACAGAACATGTTCGCTGCCGGCAGTGACACCTCATCGGTGATAGTCGAGTGGGCGCTTTCTGAGATGTTGAAGAACCCGAGTATTCTCAAAAGATTACAATCAGAGTTAGATGTTGTCATTGGCCGAGAACGCATGTTGGAGGAGTCAGACATAATGAATCTCCCTTACCTCCAAGCTGTCTGTAAAGAAGCACTGAGGTTACACCCATCCACACCCCTCAGCCTCCCTCACTTCTCCGCAGAACCATGTGAGGTCAACGGATATCATATCCCTGCAAACACTCGTCTTCTTATCAATGTCTGGGCTATTGGTCGGGATCCAGATGTCTGGGAGCGTCCACTAGAATTCTATCCAGAAAGGTTTCTTGTGGGTGGAAAGGCCGTTAACATAGAGCCCCATGGCACTGACTTTGAATTGATGCCTTTCGGTGCTGGACGAAGAGCATGTGTTGGAAAACAGGCTGGTATGATATTTGTCCAATACTTCTTAGGTGTGCTCGTTCATGCATTTGAATGGCAGCTGCCGGAAGGGGAGAAGATTGATATGGAAGAGACTCCAGGTTTGGTGGTACCCAAGGCTGTGCCCCTGAAGGCATTGGTGTCACCTCGCTTGGTTCCCAGTGCTTACGTATAAAATTAATTACGCTTATGGAGTACTGCATGTATATAAGAAACGTACCAGAGACACCTTTCGTTATAAAGAAATAAGTACATATATTGCAGGCGAAAATGGTGAAGGACATGTGTTATTAAGACAGTTACTTTGAAGAGGATTCGCCAAGAGGGAGACGCATCTAGCTAGCAAGCATATATATACCCAACAACCAGTTTTACATATTTTACATGTTTATGTTTTTGTAAATCTGGTTGTTTAAAATGTAGCAGCTTATCAGCAAATTAACATAAATAAAAGTGGTTTATCCATGTTATTTTAATAAAAAGGTGTTGTTAAGATAGTATGTTCTTAATGGTATTTGATGGTGTTTTTCATTCTCCTTTGGCAGGTTGAACACACAATCCACATGCACATAACTTTATTTTATTTTTCTAATCCTGATGTACGTAGTAACCTATTTTAATTTAATGAGATGATGTCTATCCACTTTTATAAAAATAAATAAATATTTAAAAGTTTTTTATGAACATATATGAATCAATCACTAATGTACATATTCGACAATGACAAGATATCAATTAATAGACCATGAAATTTGTTTTTGGATTATAGTTAGTGTTTCAAAACATTTACAAAGAAAGTTGGCAACTCATTCTTCTCACAAAGAGAGGGTGACTAGTTTAAATCACATCTTAAGTGTGATTCTAGTGGTTTGTCCAAGGCAGAGGCGGAGAGAGGGGGGCGGGCAACATGGTGCTCAAGCACCCCCTTGGCTCCAGGAGGTCCCTAGCTACCTCCATAAAGTTATTGTTATAAGTTTGTAAAATTATTATTGCATTACCAATTCCACAACCAATTTTGAGTATGGTTCAGTGGTTAGAATTCTGTGCTGTTAACGTGGAGACTTGTTTAAATCCCATCAACAACAATTTTTTTTAAAATTAATAATGATATTATTTATAAAATTAAAATTTTGCTCGTATATTCCCAACATATTATTTTCTTCTCACCTTGTGTCTTAGTGAATTTTTTATTATTTGAAATTAATTTTAATATCTTAATTTTTTTTATTCTGATGTTTATGTTTTTTTTACGGTCAATCTTCTAATAAAACTTGGATGGAATTAGACACGTATCCAAAGAATTAAAATGAAAATAAAATTTTTATTTTTTGATCAGAGGAATTAGTATATATAAGTAATCTTATGTTTGAATTAATATAATTTTTTTAAGTAATTAGCACCTCTTTAATTTTGCTTTTGATTATGTCACTAGTCCACATTTTTAAAAAATATTTTTGTTTATTCACTTTATTAAAAAATGAAGAAAAGGATTGTCAAAACTAATATATAAATATGAAAAATAATATTAAGAAATATAATAGAAATAAATAAATAAAATAAAATAAAAACAACTATAATTGAAGGAGTTGGTAGGGCCATCCTATCGTTTAAAAAGTTCCTAACCAACTATAACCGTACTTTTAAATACACGAAAGTCACACGAGGAGGTCATGTCACTTAGAGAACAATAGGTAAATATGGTAATTTTCAAAGAGTCACAACTTAGGGGATAAGATCATGTTGTTATCTATTAATTAAACAAGAGTTACGTATAATACGATTGATGTTAATAACATCCTCAACTTTTACGCCATCTTGCATTTTCTTTGTGAAACAACCCGTTTTTAAAGTCTGCATGTCATTTATGAAAAGATGATTTTAGCAGGATCTTGAAATATATATCATGCAAGTAGATGAGGGTTATATACTTATATTCAAAACGTCAACATCTTTTGTTCAAAATAAATTACCATAATATCCACAAGACTTTGACCCACTTTTCTTGTGGGCAAGTGGTCGATGGGAAGACGGAAAGTTTAGGTCCCAATATCCCTATCAACTTGTTTGCAAAAGTAGGGAGTGTTTTATTGGAGAGCAAATAAAAGAAAATAAAACTAATAAAAAATTAAACAAATTATATTCTTTTTCTTGTTTTACTGATACTAAGAATAAAATTCCATAAAACAAGGAATAAAACAGAGTTTTCCTTTTATATTATGATAGGGTTGATATTGTCAAGGAGCTGCCCAAACAATCAACTACATGGGGACATCGCAACAGACTTCCCAAAGCCCCTTTCCACCCAAGGTGCCGAGCTCCTCCCTACTAAGATGCCGAGCTCCTCTATACTAAAGTGCCGAGCTTCTCCCTACTAAGGTGCCGAGCTCCTCCCACTTCAGAAAATATCCCAAATGCCGAGGTCCTCCCCAAGCACCTCATCACCTTACGCCAGATCAAGCTGTCCCCAGTGCAACCCCTCCTCCTGCAGCCTCTTCCAGAATCTTCTAGAAGCTCAAATCAGTTAGACGGTTATGAGACGTTTAGGCGAGCTTCTGTGCCACCGAGTCTAGAAACATCTAGAAGGATCTTTGAAATTTGGATTTCTTTGAAAGGTAAATTTGGCACCCACGTGCTCAAATTGAGTGGCTTGCTCTCCAAGCCTCACCCTAGCCTCCAGACCCTATAAATACCCCCTTCCCCCAGTTCAATAGTAACGAATTGAAGTGATGGCGAAGCCCTGCTCCACTGGAGAGCTGAGCTCCCATCATCTTCTCCTCCTTCTTCTCCTTTTCCATTTTCTTACCCCAGAGCTCGTCAATGGAGCTCTATTTTGTAATCATGAAGGAAGACCTAGTGGATTTCATCTCTCATGGAGATGATCTTGGTTTTTTCCCCATTTTTGGGGTTTTCCACGTTATTTGCTGAGCCTCCTTTGCTTTCTGAGTTTTTCTCTTTGATCTCTTGATTCTCCTCCTTTCCATCTCAATATAAATTCAAAGTGTTGGGCGAAATTGGGGTTTGATCCAATTTTTGCACTAACATATTACTTTGTAAAAGTGGAAATTTTTTACATTACCATATTAAATTCTTCAAAACCATTCATAATAATAATGATACTAGGATTACAATGTACATATTACAATTATATATAATACGCGCGTGATACAGTCCGGCCAAGTGTATTACTTGTGCATTCTCAGTCGCCTCTAATTTGGATACTTCGAGCATGTTTTAAGGATTTTTAACCGTACGGATAAAAAGATCATCAAAAAATAAGCTAACATACCCATTTTCATATAATTTGGTAACCGTTTGGTCCTCCCATTTAACGGTTCTTATTTTAAAAAATTTTAACGGTTTAAAATTTCAACTATTAAGTGGGAGGACCAAACGATCACCAAATTGTATAAAAATGGACATAATCTTTTTATCCAAACGGTTGGAAATCCTTCAAGCATGTTCCCGGAATGGCAGAAATTAATCCGTAACATAGATAGCTGCAAGGTTGCATGAGTTGTTGGACCTCAATTTGAGACACTAATTAAGCTAGTACACAGAAAATTTCTAATTCCAATTTTTAAAATTGTAATGTTCATAAATACTATTTATTTATTTTTAAAATAAGATATAGTATAAAAGCTCAAGGAGTGACTGATAACAATCAAAAAAATATATTGTAAATAATAATAACTAATTATTTATAATGATCGAACTATTTATATGGAATTGTTTGTTTGAACTGGTTTAATATCAATTTTTTTATCATATTTATTTAAATTAGTGATAGAAGGTAAAAAGAAAGATAGATATAGACCGATGATTATACGGAGATAGATAGTGTCTAACGATCTACGTTTAATAGATGTTGATCCGGATTTTATCTTTGTTATAGCTACATGGACTCAGAGAATTCATATAGTTGATCCGATCTAGTATGGGACCGGACTAAGGTTTAGTTGTTGTTGTTTTGTTGTTTGTACAAACTCATATTTATATTTTAATACAAATCTAAAAGTCAAATAATGACAAAGTTCAAAGATAAAAAAATGATGTGATTTTGAGAGGGATGGATAGAAATTAAACTTAGTTTTAATTTCAAACCTAAGACCTTTTAAGGCACTTCCAACGTCAATCCATGAGTAAGAATCTTTAATTCAAATAACTCTCTTCCACTAATTTTTTATCTCATTATTCATGAATTGAGTTGCTTTCCCACAAACGAAGAAAAAAAAAAAAGAAAACATTCACAAGAATGTAATGCTTAAAGTCAAAAGTTGATTTGTCTAAACCTTCTGCCTTTGCATTATATATGTTACTAACATGATAGATGATAAAAGCTTAGGAAGTGAGTAATAAAAATAAAAAAAAAGGTATTCTGAATAATAATAATTTAATATTTGCAATGACCAAACTTATATATGGAATTGTTTACTTAAACCGGTTTATATCAAAATTTTGCCTTGTATAGCTAGTTATATGCGACTTCTAAATTCATTACCTCACAAAAGTAGATTTTTATTTGAATCCAAATCTTGAAGTTAACCATCAATTTACAATAATATCAAAGAAAAAAGAAAATATATGATGATGTGACTTTGAGAATGACAGCTGGAATTAAGCTTAGTTTTCATGCAAGACTTTTTCAAGACATCTAAGGCATACACTTTATATAGAAACTTCATGTCAAATATATCTCTTTCACTCATTTATTATTCATGACAAAAACAATGAAAGGAGGAAAACATTCAAGCTTAAGGCATGGTTTGAACCCTCATTTTTTCCTTGTAAAAGTAAGTAGGTTAACTAACTTTTCTTATGAAGGTTAAGAAGTCAAAAATTAATTTAACTAAAGCTTTTGTCTTTGCAGCATACATGTTACTAACATTAGAGATGATAAATAGATGGATATTGAAAAAGCATGCATGCTACCAATAAAATGGGGTGCATATGATGACACGTAGGACACTTTATCTACTTGTAATTTAGTATATTGCTTAATGGTGGAATATAAACGAGTAATAATATATATGTATTTGGAAACTTAGAATAGATTTAAATGAAATGATCTGATCATCCACGTATAAATACCGAGGATGATGGTATTGATGATCTCGAGATGATGGTATTGATGATCTCGGATACGTGGATGGTTCGCGATCGTTTCGAAATCTATTCTAAGTTTCAATTTATATATATCATTACTCAATATAAACAAGTCGTTAATGGTCTAAAATTCTGCAATGCCATGAAGCTTCCAGAGTTGTTGGTTGGGAAATAAATAAATAAAAAGTATTTATCCCAATATACTTAAAACATCTTTGCTAAAACTAAACATCACTCAGTTTTAAAAAATATGATTTATTCATTTTATTAAAAAAAACCCAAAAATAAGCCCAAGTGAACCTAGCCCAACCAACCAAACACTAGGCCTGGATAGTGGAATTTGCCTAAGTCTCACTATAGTGTCTTTGGATTACATAAATGATTTCTGGAACCTAACCTCAAATACGACATGAGAGTATATCAAAGCAGGCACAACTTTAAAGAACAAGGAATATACAAAAAGCTCAAGGTTGCATGAATAGTTGGAGCTCAGTTTGAGACACTAAGCTACTACAGATTAAAGTATATATATATATATATATATATATATATATATATATATATATATATATATATATATATATATATGATCATGTTACTATGAGGTCGGTCTTACTATTATTCAAGTAAGGTCGCCTCATTTTCACCCATTTTGGGAGTGATGTTTACAAATCCAACCATACGGATGAAAAGAACATCGAAAAATAAGATAATATGTCGATTCTCATACAATTTGGTAACTATATGATCCTTCATCTTAACAGGTGAAAATTTATAGAAATTTTAACGGGTTAAATTTTCATCCTTTAAGATGAATAATCATATGGTCATCAAATTGTATGAAAATCGACATGTTATCTTATTTTTCGATGTTTTTTCCATCCGTACCGTTGGATTTGTAAACAACACTCTCAAAATGGGTGAAAGTGAGATGACTTTACTTGAATGATATAGTAAGGCCAACCTCATAGTAACATGACCATATATATATAAAATTTTTAAAATTTAATATTCATAAACACCATTTATTTAATTTAATTTTTTTTTTTTTTTTTTGAGAGAAGGGGATAAACCCCACCCAACCCAGTTAGGACACGGGCAGGAAGGACCATCACGGGGCTCCGCGGTTAAGCGGCCCGACCACACGTGACTACTGCAAAGTCATATGCACTCCGTCACCACGAGGATTCAAACTCAGTTCTACTACCTGGGTGCGGAGGACCTTTGCCGCTTGACCTAGATGTCTTTGGCATTTATTTAATTTTTTAAAAATAAGATCTAGTATAAAAGGTCAAGGAGTGATTAATAACCATTAAAAAAAATGTATTCTAAATAATCATAACTTATTATTTATAGTGATCGAACACATATATGGAATTGTTTATTTAAATCGGTTTCGTATCAATTTTTTGTCACATTATGATTTTTAAATTCTTACCTAACAAACACAGATTTATATTTTAATCCAAATCTAAATATCAAATATCAAATGAAAATAATATCAAAAATAAAAAAATGATGTGATTTTGAGAGGGATGCGTCGAAATTAAGCTTAGTTTGACCTTTTTATGCACTTGATGGTCAATCCATGAATAAGAATCTTTAATTCAAATAACTCTCTTCCAATAATTTTAGATTATTCATGCATTGCTTCCCCACAAACAATGAAAAAAAAAACATTAACAAGGATGTAACCCTAAGTCAAAAGTTAATTTAGCTAAATCTTCCGTTTTTGCATTTTGTATGTTACTAACATTATAGATGACAAAAGCTCAAGAAATGATTAAAAAAAAATTTTAAAAAAATTATTCTAAATAAAACTAATTTAATTTTGCGATGACCAAACTAATCTATGGAATTGTTTACTTAAACCGGTTTCATATCAAATTTTTGCCTTATATAGTTATGTGTGACTTTTCAATTGATTACCTCACAAAAGTAGATTTATATTTGAATCCAAATCTCGAAGTCAACTATCAATTTACAATAATATCAAAGAAAAAAAATGATGATGTGATTTTGAGAGACATGCGCTGGAATTATACTTAGTTTTCATTCGAGACTTTTTCAAATGATCTGATCAGGCATACACATTGTGGAAAATTCTTGCCAAATAAATCTCTTTCACTCTCTTATTATTCATGGATTGCTTGTCCACAATGAAAGGAGGAAAACATTCAAGCTTCAATCTTTTTTTATCTGTATAAGTAGACTAACTAACTTTTATAAGAGTAATTTAACTAAACCTTCTGCCCATTTGAGATGATAAATAGATGGATATTGAAAAAGCATGCTACCAATAAAATGGGTTGCTCATGAAGACTTGTAAGGCACTTGCTACTTGTAATTTAGTATATTGCTTAATGGTGGAATATAAGCAAGTCCTTAATTGTTGTTATAATATTCTGCAATGTCATGAAACTTCAAGAGTATATTGGTTGGGAATTAAATTGACAAAAAAATATTTTATCCCATTATATTGAAAACCTCTTGGCTAAAATCTAATGTCATAGAAACAATGGGCCTAGGCCGGGGCTTAAGTCAATCCTGACCCAACCAACCAAATGCTGGGTTTGGTTAATGGAATCTGCCTAGATCTCGCTTTAGTGTCTTTGAGATACATAAGCGGCTCCTAGAACCTGATCTCAAACACGACATGGGAGAATATCAAAACAAAGACAATTTTAAAAAACAAGGAAGACACAAGGAGCCACCAGGGACCAAGACAAAGGAAAAAGGAAGGATTCAGACATAAGTGGGTGACAACAAAAACTAGTCATCTCATCCAAAGAGTCATCTGTGAGGAATGGAGCATGCCGAGCTTCATTACCGAGCTGCGAGGAAGGGAGCCAGCCGAGCTTCATTCCCGAAATACAGAACTTATTTGACCTTGCCAAAGAGTAGCCAAGGTATCGGTCGAACGATCCATACAATATCGAGGAGTCGGGCAATCAACCGAGGTGCTGATTGAAGGAATGACTGATTTGAGATGTTGGCCGAGTGATCGAGCATGCTAGCGAGTGACCAAGCATGTCAGGCTAAACTACCAAGGTGCTGCCGAGGAGTCATATCGGGGTGAACTGCCGAGCTTGGGGAGATACTCTTCCTAAGATGGTCAGCCGAGATGGATGACCATGAAGGCGTTCGGGTGAAGACAAGGACGAGCCTAGGCCTGGGAAAAGTTCAAGATGGTAATCCCGAGGCACTAAATCTTGGGAGATATGGCGCCAGATCTTGGAAGCATAAGGTCTGACAATGCAGTCTGACATTGTAGGTGATGTGATAGGTGAGTGTCACACAAGGCAAGGAGAAAAGGTGTCTTGAGAGTTACACCAGTGAAGGATATATAAAAGGGATGTGTCTTCTTTCTCTCCTATTGTTGAAGTCTTGAGTAGTGAAGTGTATATGCACGTACTGAGAGTGACAGAGTTTTCTCATGTAATCTTCTTCTTCTTTGAATATCTTTGAACTAGAAAAGGGTGTGGGTCGTGGAAGTAGGCAAGTTGCCGAACCACATTAAAACCTTGTATTGTGTGTTGTTGTGCTTGCTTGATCTTGTGCAGGTCGTTAGTTGTTTGATTAGTCCCCTCCACCGATCCCATTCCGATGCGAGGGAACACTTGAGGAGTTGTTGTTGAAAGCCGGCTCCGATGTAGAGTGGTTTATTCCCCAACACCATCAAAGAGAAGCGAGCGAGCCAAGAAACTATATAATTCTATAATCGAGAAGGAATGATTCATAGCTCTCACAACCTCACTTTGGAAGAACTCTATAGCACAAGAACTATTGCAACAAGCATATTTGTCAAAGAAGCCAAAGCTACAAGAGGCACAAATCATGGTAAAATGGAGCCTGCAATTCACGCATGACACTTCGCAAGGGACTAAAGGCAATGAGGCTCGTGGGTACCTAAACGCTAGGAGGGAGATTGAAAGGATACAATATTTTCTGTGTTTTTTATCATTTATTATTGACAAATCCTTTGTAATCTCAGAAATTTTTCTATCAAATAACACTAGTTATTATCATAAATAAATATGGTTTATCAATATATTTTTAATAAAATATGTATTTTGTAACATTGACTTACTATCTAGAATGATTGAATTCATAAATGAAATTGTTCCATTAAACCCATTCCATATCGAATATTTGTCATATATGGGAATTTATACTCAAAATCTCAAAGTTAAACATTTTTTTTTTTTTGGATAAAGTGGATAAACCACGTTTTATTTATAGTAGTTGATAGTAAAGTAGGTTACAAAACACAAGTCTCAATCAGATAAAAATACATCATTTATGTAAGCCCTTTCTCCTGACCGAACTAGTGTCCTGTGTCTCTCCTCATGGCCTTCCTTGAGCAGCTAGTGTATCATCCTTGAAGGTGTCCTTGTCCTCGTTATCCCCCTCAGGGTAGTCGACAGTGAATTCCAGAGTGTACTTGACTAGGCTTGCTGCAGTCTCCAGCTTTAGCCACTTGGCAATTGAAGCTGCATCCAATCAAGAGAGTATGAGGAAAGAAATATCACAGATGATTCTTAAAAAAAGCCCGTTGTTTGTCCTAGAAGCATTGTATGCTTCTTTCACACCAGGTACTCCATATAATTGCCATAACAACAAGGTCCCACCCTCCTAGGGTTTGGTCCACCCTCCAGGAGATGGCCTTAGCCCCCATAGGGCTCTCGGGTCATTCACCTCTATTCTTATTCCAAAAATATTCTTATAGTAGTTCTATATGCACGTTACATAGGGGTGAGTTCATCCTCATTTTCTCATAGATAGCATCTTGTTCGGTCTCCTCTCCATTTCCTTTTATGTAAGTTATCGAGTGTGAGGATCCGATCTTTCTTTACTAACCATGCAAATAATTTATTTTTTAGGAGGTATGATTGTTTTAAGAACCTGATCCCCAAGTCACACCGAGTTCCCCTATCAGCTCTGAATCGATATAGAGTTTTGACTGAGAAGACCTTGTTTGTTGTGAGGATCTATTCCCTTACATCCAACGCATCTGAGTTAGTGTTGCTTATGCCAATTTTGTTAGTTCAAGGAATTCTGCTTCATTGATTGTTAGGGGCGACTTGCCCCTTTAATTGTAGCTGACTTCTTGCTTCTTGGATGGACAAGTGTCTTGGTTTGGATAACGAGACAAAAAAAGGGTGATTCTAAGCAATTAATTGAAGATGATATCTAGAAGAAGACAAAAAAAATGTTGATGTGATTCTAAGCTAAGTTTCCCAACGCAAGACTTGTGTATTTTGTGTGCTTCGTTAATATCCTTAAAAATCATCAAGACAAATATATAGTCTCTTCTACTAATAATATTACTATGTTCATGGTGCATGAGTGATTGTGCAAAAAAGAAAAACATTGACAAGCAGATATTTAATATAACTAATATTAAAAACCATTAATTATTAACAAATATAAATAAGTAATTAGAGTAACATAATTATAACCAAATATTAATAAATATATTAGCTTCGAAGTAGTGTTCAATGGATATATAAGGGCCACATAAATAAGACCTTGCAGACAAGAGTGCAACCACTGTTTAACCCATCCTCTCAGTGTGAATCATTAAAGGAAATCTCACTTTTAAAACAAATTTATAAAAAAAATAAATAAATTTTTATACAATTAAATAAAATAAATATAATCAGTTAATTAAAGTAGTATAATTTTAATCATTGAAAAACTAAACCAGATTTAACTAAACTCCCCTTATAAAAAAAAAAGCTCATAGTCTAGCAATATAACCTTGAGTCCCGTGCGTTGAGTAATTCTCCTTGGATAAGTCCTGGGATCGAGTCCCCGCCCCCGTAAATGGAGGGAGCAAGCTCAAGTAAATTAAGTTTACTCCTCGAGCTAGGACTGTGTACGCACGGTAAAGGGTCAAGGGCGATTGAGTAAGTTTACTCCTCGGAGCCTATAGTCACGTCGACTGACCCGTATAGAAGGGTTTTTATGGCCTATGCCAAAAAAAAAAAAAAAAACAACAACAACAACTAAACTCCCCTTGAGTGAGCTTGTAGTGGTGGCAGCCCTTGAGCCACTGATATTAATTCCAAGGAAATAAAAGGACAATGTCAACACCATAAGTAAATATCCATGGCCCTCGGAGAAAATTCCATAACAGATGTAGCAACTAGCTTTGATAATACTGATTTTGATATAATATAATATCATCTTCAAAGAAGAAGTCATCAGTTCTCATTTATTCACACACAAGATCATTTATTATTATCAGCAGGAATGCTCTTGCAATTGGTCCCAGTGTAGCTATCCAGACAAATATTTGGTCAAACAAGTAGATGAAAATCAAGAGTCTCCTCTAGATTTGAAGGTACCAACATCCAAACATCTTGCCACCCTACTAGAAAGATTTGCTGATAAGTATAGACTAATGTCCATCTCATTTATTTGGATAGCAAACAAATGAATAAAAATTTAATTTAATTTACTATTTATTTTATTTTTTTGATAAATGTGACACAGTGACAGACCATTAGAAGCCAGATTCGATAGTATTCAATTAATGTTTGAAAGTATTCAATTTGCCATTTTAACAAACTGATTTATCACGATGTTTGAAAGAAGTATAATAATCAACTTAAATTACAAACATTTGAACCAGTGAGGCTCTACGCTGGGATTATATATATTATATAACAGTTTGCAAGAGGAATCCCAATTGGGACTAATGGGGAGACTATCATCATATCATTACAATATGTTAACGACATCCTAGTTTTCTATATAGGAGGATTATCAAAGGCCCGACTCCTGAAACCCATTTTCTACCTGTTCGAGGGATTATCAGGGTTAAAGATCAAATATACCAAAAACGTCATTATTCTGATATATCAAGGCCTCGGAACAACACTACATCTTGGACCTTGAGCACACAAGTGTTGAATTGTGCAAGATCTAGCCCTCTAGTAAGATATTTGGGGGTACTACTGTCTGGGGGCCGACCTAGAATGGAAGATTGGAATATCCTTATAGAGAAGATCAGGGGCAAGCTGGGGACTTGGAAGGGGAAGCTAGCTATTGTCACTGGGGGGCGACTTACACTTTTGAACTCAATTATCTCTGCAATTCCAATTCATTGGATGTTGATAAAGAAACAAAGAGCTACCACCTCATCAACTGGGAAAGATTATCTAGGCCTAAAGAAAACGGAGGTTGGGAAATCTTGAACCTCCGAACATTTAATGGGGTCTTGTTGGGGAAATGGTGTTGGACGATCCTTACGGGTAACGCAGGAATCTGCCAGAAGATTTTCCAAAAAGCCTATTCTAGAAGAGGGTATATCGATCCCCACAAGCCGATGTCGGGCAGAGCATCCCCTTTTGGAAAGGCATATGCCGGGAAGCCCTGTCGACAATGGCTAATATATGGGTCAAATCGAGGATGAACAAATTTACTAACCTCTGGATGGACAATTGGTGGGAGGGATGCTTGTTATGCAACATCTATCCAGGATTACTATTTGAATTATCAATCAAGCATCACTAACCATCCAAGAAGCAAGGATCAAACTATAAAGGGGCAAGCTGATTCTAAAGATGGGGCCTCTCAATAACAAGGAACAAGAGGGTTTCGACCTGATAAAGCAGGTAATCTTGAACCACAATCCAACCCCCTCCGTGACTGACACAAGGAAGTGGAAACTCACATCAAACAGAACATTTATGGTGAAATCCATGTACCATTTCAGAGTTGACAGTGGGATTCAGAGTGATCTAAAGAACTGGTTTTGGAAACAACCCTGCCCCCTTAAGGTCAAACATAAGCGTGCAGGCTAGGGTATGACAAGGAGGTAGGAGGTGGCAACATCGCAGGCAAGGGAGAGTGCTAATATGAAATATGTATTTTATTTATGTTGCATGAGCAATGTAATGAACTCTTCTTAAGCTAATTAATAAATAATCCGTGGTCTATCTACTTCATCAAAAAAAAAAAATAAATAAATAAAACAAAAAAAAGAAAGAAGAATAAACAGTTTGCAAGAGGAACATAATTGTGGTTGGTTTGGATTATATTGAAGTTTTTTTTATTTAAGTAACAGAATTAGTTTTTGCATAATAAAAACTAGATAAAATCAAACTGGTTAACTCATGGTGATTCGTCTTCATAAGTGAGGAGGAAGGGCTCTTGGGTAGCATTGTGACGGAGCGGCTGACGGAGACGTGAGATAGGGGGATGCCGAGTGTTTGGAAGCAAAAATTACCATCAAGGGCTAGGAAAATGACAACAAAGCCATCCCACATTCCACAGAGTTCAAGATGAATCAACAGAATAACCAGAAGCCCATGCTTGGAAGGGCTCTCCTACACTGGAGCTCTCAGGGGAGAAGAAGAGCCGAATTTTATTAATTCGACTCTCACAACTCCATACAAACCCCCTGAAGTGAGATTTGATGATGGTAAGTGGACATAGGTTCACTTTAAGCATCGTTGGTGTTACAACAGTGAGGAACAACAACGACGATAGGAGACAGAGGCGGGAGCCCTTTTACAGTACATACCTGATTAGGGATTCAAACATCTCCGTGCAATAAGCCTGAAACCACGACAACAAAACATAAAAGATGATCCACCCAGGAAGGGACTAGAGAATTTTGTTGAATTGATGGATGTCCTAATAATGGCTCAGGAGGACACAGAGGATGAAAGACATTCGACCATAAGACTGAGATGTAGATTCTCAGTCAAATCCTTATATAACTTCCTAATTAAAAGTTGGATGAGATGCTCTATACAGAAGGAACTCTGGATACTCTCATATCCAAAAAAGATCAATTGTTCACATGATAGCATGGGACAACATATTGCTAACACTTGACAATTTAGTTAAAAGACGGTGGAAGGGAACGAGAACCCAATGCTACCTTTTGTAATGAAAGTGTGATACAATACCTACTCATTGCATGCATGCCCTAAAATAAGGAAAATATGGGAGTACTATTGGCCACTTGTCAACTCCAACTCCACTCCCCTGTTGATATATGATCTTTGGGGGAGAATAATATTAGGAATTAAAAACTTTACAAGGGAGCCAAAGCAGGGTGGCAACTTACAGTGATGGCCATTATATAAAACACCTAGTTTAAAAGGAACCAAAGATACTTCCAAGGAAAACAATGTGTTTTAATGAGAATTATCCGAAGAATTAACTTTCTTATATTATCTTGGTTTGATATAACCCACACGTCTAAAAATTGAAATTGATATCGATGGAATCCATTGTGAAGATAAGTCTTCCCTTCAACTACAATGGCCAAGCATATATACCCAAGTCTCATGTCTCTTTATATATTGAATGAGTCCAATTTATATAGCAAGTGTTCGTTTCTAACAAACACAGAAAAGTCATAAAACGGTTTGATTCTTTGATTTTTTTCATAAAAGGACCCTCACTTACAGAGTTCTAAAAGCTACGTCATCTTATTTTTCTGTATTATATGAGTCCAACTTTATATATTTATCAATTGATTACTTTATAATCTGAGTGTTTTACTCCTAGTTCATATGCTACAATTAATATTACAAATTATATTATACGTTAACTTCGCTTCCAGAAAAAATTAAAATTAATAAACAAAAACCTATAACACATATAATATAAACAGAAGTGAATATTTTTCCTCTATATATATTGGCGCTTATTACCAAAACCCAACACAAAGCTCAAGAACCCTAAACCACTCAACCATGGATCCCATCATCATCGGCAGCGCCCTCCTCTGCCTCATCCTCCACCTCCTCATGCGAAACCATCTCCGGCGCCCCTCCGGGCTCCCACTCCCCCCAGGCCCCCGCGGCTACCCAGTCCTCGGCGCCATCCCCCTCATCGGCCCGGCAGCCCACTCCTCCCTCGCCACCCTCTCCAAGCGCTACGGTCCCATCATGTACCTCAAGCTCGGCACCTTCCCCGTCGTCGTCGCCTCCACGCCCTCCTCCGCACGCGTGTTCCTCACCACCTTGGACGCACAGTTTGCCAACCGCCCTAACACCGCCATCAGCGGAAAGGACATCACCTACAACGGCAACGACATGGTCTTCGCCAACCTCACCCCTCGTTGGAAACACTTTCGCAAGCTCAGCAGTCTCCACATGCTCAACTCCAAGGCTATCTCCTCCTGGGCTCCCGTCCGGCGCTCCGAGCTCCTCCTCATGCTACGTTCCATCCACTCCTCCAGCCAGCAAGGCCAACAGGTTGTACTCCCGGAGCTGCTCGTATGCACGTTGGGAAACATCATCGGGCTTGTGATGCTGAGCCGGAGAGTGTTTGACATCCGGGGAGAAGAGCTCAGCCAGTTCAAGAGTATTTTGGAGGACATGTTGACGGGTGGCGGGATTTTTAATATCGGGGACTTCGTGCCTTCGATCGCGTGGATGGACTTGCAGGGAATTCAGGCGAAGATGAAGGGTGTGCATCAGAGGTTTGATGGGATGATCACGAGGATGCTCGCCGAGCACACTGAGAGCGCCGCGGAGCGTGCCGGGCGCCCGGACTTCATTGATCTTGTGATAGCCAATCGAGTCGGAGACAACGGTGAGACGTTGTCCGACGTGAACATCAAAGGCCTCATCTGGGTAATTACATACAGTAATCAGTAATCACTACTTTTTTGTTTCTTTTGGAAATTTTATTTTAAAATATTGATTAGAGATTTTTTTTTTGGATAATATTTAACCAGAAGTTAGTTATGTTTTCCAAAATAAATTCTATATTTTAAAAAATTTTCTAAAGAATTTTGAGCTTGCCCAAATTAGGACAATATACCATTTTAATAAGTGCCTGCATGTCAGGTTACTTATTGTTGGGTTTGAAAGAGATTTTTATTGTAGAATCATACAATATCCAATGTCCAATTAACTTCATCATTTCATGAGAAAAGAAGTAAAAAAAAAAATTATTTATTTCCGCATTAGATTTTTGAGGTGTTAAAAAAATAAAATAATTCTCGATCATATATTATTTGTAGGATATGTTCACAGCCGGGACAGACACATCATCAATTGTGATTGAATGGGCTCTTACTGAGTTGATAAAGAATCCGAGCATTATGAAACGTGCACAGTCCGAAATGGATGTTGTGATTGGCAGAGAGCGGCTACTAGAGGAGTCAGACATCCCCAATCTCCCATACCTCCAAGCAATATGCAAAGAAGCCCTCCGTAAACACCCATCAACTCCACTCAGCCTTCCACACTACTCCTTCGAACCTTGTGAAGTGGAAGGCTATTATATCCCTGCAAACACAAGACTTTTGATTAACATTTGGGCGATTGGAAGAGATCCAAATGTGTGGGATGAACCAATGAAGTTTGATCCTGAGAGGTTTATAAATGGTAAAGGAGCAAAGATAGAGCCTAATGGGTCTGACTTTGAGTTGATACCATTTGGATCTGGAAGAAGAATTTGTGCAGGAAAACAAGTCGGGATGATATTTTTACAGTATTTGTTGGGTGCTCTTGTGCACGCATTTGACTGGGCGGTACCAGAGGGAGAGGAGATTGACATGCGTGAGACTCCGGGGTTGGCACTACCGAAGACTGTGCCACTCAAGGCTTTCGCCACCCCAAGACTGGCTCCTGCTGCGTATCTGTGATTCATCGTCAGAATGAGCTTTACTTATAAGTTTAATAGTGGTAATAACATGAAGAATCAATCTTGGCATGAGATGTATACTATATAGGATATAGTGGGAAATAAACCTTGTTTGTCCTTCCCGGTACTATTTGATATTAAATTAAATAAATCACTATCTTTTTAATCATTGATAAATATACACAATGTAAGAGATAAAAAGTGATAAAATACCAACGGTCATGGAAGGCATATTAGTAACGAGTTGCTTTGTTAAGAGATTCCGCTCTCTCGTGAAGAACTCGTGATCGACCCCCTTCCCCTTGTAAATGCGGGAACTCAGGTGCATCTAGCATGCTCTGTGCTTGGGCCCTATTCTTGACATCTCTCAGGTCTATGTGTTTTGTTTTGCCATGCAACGCAGGGTTCTTGGCAATCGCTATTGTGAATCTATTGTCACATAGTAATATAGTTGCACTTGATAAATCTTGAATCAAATCTGAGAGCAACCTTCTTAGCCACACAACATGGCATGCTGGAGAAGTTGTAGTAACATACTCAGCCTCGATTGTTGACAGAGCTGTAATCTCTTGGCTTTTTGAGCTCTATGTGACAGCACCTGAGCCCAAAGTAAACACACTACCTGATGTACTTCTTTTATCTTCAATAGATCCTTCCAATCACTGTCCATATAGCCCAACAATCCGAAATTTGAGACATGAGTGTACATTATGCCATAATCTTGTGTTCCTGCTGTTGAGCATAATTCAGGCTAGCTGCAGACAGCCACCTGGTGGAACCATTTCAGAATAACAGCATGGTGGAACCATCTCAGAATAACAGCATGTGATGGGTTAAGAGTCAATAAACTTAGTCAATGTTAGTTGAGTCATGGCTACATTAGTGGAGTCATAGTAGCAGGTTGTTAGTAACTGTTTGTTTTTCCAGTTTATCTTATATTTCATGTAATGTGTTCTTTTTTTTCCAGTTTTAGTGCATTAACAATAGACAGAAGGCATCTTCTCCTTCTCAATTGTCTGTCAATTGTGTTGCTATCCTCTGCATTCTACCTTCATAATCCTTCCAATCTTTGATATTATCCCAACATAAGTGGTATCAGAACTATGGGATCTAATGGAGCAGCTGTGAGCCTTTCTCATCCCTCTCTACCAATTTTCAAGGGAGAGAATTATGAATACTGGAGCCTGCTCATGCGTGTCTTGTTCCAGTCTCAAGATTTGTGGGACTTGGTTGAGGTTGGCTACTCCACTGATGAAGATGAAGCACGTCTTCGGGAGAACAAGAAGAGAGACTCCAAGGCTCTCTTTCTCATCTTATCAGCTGTCCATGAAACAATCATTCCAAGAGTTGCAGGTGCTACTTCAGCAAAGGAAGCATGGATGATCCTCAAAACTGAGTTTCAAGGATCATCCAAGGTGCAGGCTGTGAAACTACAAACTCTAAAGCAGGAGTTTGAAACTCTTCAAATGAAGCGCAATGAAGAGGTGCAGGCCTACATCACTCGTGCAACAAAGATTGTCAACCAGATGAAGGTGTTTGGCGACCCCATCAGCGAGAAGACAGTGGTGGCCAAGATTCTCAGAAGTTTGTCTCCTAAGTTTACCCACGTTGTATCAGCTATAGAGGAGGCTAAAGATCTATCAACTCTTTCCCTAGATGAGTTGAGTGGGTCGCTGCAGGCACATGAGGTAAGATTGAACAAACTCATTGAGTATATAGATAAGACTGAGGAGAAAGTTTTTCAAGTGCAAGGAGAGGCTTCTGGTGCAAATAGAGGAGATCAAGGCTCTAATCGAGGTCGAGGGAGAGGTGGTTTCAGAGGCTGGAATAGTGGCCGAGGCAGAGGAAGAAGTGGTGATTCAAGGCAGCAGCAAAGCACTTCAAAGAATCACAAGAGTAGCATTCAGTGCTACAATTGCAAGAAGTTTGGTCATGTTATGGCTGAATGAAAGTTCAAAGAAAAGGCAGTAAACATAGCTGAAGAAGAAGAGGTTAGTAACTTGTTTATGGTTCAAAGTTATACTAATTAACCATGTTTCCTCTAGCATGTGGTTGGTGGACAGTGGGTGTTCCAATCATATGACAAGTAAGAAGGAACTTTTCCAAGATCTAGATCAAGATCAAAAGCAGACTGTGAGGCTTGGGGACAACAAAGAAGTTCATGTTGAAGGCAAGGGGACGGTAGCTCTCAAGACAGTAGATGGCAAGGTGAAACTGTTGAAGAACGTCCAGTATGTCCCGAGTCTTGCTCACAACTTGCTGAGTGTGGGTCAGCTCCTAGCAGGAGGGTATTCCATTGTGTTTGACAAAGAAGCTTGCATCATCAAAGACCCAAAGTCTGATCAAATTTTGGCAAACATTCAAATGACCAACAATAGAATGTTCCCTTTGGAGGTGAACAATGTGGAGGATCTTAACTTGATGGTGAAAGAATCAAGCAACTCCAATTTATGGCATTGCAGATATGGACATCTCCACCTCAATGGACTGAAGACATTATCACAAAGAAAATGGTGTATGGGCTGCCAAATATCACAGATATTGATTTCTGTGAGAGTTGTTTGTTTGGCAAACAATCAAGGAAATCTTTCCCTTCTGGCAAAGCTTGGAGAGCAACAAAGCCTTTAGAACTCATACATGCAGACCTATGTGGTCCAATGCAAACACAATCCTTGGGAGGTAATCAGTATTTCTTATTATTTACTGATGATTTCTGTAGGATGAATTGGATTTACTTTCTCAAGAACCAATCACAATCATTTGATCATTTTAAGAACTTCAAAGCTCTTGTGGAGAATCAATCTGGGTACCACATCAAAGGCTTGAGAACAGACAGAGGTGGAAAGTTTACATCAAAAGAATTTACTGCATTTTGTGAAGCTCAAGGGATCAGAAGGCAACTATCTTCTCCTTATACCCCTCAGCAAAATGGCACAGTGGAGAGGAAGAATCGCACTGTGGTTGAAATGGCAAGAAGCTTGTTGAATGAAGGTGGCCTTCCAAATAAATTTTGGGGAGAAGCAGTGGCAACTGCTGTGTATCTACTCAACATTTCACCAACCAAAGCTGTGATGAATCAAACACCACTTCAAGCATGGCAAGGTACGCAACCATCTGTGAACCATCTACGCATCTTTGGATGCATTGCATATGCCTTAGTCCCTTCACAACATCATCAAAAGCTTGATAAAAAGAGTGACAAATGTATCTTTATAGGTTATAGTACTGAATCTAAGGCCTATAAATTGTATAATCCCATTACAAGCAAAGTTATTGTAAGTAGGGATGTAGTGTTTGATGAAAGTGCCTGGTGGGACTGGAAGGCAAACACTGGAGAAGATCAATCAAAGATCATTATGCCATTGGTTGAAGCTGGTCCTCAAGCAATAGAAGATGGAGCTCCCAGCCTCAACAGCAACACTCCAATCAATTCAAGCAGGAGCATTGACAATTCTCCAATTCTGGAAGCAACACCTAAATACTCATCAAATAGGAGTGACTCATGGGATGATAGACCTCACAGGAGAGTGAGGTCATTGCGGGAGATCTATGAAACATGTACATTTGCATTAAATGTATGTGATCCCACAACATATGCAGAAGCTTCAGAGAAGGAAGAATGGCAAGAGGCTATGCAAGAGGAGATCTCAGCAATACACAAAAACAAGACCTGGGATCTTGTTGACTTGCCCCAAGGAAAGCAACCAATTAGTCTCAAATGGCTATACAAGACAAAGGTTGGTGCAGATGGGAAAATTCAAAAGCTCAAAGCCAGGCTGGTTGCAAGAGGCTTCTCTCAACAAATTGGAGTGGATTGTGATGAAACATTCGCTCCTGTAGAAAGATTTGAGACTGTGAGGATGTTCTTAGCATTGGCAGCACAACAACAATGGCCAGTCTATGAACTTGATGTTAAATCAGCGTTTCTTAATAGTGAGTTGAAGGAGGAAGTCTATGTAGAGCACCCCGAGGGATTCGATGTTGAAGGAGATGAGTGCAAGGTGTATAAGCTCAACAAAGCTTTATATGGGCTGAAGCAAGCCCCCAGGGCCTGGTACAGCAGAATCGATCAGCACTTCATTGATCAGGGATTTGAAAGATGTGAATGCGAGCCAACTCTCTACAAGAAAGCACAGGATGACAAAGACATTCTACTTGTGTGTCTCTATGTAGATGACATCATCTACATGAGTAATTCACAGGTTCTGGCAGAAGAATTCAGAAGCAACGTGATTAACACTTTTGAGATGTCTGATCTTGGGCTCTTACATTACTTTCTGGGCCTTGAAATCAAGCAAGAACATGGTGGCATATTTGTTTCTCAGAGAAACTATGCAGAGAACCTACTCAAGAGGTTTAACATGCATAATTGTAAGAAGACTGCAACACCTATGGAGGCAGGAATGAAGCTGTACCAAAATGATGATTCTGGAGAAGCAGATGCAAAGCTATATAGGAAGCTGGTTGGAGGACTGTTATATCTGACAAATACACATCCAGATATAGCATTCTCTGTTGGAGTTATATCAAGATTCATGAGCTGTCCCTCAATGCAACATTTTGGTGCAGCTAAGAGAGTGTTGCGATATCTAGCTGGAACACTAGATCATGGATTATATTATACTCATGTCACTGATTTTACATTGTGACACTGACAGTGATTGGGCAGGGTCAATAGAAGATCGCAGAAGCACATCAGGCCACACATTCAACATGGGATCAGCGAGAATTACACAGGTTCCAAATGGCAAGAAATCATTGCATTATCTACCACCAAGGTAATATGTTTCAAATGCATCACGTGATCTTGTCAAGCCGTATGGTTGAGAAGGCCGTTGTCCAAATTTTGAACCAAAATCGAGGGAAGCAACCGATATATTTTGTGATAATATGTCGTGATTGCACTCACCAAGAACCCCGCCATGCATGGAAGAACAAAACATATTGACATACGCTATCACTACATCGTAGAATTGGTGACTAATGGAACAATTGCTCAAATAATCAGAGTACGTGTGATCGATTGCGTATATTCTAACAAAGGCATTGTCCGCTAAGAAGTTTCGATATCTCAGATGTTATTAGGTGTCTCGTAGCCTTGAATTACGAGGGGTGTTGAGCATAATTCGTGCTAGCTGCATGCGTACCACTTGGTGGAACCATTTCGTAATAACAAACTGGTGGAACCATCTCGTAATAACAAAGCATGTGATGGGTTAAGAGTCAATAAACTTAGTCAATGTTAGTTGAGTCATGGCTACATTAGTGGAGTCATAGTAGCAGGTTGTTAGTAACTGTTTGTTTTTCCAGTTTATCTTATATTTCATGTAATGTGTTCTTTTTTTTCCAGTTTTAGTGCATTAACAATAGACAGAAGGCATCTTCTCCTTCTCAATTGTCTGTCAATTGTGTTGCTATCCTCTGCATTCTACCTTCATAATCCTTCCAATCTTTGATATTATCCCAATACCTGCTACATACCTTAGAATTCTTTTTTGTTGCACCCATGTGTTGTTTCGAAGGACAGCTCATAAACCTAGATATCGCACCTACTGCAAAGGAGATATCAGGTCTAGTATGAGCTAAATACAACAACCCTCCAACCATACTTCTATACCTCTTTATGTTTGCATATCCTTTGCTATCATTCAACTGCAACTTTTCTCTTACATTTATGGGTGTAGCCACCTGCTTGCCATGCTGCATATTAAAACATCCAAGACGATCCTCAGCGTATTTCCTCTATGAGACAAATACATCTTCTTCACTCTGGTTGATTGCCAAACCAAAAAAATAATGAAGCGGTTCAAGATCTGTCATTTCGAAGGTGCTCATCATCTGCTGCATATATTCACCAATAAGAGCTTGTGAAGAGCTCATATATATGATGTCATCCATATAAAGATAGAACAATAACACATCATGATCTTGTCTTCTTTTGTACAAGGTTGGTTCGCCGTCACACCACTCAAGCCCATTCTTTGTAAAGAATTCATCCACTTTGCTATACCAAGCTCTAGGAGCTTGTCAAAGCCCATAGAGTGCTTTTCTCAGTTTGTAGACTTTGTTCTCACTCCCTCCTTCAATGAAGACTTCAGGCTATGTCACATAGACCTCTTCTTGTTGTTCACCATTCAAGAATGCCGACTTAATGTCGAGCTGATAAATGGGCCACTTCAATTGTGAAACAAGCTAAAGGAATACTCCTACTTCCTCAAACCTTGCAACACATGAATAGGTCTCATCGATCCTTGCTGTTGTGTATAGCCCTTTGCCACTAGACGAGCCTTGAGTTTCTGAACACTCTTGTCTGCATGAACCTTGGTTTTAAACACCTACTTATGGCCCACTGGGTTCTTCCCTTTCGCAAAATCAACCATCTCCCATGTATCATTTCTCTGCATAGCAGCGATGTCCTCTTGCATAACCTTTCTCTACTTCTCTGACTTCGCAACCTCTTCATAGGTCAAAGGATCTGAATTCAAGAGTGCAAATGCACAAGATCCATACATTTCCCTGAGTGATCTAACCTTGCCTTGTGGTGTTCCTTCACTCTCTGAAGTTGCACTGCTCGAGCTGCTTCCACTGGCTTCTGTAGTAGAGGGACGGGAAGAACCTGTGGTGCCTAGAACCGATGGTTTTTTATTAGTGCAGATGTGATGGGTTGAGTTGAATCTTCTAACACTTCTATAGGAATCTTCTGCAGGTCCTCCTTTTGATTACTCCAACTCCAACTATCTCCTACAATGTACACTATATTTCTACTGACTATTACCTTCCTAGTTATAGGATCATCTTGGGTGGGAGGTTTTGAAGGTTTCATAAAAGAAGGTAAGGGAAGATAAGAGAAGGTAAGGGAAAGGAAAGTAAGGTTTTTAACCAAACCTTGTTTGGGGCCAAGGTAAAGTAACAGGAGGTTTTTAAACCTTATTATGTTTGGTTTGAAGGTAATGGAAGGTAAGGTTATACACCAATATTACCAAAATACCCTTTGAAGAAATAATACAAAATTTATAGAATGTTATACTAATATTCAATTAATACTTAATATTATATACTAATAGATTCATTAATTTTAAAATTTTATTTACGCACCTTGTAATTTGATTTATAATTTTAATAATTCTTTTTTTAATTATAAAGTACTAATATAAAATACTAAGGGCATTTTGGTAATCTTGTAAAAGGGTACCGGTGGCTGAAGCTAGGGTTGGAAGAGGAGAGGGTGTCGTCCATCTCGTGAGATTTGAGAAGACAAGATAGGTTTTTTTTTTCTCAACTAAGGGCATTTTTATAATCTTGTATGACTAACCCTTCCAAACCCTCTTATTTGGAGGGTTGAAAAGTGAAGTAAAATGGGGGGTTTTAACCCTCCATTTTACCTCCAAATACCTCCTAAAACCTTGCCCTCCAAAACCCCCCATAGATCCAAACAAGGGTTCATGTCAACCCTCCAAAACCCTTCCTTTATGAAACCTCCAAAACCCCCCATCCAAGCAAGGTATTAGTGTCATTACAATAGCCAATAAAAATACATTTCATAGACATTACATCAAATTTTTGACTAGTGTGATAATCCGTTAATGTATATGCAACACAACCGAACACTCTTAAATGAAATACTGAGGGTTTGGTACCTTTTGTTGACTATCTCTTAACGGGTCGGGTAGTGTGTACCCGAATCCGATAGTTTACATATATATACTTGTATAGTGTTAGATTTTTAATTCGATATTGAATATATTGTGAGAAGAGCCACCGTTTGTAGGCCTGCTCGTTCACCTCCGTTCATCTCCGTTCAACTTGGTATCAGAACTTAGGTGAAGCTCCGACGAGTTCCGGCGATCTCGGAGTAGGGTGTCTTTGTTTTCAGGAGGCAACTTTCTTCGTCACCGGTGGTTGCTCGTGAGCTGCTGGCACTTCAAGAAGAAGGAGCTGCTGCCACTTCAAGAAGGAGCTGCTGCCATTTGGATTTTCCACTTGGTGCTAGTTGGAAATGGCGTTGGTGTGGCTGTTGTTGTGGTGCTACTGTGCTGCCTTTCTGAAGCTGTAGTGCTGCCTTGCTGACGGTGTGTTGCGCCGAGATCCACCGAGATCCAGAAGGGGCGGCCGGCGTGCTGTTCACCTATCTTTCTCCTGAGGTGCTGAACTACTGGTCAAGCTTGAAGCTCACTGTGACTGAAGACAGGCTCCGGTAAAGTGAGCGCTAAAGACTGGCTGTCGGAGGAGCTGCAAACGAGCTGAGCGCTGAAGAAGCATGGTGCTGGTTTGTGACGTGCTCCGGCGAAGTGAGCGCTGAAGACAGGCTGTCGGAGGAGCTGCAGTTGAGCTAAGCGCTGAAGACAGGTGGCGTCGACGAGAAGGAACCTCGAGTACCTCCTCGAAGTCAGTTCTACCACAACAGAGCGATCATTGTAATCGAAACAACCAAATTGCATCATGTTTTTTCAAAAATCCTTTAAAAGTTGTGACATCAATCACCTTCTAGCTTTAGAGAGAGAGCACATGCGGGGGGAGGGGGGCTACGGCTTTGTTATGTGAAAAAAAATATACAAAAAAAAAACAAAAAACACATTTTAAAAAAAACTATATATCTCACATCAAACGGGCTGCAGCTTTCTTGTGAAAAAAAGAGGAAACAAAAAAGAGAGGGGCTATGTCTCGTTGAATTGATTATTGACCGACATTGATTGTGAGCTGGCTGTGAGATCAAAGCAAAATTCCCTGTTGATTGATTGGCGCTAGAGGAAGGGATTTAGAGGTTGCTGCTATGGGTGATGCGATCAAAACAAGCTCCAATGTTGCTCCCCAAGTAGTCCTTCAATCAGTGCATTCCACTAAGAACCGAGCTTCTGTGGCCGGTGTCAAGGATGTTCCAAAACTTGGGGCTGCAAGCGAGACTGCTCTCGTTTCCACTGCAGGTAACAAGGGTAAGGCTTTAAAGGTTTCTGCTTCTGTTATGAATAATACATGGTTAATTAATTCGGGTGCTACAACACCTATGACGTTTGATTCTACACTAGTTAAATCTTTAAAGCCTTCATCTCAAACCATTGTAACCACTGCAGATGGTAGTTCTGTTCCCGTTATTGGGGAAGGAACTATTTCTCTTACAAACAACCTCAATCTCGATAATGTCCTTGTAGTCCCTTCTCTTGCCTATAACCTGTTATCTGTTTCCCAAATAACTACTGCTCTCAATTGTGTTGTCATTTTTTGGCCTTCTTCCTTCGTGATTAAGGATATCCAGACTCGGAAGACGATTGGTTATGGCACTAAACAGGATAAGCTCTACTACTTGGACTTGCAATCAGACAGTAATCAGCGGTTGATGCAAGCTCTTTCAGTTGGCAGTTCGCAGGTGGCGAAGCCCAAGACTGGTTCGGCTTCAGATATTTGGTTATGGCATCGTCGACTTGGACATGCCTCGTTTGGGTACTTGCAAAAACTCTTTCCTAGTTTATTCTCAAAGAGTAATATTTCTCAATTTAAGTGTGATGTTTGTGAACTGGCACATAGTCATCGTCGTACATTTTCTCCGAGTTTAAGTACGAGTTCTGTTCCATTTATGGTGGTGCACTCAGATGTGTGGGGTCCATCTAAAATTGCTACTTTCGGTGGTGCTCATTGGTTTGTGACCTTTATTGATGATTGTACGCGAATGACATGGGTGTCTCTTCTGCAATCAAAAAATGAAGTAAATTCTGCCTTTCAGAAATTCCACAAGATGGTTGCTGTTCAATATAAAGCACAGATCCAAGTTCTCCGCAGTGATAATGGGCGTGAATATGTGAATTCCGATCTCCGTCGGTTTCTCGATCATCATGGCATTACTCATCAGACAACCTGCCCATATACCCCCCAACAAAATGGTGTCGCTGAGCGGAAGAATCGTCACCTCCTTAATGTGGTTCGTGCCTCCTTACTTGGGGCGAATGCACCATTATTCTACTGGGGTGAGGCTCTTGTTTCTGCAGCTTACTTAATCAACCGTGTGCCATCCCGTACGGTAAATTTTCAGACGCCACATCAAGCACTCTCAACTCTTATTGCAGCACCACCTAGTCCCAATTTGCCTCCTCGTGTTTTCGGATGCGTTGCTTTTGTTCATCTTCATCCCCACCAACGAAGCAAGTTAGAACCTCGTGCTCAGAAGTGCATGTTCGTTGGGTATGCCTTACACCAGAAAGGTTATCGTTGTTATCATCCGCCTTCCAGGAAGATGTTTGTTACTATGGATGTGGCACCACCCAAGCCTTCACTTCAGGGGGAGAGAAGACAGGAAGTTCAGACTCTAGATTACAGTAAGGTTCCAGACACAATCACTATGGATGGTGTTGATATATCGAATAAGATAGTGGGGACAAATGTCGATACCATACTGAATGAACAAATGGCCCCGGAACCAACGGCTCCGTCAGTTGCAAACCCGCAAACTGGAGAATTGGCTATGGAGCCGTCGGTTGCAGACCCGCAAGCTGGAGAATTGGCTGCGGAGCCGACGGCTACAGTCCCGCAAGTTGGAGAATCGTCAGAGTTGCCAACTACAGTTATGTCTCCTTTTTCGGATCCGAGTTGTGCCAATGATAACCAATCGTCTCCAGGCTTGAACATCCCACCACCACAGCGTCTTCCTCCACATCATAATCGAGGTATACCTAAACCCATCTATGAACCTGATCCCAAAAATAAAGTGAAATATCCTATGAGTAGCTATATATCTACTGATCACCTGTCGGAATCAAACAAGTCATTTACCCATCAATTATCCATTGTATCTATTCCTAATAGTTTGCAGGAAGCTTTGGCTGACCCCAAATGGCAGGAAGCAATGAATGAGGAGTTGAGCTCACTGAAGAAGAATACCACCTGGAAAATAGTTGACTTGCCAGCTGGTAAGAAGCCTGTGGGGGTGTAGATGGGTTTATTCTGTGAAGTATAGAACAGATGGTACTATTGACCGTTATAAAGCAAGATTGGTGGCGAAGGGATACTCACAAAGATATGGGATCGACTACACGGAGACGTTTGCACCTGTAGCCAAGATCAACACTATACGTGTACTGTTGTCTCTAGCAGCCAACCTGGAGTGGCCCTTACATCAACTAGATGTGAAGAATGCCTTCCTACATGGAGACTTAGATGAGGAAGTGTATATGGACTTGCCACCAGGATATGATGTTCAGACCTCTCAGAGCAAGAAGGTTTGTAGACTACATAAGTCCTTGTATGGACTCAAGCAGTCTCCGAGAGCCTGGTTTAGTAGATTCACAGATGCTATGAGAAGGTTTGGATATGGGCAGAGTAACTCAGACCATACTCTTTTTATAAAACGAAAGGAAAGCAAAATCACGGCTCTCATCGTATATGTTGACGATATGGTGGTTACAGGGAATGATGCAGAAGAACAATTGGCACTTCAAAAGTACTTATCAATAGAGTTTGAAATGAAGACCTAGGCTCTTTGAAGTATTTTTTGGGGATTGAAGTCTCTAGACGTAAATCTGAAATTTTCTTGTCCCAAAGAAAATAAACATTAGATTTGTTACGGGAGACAGGCATGTCGGGTTGTCAACCAGTTGATACGCCATTGGAAGAAGGTCTGAAGCTTGGAGTTGATCCAAACCAGGTACCCGTGAACAAAGGAAGATATCAGAGGTTGGTTGGCAGGCTAATGTACTTGGCACATACTAGACCTGACCTAGCACATGCCTTGGGAGTGGTTAGCCAGTTCATGCATAATCCTGGAGAACAACACATGAATGCAGTAGTAAGGATACTGCGATATCTCAAAGGGAGTCCAGGAAAAGGGATACTATTCAAGAAGAATAACCATCTCAGAGTCGAGGGATATACGGATGCAGATTGGGCAGGAGCTATTGATGATCTGCGCTCTACATCAGGCTACTTTACTTTCGTGGGAGGTAATTTAGTCACATGGAGGAGCAAGAAGCAAAATGTGGTTGCTCGCTTTAGTACAGAGGCCAAATATCGTGGTATAGCGCTGGGGATATGTGAAGTGTTGTGGATCAAGAATCTACTGAGGGATTTAGGTTACGAGAACACCGAATCAATGAAGGTGTTCTGTGATAATCAAGCTGCTCGTAACATTGCACATAACCCTGTTCAACATGACCGGACAAAACATGTTGAAGTTGACCTATTCTTCATCAAAGAAAAGATCGACCGGAAAATCATTGTAGTGCCACCAATCAGAACAGAGGACCAGTTAGCGGACATACTCACCAAAGCAGTGGCGGGACATGTGTTCTCAAAGTTTGTATCCAAGTTGGGCATGTGTGATATATATGCACCAACTTGAGGGGGAGTGTTGACTACCTCTTAACAGGTCGGGTAGTGTGTACCCGGATCCGATAGTTTACATATATATACTTGTATAGTGTTAGATTTTTAATTTGAGAATGAATATATTGTGAGAAGAGCCGCCGTTTGTAGGCCTGCTCGTTCACCTCCGTTCATCTCTGTTCAACTAAAAAGCTTTATAGGGTGTCTGGTTCATCACTGCCTTTGTTGGTGAGAGGTTTAGTGTATATACTGTTGTAGCCACATCCTCTCCCCAGAATTAAGTTGGAAGAGCTTTTTCTTTCAACAAGTTCCTGGCCATTTGCACTGCGCACGGTTCTGTTCTTTCTCTCCGCCACCCCGTTTTGTCAGGCATATAGGGTGTGGTTAGCTCTCTGCGAATACGATGCTCCTCACAGTAGTTGTTTAAATCCTTGGATAAGAACTCTCCACCTTGGTCAGTACGTAGAGCTTTAATACAACATCCTGTATGCTTCTCTACAAGAGCCTTGATGAAGTTCGGGAAGCATTCAAGACTTTGGGACTAGGATTTTATGAAATATACCCAACTCATCCTACTGTAATCGTGAATGAAAAGTAAGAAATATTGATTACCTCCAAGGGACTCTGTCTGCATGGTCGACAAAGATTAGCATGTACAAGCTCGAGATGTTTTGATGCTCTCCAGGTTTGACCAGAAGGAAATGAGCTTCTGATTTGCTCCCTGTATATGCACGCCTCACAACATCAAGGTGCTCAATGTTTGGCAGTCCACAAACCAGCTTCTTTTGACTTAATAGCTTCAAACCTTTAAAATTAAGATGGCCATACCTTAAATGGTAAAGGCTAGAGTCTTCTTGTCCTCGAGTAATCAAGCTAAGGGTTCTCACACGGGATACTTTAAACATTCCATTATGCGTCATATGTATTGTGGCCATTTCAAACCCTGTTTTCTTGTCTTTAATATAGCATCATCAAATGAGACTGAATAACCACACATTAATAACTGTCTAACACTCAGAAGACTATGTGCAATACCTGGAGCATATTGCACATCTCGTAAACGCTTCACCTTCTTGTGTGAGGTTTTGAGTACAAATGTCCCTTTTCACTCAACTTGGATCTCTTTGTCATCTCCAAGCCCCACTTTCTGCTTTTGAGTTTCATCAAGCTTCTTAAACGTCTCCATAACCCTAACACCTGTTATATGGTTTGAGCACCCGTTGTCGAGGAGCTATACACTACATGCAATTTGGTTAGAATTATAATGAGTTTCAAAGAGATTGATTAATTCCTATTCTTTAGCTAGATTGGCATTGTTCTCCTTAAATCAACACTCAACCTTTATGTGCCCGTACTTCTTACAATTGTGGCACTGAGTGCTTTGATTGTGAATCTTTTGTACACGATACTGTTGCCTTGTATCAATGCTCCTTCCTTTGCCTCTGCCACAGCTTCTCCCTTTGAACATTCCTTTACCTCGACCTCTCCCAATACTCCTATCAACTTCTCTTATATTTGATACCTCTTCTTCAGCTTGAAAGGCTTTCTCTTCAACTTTCTCAGTTGATCTATTTATCCTGGCCTCATGAGCTTTTAGAGAACCGCTCAATTCATCAATTGTGTAGATAGACAAATCCTTGGACTCCTCTATAGCAACTACCACATGATCAAACTTGGAGGACAAACTTCTTAATATCCTCGGCACAACTGTCTGATCACTGATAAGATCACCATAATCTCTCATCTGGTTGATAATACCCACCACCCTTGAGATGTAATCCTGCACGGTCTCACAATTCTTCATGCTCAGAGTCTTGAAATCATGTCTAAGTGTGTGGAGCTTTACCACCAACACCTTAGACAAGCCTTGGAACTCTGTTTTCAATATTGTCCATGCCTCGTTGGATGTATTGGCAACCACTATACGGGAGATGATAGACTCCTGCACTGCATAAAGAATAAAGAACAGTGCTTCTTAGTCTTTTCTCCTGTTCTCCTTCAATAGAGTTTCATCATCTAACTCAGCATACCCATAACCATCTAGGAGGATCGAGACAGACTCCAAAGAGTCAAGTCACTCCTTAAACTAGGACCCCTATCATAAATAGAGAATGCAGGGTTCATATCCTTATTGCAGTCCCTCCTGGTCACCCACATAAACGACTAGACAACAGATGAAAGAGTATGAAGGCTAATGCTCACCAAGGCAATTTCTATTAAATCTCTGATCTATACCTTCAGGGTAGATTGGGGGATCAGAAGTGGCCTACAAAAGGGCTTTTAGAAGAAACTATGCGCCCTGAAAGTTAAACTCTTTGCATCATTGGTAAAAGAAAACATAATCCTTACCTTTGACAAACTCTATTCATGAAAGTTGAGAGGAGAGAGCATGCAATACTACCTTTGCGATTCACAAGATGAGTCGGTGACACACCTTCTCATCACACATGCCCATATGTCTCTAACATCTGGAGCCACATCCACATCATTTTTGGATTACGAGAAGCCCTAGCAAATCTATAAGATATCTGGGGCACTAAGGCATTTCTCAAAGGCTGACAAAATATTGAGATGGGGATAAGACCTCACAGTGATGGCCATCACATGGAGCATATAGAGGAAATGAAGTAGGCAATGTTTTCAAAACCAACCATGCATTTTCTCAAAACTTACTCGCAATCTTACTTTTCTCATATTATCTTGGTTGGATGCAGCTTCCTTTTCAAAGAGACCAAGATTGGAGGCCGCCCAAAGCTTGGTGAATTGGAGCTTAGAATTCTCTAGAGAGACCTCCTGACGAGTTGACGAGGGCAATGAGGCCTTCGAGGATGATATGACCACCGGAGAAAAGAGCACCTGAGACGACTAGCTATAACCAAGATAGTTGTACTAATTGATACTTCCTATCTTATATATATCATGGTTGGGCATTATGTAACAAAACTTCAAATTAATGAAATAAAATTTGGATTATCTACATTAAAAAAAATGTGAACAAGCCACTAGAAGCATAGTTCATGCATGCTTCGAACCCTCAACATCTCCTTGTGAGAGAAAATAAGATAGCCAACTTTTTTTTCTGAAAGTTGGTGTGGTTTGGTTTGGGTGTGAAGCCTATTAAACCAAAGTTGAACTGACCGCTATTAGTCTAGGACTTATAGAAACCAAACCAAACCGGTTTTGTGAGAAAATTGATCGAACAAAAAAATATGGTTTAGCTAGCAACTTTTACAAGAAAAGTTAGCTACCACAGTACTCTTTGTTACAAGGAAAGGTTGAGAGATCCAAACACACCTCAAACATATTTTTACTAAAATAAAAAAGGGATAAATACACTATTTATCCATATACTTTACCCTAATGTTCATTTCCATCCCTGTACTTTGAAAATGTTTAATACGATCCCTATACTTTGCGTATTTTGTTCAATACTATCCCTAATGCTGACGTGGCAGCACTGGTGCGATACATATGAAATATGACCTTTTTTTAAAAAAAATTTTATTTACACTTGGCCGTATTTTACTAACATGGCATTTTTTTTAAAAAAAATGGTAAAATAATTTTAGATGGGAATTTAATGCATGTTGACATGGCAATTTTTTTTAAAATTAATAATATAATTATTTTTAAAAAATTAATAATATAATTAATTGTTTTTAAAAACATTAATAATACTATAAATTATTATTTTTAAATATTTTTTAAAATTATTTTAAAAAATTATTTAAAAATTATTTTAAAAAAATGTTTTTTAAAAAAATAATTTTTTTTGAAAAAGTAATAATATAATTAAATTTTTTAATAAAAATTGCCACGTCAACATGTTTTAAATTCTCATTTAAAAATTATTTTATCATTGTTTTAAAAAATGCCATGTCAGCAAAATATGACCACGTGTAAATAAAAATAATTTAAAAATCGGTCATATTTCATATGTATTCCACATGTGCTATCACGTCAGCATCAAGGATAATATTGAAAAAAAATGTGTAAAGTACAGGAACAGTATTGAATATTTTCAAAATACAGGGATGAAAATGAACATTGGTGTAAAGTATAATGACGAATAGTAGATTTATCTGAATAAAAAATGATCTCTCAATTTTTATAAAATAACTATTAAAAAAATATTTGTGTGCTTCAGTTTGATTTCTCAAGGCCTTCTTGATCCAACTGCACCACTCTTTGCTTATTCATGTTCCACCCATATATACATGTCTCATTTTCACTGTCATCAAGTCTTCCGAAGTAGTAGTTGCAGTGGCGGAGTCAGGAAGTTTATAATATGGGGTCAATATTTTACAATTATGTAGAGTTTGAAAACCAAAAATTTCTACAATAAGTCTCTTAACATATTATCATCATCTATAATACAAGCAAATCATGTATATATTTAGAAATATAGTTAAAACATTATAAAAAAGTTAAAAATACAAATAACTAAAAAAAATATTTATCAAACTTATACCTATCATTCATAGTTGTCCACGACGAGATTTCATATTTTGAAACCGTTGGATGATTGTTTCATTATCGATGTTGTTGAATATATCTCTTTCAATATATGTAACCAAACAATTAATCATTCATCAAATTATCTCCCATTCGGTTCCTTAAACTATTTTTCACAATCTTCATTGCCGAAAAAGTCCTTTCAACACTTGCAGTTGCAACAGGTAATATTGAAGCCAATTTAACTATTAGAAAGACAAGTGGATAAACAATATAATAGGAAAAGATCTTAATATTATTGATAAGAAGTTGGGGTATATATAATACCACTACAGGGGTAAAATAGGAACTAAACATATATAGAGATAAATTCAAATTTAAAGAGATAAATACTTGAAACCCTAATAGGCCCCCTCAAGATGGTGTACGAGAAGCAACACCAATCTTGTCACAAATGTCAAGTAGCCGAGGACGAGGCAAAGGTTTAGTTAGTGCATCAGCAAGTTGATCAGCAGCAGAGACGTGAACAACCCGGAGAAGGGAAGACTGAACAAGATCACGGACAAAGTGATAGTCAATGGCAAGATGTTTCATCCTTGAATGAAACACAGGATTAGCACATAGATACGTGGCACCAAGATTGTCCGAGTAGATAGCGGGTGCTGAAGGAACAGGGACATGCAGTTCATGGAGAAGTGTCTTGATCCATTGAATTTCAGCCGCAGCAGAAGCAATAGCACGATACTCCGCCTCAGTAGATGACCGAGCAACAGTGCGTTGCTTTGTAGACCGCCAAGAGATAGGATTGGCACCCAAGAACATGACATATGCACCCGTGGAGGTACGATCATCCAGATTACCCCCCCAATCGGCATCGGAAAAGCCGTGAAGCTGAAGAGGAGAATTTGCCCGAAGCCGAATGCCAAGATATTTGGTGCCATTCAAATACCGGAGCAAGCGCTTAACAGCCCCCCAATGATTCTCAGTAGGCTGATGCATGAACTGAGAAAGTTTGTTAACTGCAAAAGAAATGTCAGGGCGAGTCATGCGTAAGTGTTGAAGACCACCAACTACTTGTCTATATTTGGTAGCATCGACCAGAGAGGATCCATCATGAAGAAGGAGGGATGCACCAACAGCAAGGGGCGTAGAAACAGGTTTTGAGTCAAGCATGTGATGTTTCTGCAGGAGATCAACAATATACTTGTGCTGAGAAAGGAGCACACCATCAGAGGTCGGAGTAACCTCAACACCACAGAAGTAAGAGAGCAACCCAAGATCCTTGGTGGAAAATTTGGAGTCAAGTTGCCGAATAATACGATCAACTAGATGAGGATCACTGCCAGTAATCAGAAGATCATCAACATAAACCATAAAATAGATAAGAGTGGAGCCCGCCGACAGAATGAAGAGTGATGTATCGGCGCGAGAAGTAACAAAACCAAGAGACTGAAGAAAGAGCTTCAACTCATGGTACCATGCCCGCGGGGCTTGCTTCAAACCATAGAGAGCCTTCTGCAGACGGCATACATAGTTAGGAAACTGAGGATCACGCATGCCAGGGGGTTGGGCCATGTAAACTTCCTCAGTGAGATGGCCATTGAGAAAAGCATTGTTGACATCAAGCTGCCGAACAGACCACCTGTGATGCAAGGCTACACTCAAGACAGTGCGAACAGTGACCGGATTAATAACAGGGCTGAAAGTCTCATGAAATTCAACACCGGGACGCTGATGAAATCCTTTGGCAACAAGCCGAGCTTTATACCGGTCAATGGTACCATCCGGGTGTCGTTTGATACGGAACACCCATTTGTTCCCAACAAGGTTTTGATGGGGAGCAGGAGGAACAAGTACCCAGGTTTTGTTGTGTTGAAGAGCATCATATTCGGCTTGCATGGCTTGAAACCAGTGCGGATGGCGAAGAGCCTGGGCCATCAGAAAGGTGTTCACTATCGAAGAAATCAGAAAGCAGAGAGTGTACTTGGGATTGGGCTTGAAAATAGAGTTTTTGAATCGAGTAGTCATCGGGTGAACATTAGTAGCAGCACTGGGAGCACCGGAGGAAGATGCCGGAACTGAGGAAGCAGGCCGGGTGGGAACCGCGGCCGGGGAAGAGCCCGTACTGGCGGGGCGCGGGAGCAGAGCCGGGGGGGAGTCATCGGTGGAGGCGGACTGCGGAACTGGACAGTCAGGGCCAGGGGTGGGACAGACCTCCTCCGGGACGGAGGGCAATCCCGGAGGCCGGGTGACGTGATCGGCGGGGGTGCCGGGACGGGTCTCGGGTGGCATAGGCCGCACAGAAGGAGGCGTCACAGGAGGTACAGCCAGAGGTGTTGGGAGGCCACTTGGGGGCAACGATGGTCGCGGTAGCCAGGATGATGCTGTAAAGGTCGGATCAAAAGGGGCGGCAGGGACGGAGGCGGATGAGGACCGAGAGAAAGGAAAATCATCTTCAACAAAGCGAACATGACGGGAGATGCCAAGCTTATGGGTGGAGAGATCATAGCAAATAAAAGCACTCTGAGACAAGGAATATCCTAAAAAGGCACAGGGACTGGACCGAGGGTCAAGTTTGTGAGTAGTATAGGGACGAAGCCAAGAAAACAAAGACAACCGAAGACATGAAGCGATGTGGGATTTTGTTGTTTGTGGAAGAGAAACTCAAAGGAAGAACGAAACTGCAAATTTGCTTTTGGCATGCGATTAATGAGATAAACCGCAGTAGCAAAGGAGAAGGTCCAGAACTTAGAAGGAAGAGAGGCATGATGAAGCAAGGACAAGCCGGTCTCGACAATATGTCGATGCCGACGTTCAGAATACCCATTGTGTTCTGGAGTGTGTGGAGGGGTGGTGAGGTGAGTAATACCATTGGCAGTGAGAAATGGACGAAGAGCAATGTACTCCCCACCATTATCGGAGTACAAGGTACGAATGGGAAATTGGAAAGTCTTTTCAACCAGGTTTTTGAAGGTAACAAAGGTCGCATGGACATCAGACTTCCGAACAAGAGGATAAAACCAAATATATTTGGTAAAGTGATCCACAAAAATAACATAATATTTGTAGCCATCAAGAGAAAAGACAGGGGACGTCCAAACATCAGAATATATTATCTCAAGAGGGGAAGAGGAAGAGACTGAGGATTGAGAGAAAGGAAGTTTGTGGCTTTTGTTAATATGACACGAATTGCAAGAAAATTTGAGTAATTGGGAATGTGAGAAGGAAATACCGTGGGATAACAGTTGTTGATGAAAGACTTTAACAGAAGGATGACCAAAACGACTGTGCCATAATGAAAGCAAAGGGGAAGAGGAACGAACCGAACTGAGGGCGGGGAAGTGGGGAGTGGTAGTCGGTAAATGTGGTGGAGTGGTCGGCCAAACATAGACACCATCCTTACGCCATCCCTTGACCAGAATCGCCCCTGTGTGACGATCCAACACCTGAAAAGAATCAGCAAAAAACTGAACTGTGACGGCATTAGTAGCACAAAGAGCCGAAACCGATATTAAATTTAAGGACATGGATGGAACATGCAACACATTCGTGAGAGTAAGACTGCCCTGGAACGTCGAAAGAAGCATAGATCCCGTATGTGTAATGGGAAGACAAGCGCCATTACCAATGACAACAGTCTCCGACTTTTTGTAAGGCTGAGGAAGCGTCAGGTTGGATAGGGCGGTGGTGACATGATGAGAAGCACCAGAATCAACAACCCACACAGAAGGAGCACCTGGAGCAGGATAGTGGGTGGCGGTGTGCACACGAGGCGGGCCACGAAACGGCGCCGGAATATGATCCCATGTATGTGGGGGAACAAGAGGGCACTGGCGAGCAAAGTGGCCGATAGTGCCACAGAGCTGACACTTGCCTTGAGAGCTACGACCATGGTTGAGCAATGGAGATGACGGACGTGGAGTCCAAGATTGCGGGGAAGATCGGTTGAAGGTGGTGGACCGGTGGCGACAGACCATAGCAGATCAGGAGTGGCAGAGAAGATCTGGGGCACGCAGGGGCGCGCGAGGGTGCTGGCACGCAGGGGTGCGAGGCACGCTGGTTGAGCACGGGGCGCGCGGGCGCAGGGGGTGTGGAGGAGAACGTCCGCGCTTGAGCAAAGAGGTGGACCCACTGAGCTATTGAATTGGTGTGGACCAGAGCTTCTTGATGACCGGCTGATCTTTATACAAAGAATTTGTTGACCGGCTTAGGAATTGCTTGAAACCCTTGTTGTTGACCAAAGCTTGGCGTTGACCAAAAGACAAAAACAATTGATTGAAGCTATTCAATTGTTGGAAATTAACCGGATTAAAGCTTGTTGTTGAACAAAAAGAAAGCTTCTTTTTTACCGAATCCCAGGTTGTTGCTTGGCTTGGTGAAGATTGGTATTGACTAAACTTTGACCGAAGCTTGTTGCTTGGCTTGGTGAAGATTTTTAATTGCTTGAAACCTTGGTGTTGACCAAATTTTGACCGAAGCTTGTTGGTGACCGACGGTGTAGCAGGAGCTCATTGGAGTGCGGAGCGTGGAGTAGGCGGCGTCACAGCGATGAAAAAAAATTTAGGATTTTTGGATCTTAGCTCTTGATACCATAATAGGAAAAGATCTTAATATTATTGATAAGAAGTTGGGGTATATATAATACCACTACAGGGTAAAATAGGAACTAAATATATATAGAGATAAATTCAAATTTAAAGAGATAAATACTTGAAACCCTAATACAATATTCTTCTTTGTCTCCACTAACTTCTCAGCAAGTTGACCAATCTCTTTAATACTCAAAAATTCGGAATTAGAGCGCATATCCATAATATAAGTTTCAAGTTGACTGCCAAGCCCCATAATATCCACTGCTGAAAACTAAAGAGGATAAAAGCGAGCAAAACGAATCAATTTTTCTTTATTAAAAGCAACAAACGAGTCATTTGGGTTGAGACATAATGCACAAAGAAGTAACTCCGTGTTAATCTCGGTAAAACGGTTGTTAAGCTCTTGAAGTTGTCTATCTATAACAACATTGAATATGTCAACTCGATAATGATGCAAATTTGAGACACCAACTGCTTTCCGCCTTGATCTTCCAGGAGGTGCATAATTACCATCCATGCTAGGAACCAAAATGCTATATTTTTCACAAAAAGAAAGGATTTCATGTAATAAAAGATCCCATCCATCATCTCTCATCATTTGTAGCCTTTGTTTAGATATTTTAACCAACTCCATAGCATTAACTATGTCTTGATCCTTTCTTTGTAAAGACTTTGACAATTCATTTGTAATTCCTAGCACACTTCTCATCAAATGTAAGTTGAATATGAAATCAAATGATTGCATCATTTGCAATAAGAATTGTGCTTCCACCCTTTGCTCGGAATTCAAACCATTCTCACCAACATTTTCAAGTACATCAATCACAGAAGGGAACAAAATAATTATGTTGAGCAATGTACCATAATGCGAGCCCCATCTAGTATCACCAGCACGATTAAGACCAATTTCTTGGTTTAAGCCTTTTCCACTTGCAAGTTCATCATTTTGTAGTGCCTCAAAAACTCTAGCAACTTGACTTTCTCTAAGAATATCATACCTCTTACATGAAGCTCCAACAACATTAAGTAAACAAACAACATTCTGAAAAAGTGAAGCAACTGAATCTTCATTTTTTGCAATTGCTACAAGGGTTAATTGAAGTTGATGTGCAAAGTAATGAATATAAAAGGCGAACTCATTTTCCTTCAAAATCAAACTCTTCAAGCCATTAAATTCACCCCGCATATTGCTAGCCCCATCATAAACTTGTCCACGTAATCTTGATACACTTAATCCATGCTTAGAGAATATAGACTCAATTGCTTCTTTGAGTGATAATGCAGTAGTGTCAGAGACATGTACAATAGCTAAAAAGCATTCAACAATAGAACCTTTATTGTTCATGTAACGCAAAACAAGGGCCATCTGTTCCTTATTTCAGATATCACGAGATTCATCTACTAAGATTGCAAATAAATCATCTCCTAACTCATTAATAATCACCTTTGTTGTCTCACTTGCTGCAACACTTATAATGTCATTTTGAATATCATGAGCTATCATTTTTAGATTGTTAGGAGCATTCTTCAAAACAACACTATTGATATCTTCATTATGCTCAACGAGAAAATGCAAGAGTTCAAGAAAGTTTCCTTGATTGTTTGATTCCTCGGATTCATCATGACCACGAAATGGTAGCCCTCGTCGTAAAAGAAATCGAAGACAATCTACTGAAGCAGTCAACCTTGTGCGATATTCACTTCGAGCTTGATTTCCTTGCTTAATCAAAATAGATTGAATATTTTGATTTTGATTCATCAAGTCTTGACATTTTCTATAAGCTTGATTATGTGCACTATTGAGACCGCCAATATGAGTTTTCAATCTATCTTTCTTATTCCAATTTGTAAAACCTTCAATGACAAATGAGTCTGCACTCCCTTGCTTTCTGATATCCGGTTTAAAAAGATAACAATATAGACAGAATACAGCATCTTTGGCTATGCTATATTCTAACCAACTGCCATACTCATCAAACCAACTTGGATTAAATCAACGCAACACATTTCCAATGCTTGTTTGTGGAAAACTATGATTGCGTGGTTGACAAGGTCCCTTTTGTAAGTATGCTCTTCTTACTTTATCTTGATCATTAGGATGATAAGTTGAAATTTGAGGACGAAGTCCTGGATCCGCATCTTTCAAATCAACTTCAACATGAGCTTGCTTTGAACATTGTTGAGTTACTTGAGTTTCATCATTATTTTCTAGAATTGAACTTGATTCATCTGACAATGATTTCCTTTTAAAGTATTTTTCCATTCTCTAACATTGAAAAATTAACAAAAGATTAATGATAAGTAATGCGATCATAATAAGATGTATTAATATGAAAATTTTGGTTATAACCATATAAACATATTAATCATAATTTAAAACATCTTTGATGAAAATGGAGCAAGATTAATTTATAAATGGAAGAAACTAATCAATGAAAAAAATCTAATCTACAAAAAGATTTTAATTAAAAAAGATTTTTTATCATAACAGAATTTTTCAAATAACAAATGAATTTTCTATTGAAAGAAAACATTATCTTTTCAATTTAAATTCATCTTTAAATCTTTTTTGGATAACAAATTTGTTTCTTAGATAACAAATAATCAGATTATTTAATTTAAAGAATGTTTAAAATAATCAAAAAGTTCAATTAGAAAGAGAAAAAGATGGTGAATCCGTGAAAGAAATAGATGACAATAAAAGAACAAGAAAATCAAAATATTACATACCTTTGAATCTCTGTTGGACTAAAGGCAAAATTTCTTCTTCTTCTTTTGTTTCTTTTCTCTTCTTGATTCTTTTTTGCTTTGGTATTTTTTTTTTTAAATTTTGGTTGTTGCATCTTCGTGACTCTTGGTTTTGTGACTCTTCGTTTCCTGCATGGGCTATTTTGTCTTTTTCTTTTTAAATTCAAAACTTATTGACCCAAGATTTCAAAATAATGGGGTCATTTACTATTTTAAATAACATGTGTATATATATATATATTTAAAAGTTTTGGAAATTTTTGTGGGGTCATCTGACACCACAAAAATATATATAGATCCGCCACTGAGTAGTTGTATCCTCTTAGTCTGATCTACTCATGTAATTGTTTCTCCTGTTCCCTTGTCACCATCCACATGAATATCCAAGTTGAGCAAGTTCAAGGTTATTTCGAAGGATTTGTTGAGCCGGAGAGCGGTTGATATAACACTACAAGAAAGCTGTAAAATTGAGAGGGAAAATCAAGAAATTCCCTCGCTAAATTAATTTAGTAAGGGAATTGTGAGAGAAAATTTTGTGTTGAATATTAGGGAGGGATTAGCGAGGGAATCTCTCTCTAGGTATTTACCGAGAGACATGTCTTCCTTATCATTTGCAACGAATTAGCGAGGGAACCTCTCTAATGCGTTTTCGTACATAACGGACACTAGCAAAGGTGTACAACCATGTTCCAAAATACAAAAAAGATACAAAATAAGAAGATCAACAAGCAAGTGATCATGTGCCATCAGGCGATGGATGAACGACGTGGTCAGTTGGCAAGGCTCAGGCGCTCAGCTAGTGGGCAGCTCGCCAACATCCTGCCGCATCTGCTCCTCGAACTGCCACTGCATCTGCTGAAACCATGTCTCAAAAGAAGCACGCATCTCCACTTCTTGCTGATGTATCTCTGCTTCTCGTTGATGCATCTATGTTTCTCGTTGATGCATCTCCGCGCGCATGGATGTAATAGCCACATCCACCTCCTCGTGGACCTCTCTAGCATTGTGTGCATTAGATGCAAGGCATGCTGAAGAAGAAGCATCGGTACAGTAGTAGCTCGCATGTGTTCCTAAACCATACACCCAATTCTTCTTTGACCCACCAACGGCCTCATAATATAGTTGATTTTCATCAACTGTGGTTCCCTCCGATCTGCTTCTGTCCTCTACCAAAGAGAGATATCGATCCTAAGAGAAGCATGTGATATAATTCAAAAGAAAACAAGACAAATATGTGAGAACAAAGCAAAGATGACTAACAAAATTTCTAAAATTGACTAACAAAAAACACATGCATGAAGAGAAAAAAGAAGACCAAATCCAAAGGTTTTGCACATATATGATGCGGATTTCATGAAGGTATACAACAATGTTAATGAACTTTATTCATCTATTAGGATTTCATAAAACATATTTCAGAATGTTCTATGCTTTACCAGATCCAAAGGTTTTGCACATATATGATGAGGATTTTATGAAGGCATACAACAATGTCAATGAACTTAATTTATTCATATATTATGGAAAAACAAATATCTACTCTTTTTAGTAGAGAGGCATACACATGTTTGCTAGCACAGCTGAAAAATCATTCGAAGCAAGTATTACAAGAAATCAGATTTGACAAGAACACGAGCAATATATTATATTTTTAGTTGAGATAGATGATTCATGTACATGGTCAATGAACTTCATCTGATATATTTGGTATATACCACTGCTGAAAGAATCATTTGAAGCAAATATAGATGATTCTATGTGGGAAAAACAAACAGTCAACACCAACAAAAAACAGTTCTTCAATTACCAAAGGTTTCTAAAAAATCTACAAGTTTTGAAAAAAAACAGTAAAATTTGCAAATGTACAAATTTTTCAATAATATATAGATCTATCACAATCTTCAAGTACCAAAGGTTCCTAAAAAATCTACATAATGTATAAACGATATTAAAAGAGAACAACATAGAACCAAGATCTTAATCTCAGAACAATTCCTTTAAACAGTCACAGAAAAAAATTTCTCCATTGGTATCCATCAGTTGTATAACCCCACATATTAAAAATCAATGAAATTCATTAAAAAATACAGAGAAATTTTTTTATAGTGACTCACATTTATAGTGCGAGCTCTATCACTCGTAAATGTTTGACCATCACCCTTCTTCATGTGTGTGCGCCTAAAGACCTTGAAGGGTGTCGGGGGAAGGTCATATTGTTGCTCCTAGACATATATACCAATAAGAAATGTAGTTCGCGACAATCACAAGTTTTGATGTGTTTGTACAAATTTAACCCATGTAAAAAATCTTACTAATCGCTTCCCATGCTCAAAATGGGAGATAGAGCCTCCATTGTGGGCAGAGGGACACGGCCCATCCTTAGCTCCACCACATCGGTTCTTTGCATTTTGTTGGGACATACGCACAACATATGGTTCCCTCCATGCCTCTTTCCACTTGGTCCACATAGATTCTGGAACATATTTAGGTCGGCTACTCTTGTTCTTCAATCTACAAATCATATCGCCGTACTGAGTGGAAGCCTTTGTCAGCCAAGCTTCCTTGACCAAGTGGTCAATCGCCGGATTCCAATAAAAGTATTTCTGCATGATAACAAATAATGTATCATGATAAACCAAGTTCACACATAAAACATACAATTATTTGCCTCCAAATTTGAGGCATAATAGCAACTTAGGCTTACCTTGAACTCCTCAAAATAAAACTCCTTAGTCTCATTTGAGACCGCACCCACCTAGCCCATCATCATCAAATCTCTCCTCAAAAATGGATCGAATACGACAAGAGCAATCAGCAGATGGAACCAATATGAAAAAAAGTAAAAAATGCATCAACAACTACACATAACCAAACTGAAAAACAAAGAATGAATAGTTTAATTTTTGTATATTTACATCCCACGAGCAACTACAACCCATCTATGATTTGTTCCTAAAGGCCTTGCAAGTATTTGATGTCCCACATTTACACTTGCTTCTGCTTGAGAATCACTCTGTTGAGATGATCCAGTAGGTGGCGCATTCTCAGCAGTTGTAGAAGCAATATTCACTGAAGCTATTGATGGAACTTGTACGGATACGCATCACCTCTGGTTGTTTTTCAGGTGTGGATTGCATCTCAACCGGTGGTGTAATGGTGGGAAGATGTGCCACATTCGGAGTGGGTGGTAATAGACCCTGTCTTGCACACCGCCCCCTCCCTCTGACATTACGACCAACTCCACCCCTATTACCTCGTCCCCGCGTCATATCTACAAAAATGAAACTACCAATGGATGTTATTATACATGAAACTCAGCAAAAAAAATAGCACAAACCATTTTATGCAAATAAGCAAAACAGAATAAATAAAAAAAAACTTTAATACAATTGTCTACAAGACTAATAGTACAATATTAATACAATTAAGAATAAAAAAAATCATAGATAAATGATTGCAAATAAAAAGAGTAATATATTCATTTAATATCTAATAAAAAATGCTAAGCAAAGTCGAAAAAAATTTTCATGGTTTGTTTTGTAGATATATGGACGCAACTAGCTGGTTGACGATGATGGTTCAGTCTTCTGGTTTTATAATGGGGAAGGGGACCATGTAAGATAAAATTTAAAATGAAAAAAATAAAATAAAAATTCTACAGTGGAATCAGGAAACTCTTCAGTAAAGATGAAATTGCAATTTGGAAGCATTTGTGGCCAACTGAGGTCCTGGAATAAGGTACCTATCCCACATAAGTTGCAAACACTATCATAATATCTCTTGGTGGCAATGAAATGGCAAGCATCAGCATCTTGGAACTATTTATTGTAAAGTTATAATTCCCTTGATGATCAATTGAGCCTGCACAAATTCAGAGCTTGTTACAGAATCTCAAGGATTGTTCAGGAATAGTTCTCAAGCACCAAGAGCTTGGAGGACATAAGCCTTGGATTATAGTTAGTTAGATTTTATAAACAAAATTAATCACTATTGGTATAGTTCTAATTCTCTCCATTGGCAGAAATTCAACTAAATACTTTTCTATTATTTTAAACACTTAATGTCTTTCTGTTTGTTGACAAAAAGAAGTTAATGATCAAATGAGATTACATGTCCTGATGTACTACTAGCATATTAAAAAATGGCATTTCTTACTTTGAGGCGCTGAAGATAAAGAGTAGTAAATTGTTTGACAATTCAAACTATTAGAGCAGGTACTGATGTCATTGTAAGGCTATTAAATTTACAATGGTTTCTACTTGCTCATACATTAATGAACAACAACAACTCATGCAATTAATGTTTGCATCAACTCTCTTTGTTCAAGCATTGAGATTGAGAATCTAAATCAAAAGAACTAATGCTAAACCATTCATGGATCATAAGATTGGGAATTTGGTAATGATCAGCAATGTAGGCCCAAGGCATCAGAATGCTCTAAAAGCATTTCCCAATTTCATGTAGAATTTCCATAATGTGCTCCTGTAGAAATTCTACAGTTTGATTTTACATCCCTAAATGCTTATTTTAAGAAGCATAAAAACATATAATGAAAGAAATTTGGTGTGCACACACTGACAAACATAAATGCATATCCTCTAAAGGTAATAAGCAACACATAATAGAAGTCAAAGCAGATTAAGGTAGACAAGAAACCAGACTAATTACCACATAAATATCTCTGGTACTTAAAAAAAAGAAAAAGATTTTGACAAGTAAACAACTATATTTTCCGACAAGAAGCATGAACAGAGACTAATCTTAAAGAATTAAGTTGAATGCCATGAATCTATAAGAAAATTAATCACTTTGTTTACAACAAAATCCTACCTGATCTGATCAAATATTAAAGAAAACAAGCTTTTTTTTTCCCTGAACTGAACAATATCATTCATAGAATTGGGTCGGGTCAAACTCAAGAACCTGATCATGATATGAAAACTAATTACATGGTTTATCACAAATTCAAATAATTTGAGAGTACAAAACTGAAAAGGAGTATGATGTAAGCCTTTTCACTATCACTTCTTTCCTAGCAATCTTCATCATCATCCTCATCAGTTTCGTCTTCTAACGAGGATTCCCATTCTGGTTCTTGCGATATTTCACCATCTTCATCTTCATCAAGTTCTATGCTTTCACCACTTGGATGATCCAGGTTTTGAACTTCCTCATTCATAAGACTGACATCAATTTCATGTGATTCAACTACATCTTCTTGAAATGTCACATTTAAATTTTTAGTTTCTTTAGATGATTTGAACACCGATCTTGGACTTACTTTGCAAACTGCCAACCAATCATTGTTGCCCCTTCTCATGCTTGAATATGGGACATAATATACTTGTGTTGCTTGCATTGCTAAAACAAATGGCTCATACTTGATGTATTTTCGGTGTCTATTGACATCGACCAACTTGTACTGTGCATGTACCATGGTCTGATATTTGAAGTGGGATCATACCATTTGCAGTTGAATAACGTAACCCTCTTGATTGGTAATCCTGGGTACTCTAACTACAAAATTTCTTCCAAAACACCATAAAAGTCGCGACTGTTATCACTATAGTTTGTTCCTTTAATGCAAACACTACTATTCATTGAGCGAGATCCAGAAGCATGAGATTCCGGATGGAATTTGTGGCCATTCACAAAATACACATTGTATGATTTCACCGATCTTAAAGGCCCTTGTGAAAGTTGTCGTAGTATGATGTTCTCCATCGGATTGCCTTGCATCTATAATTTTAAAGGCCCAAAAACACATTAGTTTATTGTCATTAAGAGATCAATTTTTCCTCATCATAATTTCACTTATTCTTATGTTTATTTAAATTTAACTTACACATTGTTGGAACCATCTAGCAAACTGATTATCAAGCTCTTGGTCTATTTGCATATCACTTATATTTGGTGTTATTTGCCGTACTTGATCCACAAACATGCTGCATTTATCAAATCATACAAGATTAGGTATTGTCTAAACAATGTCTGCATATTACTGATATTGGACATGCAATCTTACCTAACATAAGGCTATAAGGCGAAACCTCATCACAGTTCAAAAGTATGTATCTATGGGCATTCATTGTCATCTAACATCCTCTTCTTCGGTTCACTATAAAATCGACCAGGATGTGTGAACATTGAAAGGCCCTCCTCGGATGTGGCAACCTCTCCCCATCATCATTTCGTGGAACATCTCGATTTCGACACATGTCTCAAAATAATGACTACAAAAATTAGATGCCTCCTCAACAAAGTAAGCGTTAGAGATTGATCCCTCAACTTGTGCCTTGTTCTTCACAATCTGTTTAAGATGTCTAAGGTACCTGCATTACACTTATAAACATTAGTGTGATGGAACCATGCACATTAACAACATCGCCAATATATATGTACATTCTTTTTTAGGAGAAAATGGTATAAGACTATAGAATTTACCTTTCAAAAGGGTAAGTCCATCTATATTGCATAGGCTCAGCAATTCTAGCTTCATATGGAAGGTGGATCGGAAGATATTCCATTGAATCAAAGAAATCCGGAGGGAAAAGTTTTTCAAGTTTGCACAATATAATAGGGATAAAAACTTCTAATCTCTCCATATCCTCTACCTTGATTGTCGTCGATGTTAGTTCTTTAAAAAAAGAGCTTAACTCGGTTAGTGCCTGCCAGACATTCGTTGGAAGCAACTCTCGATATGCAATGGGAAGCAAGCGTTGCATGAACATGTGACAATCATGGCTTTTCATTCCAAATAATTTATACTTATTCATATCAACACATCGACCCATATTGGAAACATGCCCATCAGGGAATTTCAATCCCTTTAGCCACTCTAGCAATACATTTTTCTCCTCCTTTTCTAAGGTGAAGCAAGCTTTGGGGAACTTACCCGTTTGTGGATTTATTTCAAACTCAGGCCTACTACATATATATAATGCTCATGTCTTGCTATGCTTGTGCATTGTCCTTTGTCTTCCCTTTGACATATCCGTTTGTTGATATATCTCTACAGGTTCCGTGTTGAGCAAGTTCAAGGTTATTTTAAAGGACTTGATGATTGGTGGAGGGTTGTTCAATATCGGGGATTTCATGCCTTTGATTGCATGGATGGACCTGCAGGGGATTCAAGCCAAGTTGAAGAGCGTCCATGAGAGGTTGGACGAGATGATCAAAATGTTGTTGGATGAGCATGCAGTGAGTGCTGTCAAGCGAGGAGACCGGATAGACTTCATTGATCTTGTGATGGCTAGCAAGCTCCGGGACGACGATGGAGAGACACATCTAGCTCTTTTAGTACATTCAATTCTTTGCATGGTTTGGGAGACTTGCTAAGTAATATAAGCAAATACAAGATGAAAAATTAATATAGATCACATATAGCTAACATATATCTTAACAAAGTCTACTACTATAGTAGTCTTTGATATATATGAAAGCTAAACTAATATATGGTTCTATGTTTGTATGACAGAAAATGTTCCTTACCGGCAGTAACACCTCATCGGTGATAGTTGAGTGGGCGCTTTCTAAGATGTTGAAGAAACCGATCATTCTCAAAAGATTTTAATCAGAGTTAGAAGTTGTCATCGACCGAGAACGCATGTTGGAAGAGTCAGACATAGTGAATCTCCCTTACCTCCAAGCTGTCTGTAAAGAAGTACTGAGGCTACACCCATCTACACCTCTCAGCCTCCCTCACTTCTCCGCAAAACCATGTGAGGTCAACGGATATCATATCCCTTCAAATACTCATCTTCTTATCAATGTTGACAGGGCCATCGGTAGGGATCCAGATGTCTGGGAGCATCCACTAGAATTCTATCCAGAAAGGTTGCTTGTGGGTAGAAAGGCTGTTAACATAGAGCCCCATGGTACTGACTTTGAATTGACACCTTTCGGTGTCGGACGAAGGGTATGATATTTTTCGAATACTTCAGCTGCCGGAGAGGGAAAAGATTGATTTGGAGGAGACTCCAGGTTTGGTGGTGCCGAAGGTTGTGCCCCTGAAGGCAATGGTGTTACCTCGTATGGTTCCGAGTGCTTACGTATGAAATTAATGACGCTTCCTGAGTACTGCATGTATAAGAACGTACGAGAGACACCTTTTGTTATAAGAAATAAGTATATCGTTAAGTGTGTGCGCATATATATATATATATATATATATATATATATATATATATATATATATCTTATATGCAGTCTGCAAGTGCGGTCACCTCATTTTGGCCCACTTGCACAGTATTTTGAGAAAATCCAACCGTATGGATGAAAAAAACATCGAAAAAGAAGCTAGTATGCCAATTTTCATACAATTTGGGAACTTGTCGGGTCTTCATCTTAAATGGTGAAATTTTGAACCTGTAAGATTTCTATAAATTTTCACCTGTTAAGATGAAGACCATACAAGTTCCCAAATTGTATGAAATTAACATGCTAGCTTATATTTGGATGTTCTTTCCATCCATACGGTTGAAAATCCTTAAAATACTGTGCAAGTGACCAAATAGGAAGCAACCTTACTTGCATAGTAATCCGGCCGACCTTATAATATCAGTCCCCGTATATATATATATATATATATATATATATATATATATATATATATATATATATATATATATATATATATATATATATATATATATATATATATATATATAAAAATATATATTTTATATATAGTTGATATATTAAAACAGTGATAGGATCAGGCGGCTGCACTTGCGACCTGCCTGATCCTATCACCATTATATATATATATATATATTGTTGACGTGAAAGCCGGTTTCCCCTCAGAATAAGCTCCAGCTTAGATCAACGGATTAGAAGTTTAGATGCTGAAGGTAAGGGTGGAGGAGGACACCAAGATACGATCGCCGATAGTGGTGGAAGTAACGGATTGGGTAGGCTACTCGAGGAGCTTGAATCTAGGATCTAAAAGGAGAGGACACAAACAAGAGAAGGAAAGGGTGAGGGCCTTCTTCCCCTGGTCCCACTTCGACAGCCAAATCAGTGTATTTATTACCGGAGAAAAGGAAGAAATGGAGGAAAAAGTAGAGAACAGAGCTACCTTTGTTCCTGGGAGATCTTGCCATATTAATCCTCTTGGACTGTCTCGGGTTTCGAGCCCTATCCCATTGTCCCTTGCCACCAATACCAGCTATCATGACCTTTGACGTGCAGACGCCCCTATTTGTCTCCGAAGTGACAGTAACCATACCCTGCTACGAGAGTAGAGCAGCTCTTTTCTAAGAGTAATGGGGTGTCGACACGTGTATGCCTAGATTTGGTCGTATCACCTCTCCTCCACCCCTTCCCCCGCCATTCCTAAGGTCTTTAGGTCCTCCGTCAAGGTAAGGTCAGCAGGAGTGGCTAATTGGGATGACGAAGCCGAGGTCTGGGCCGATGCAAAGGGGCATGGGGCCTCGTCAGGAGTGGAGGTTGTAGCAGGCTCATAGTCCACCAAATCGAGGCGTCGGGGACGAGGAGTGGAGTCAACAAAGACTGAAAAGGTGTTATAGATGGTGTGGGTGCATGGAACCGCGTATTCGATTCGAGCATCGTGCAACATTTATGAGTGGATGTGACTTCTCTCTTTTCGAAGTACTTTGTCCGAAAAGCCAAGAGTTGCAGCTGTTGGGGTAATGATGGGGATGCCCCAAAGAACCACATGTCACTACTCTATCGAGGCACCATTTCGGGGGAAGATCTGGGTTGTCGCCATCGATCCGAAGCAAATAAATCTTCGACGTTGAGGCCATTTCAAATGTTTATGCGAGGAAGTCATTCCAGGGTTCTCTATCATGCTGGTCTTCTTTCTCTGAGAATTCCATTGCCTTCTACTCCTTGTCTTCCGACAACTTTCATTTTCATTCCTGTGGTAATGGAAATCCCTCATTTAGTGATTAGGGCGATGGAGGCCAAAGCTGAGCCTCCTGCCATCCTACCAGAGGGCGTGGGTATAGGTTCTGTCGGTAGTTCCCTCAACTCTGATGAACTCCACCAGATCACCAACGGCTTCATTATCTCTTCCCTATCTTTCACCTTTAGAGTCCCTTTATCTTTTGAGGGAGCTGACTCCTACAGGGACGGTGAAATTGTGATTTATTTAGATTCCTTAGTCGCCATACTACGACTTTCCTTCCCTAACATTTTTCAAGAAATACTGACGTTCCACGATCTCTGCCCAACCCAATTAGTTCCCAACTCGTGAAGAGTTCTTTGTGGGTTTCTCATGGTCTTCCAATACCTCGGTTACGAGCGGATGATTCGCTAGTTTCGCCTCTTTTTTTTCTCTGAGGTCCCACCCAACCCCGAGCTAGTATTACTTCTCCGTCTGGGGCAGTAAGTCTTTCCTAGGTCAAGTCCCATCTTTCATTTACGTGTGGAAAGATAAGTTTTTCTTTTTCTCCTATAACTGATCTTCGAGGGTCCCAATTTCTTGTAGGACGCCTAAACTAAACACTTTTTATGGGACTAAAAAGTCGGCTAAAGAGACAGCGTAGTTGGAGGTTCTCTCTCATGTTCCCCTGGACAGGCTCATCACCATAAATAGATATCCACGGCCTTGGAGAAAATTCCATAACAGATGTAGCAACTAGCTTTGACAATACTGATTTTTATATAATATAATATCATCTTCAAAGTAGAAGTCATCGATTCTAATTTATTCTCACTCAAGAGCATTTATTATTATCAACAGGGATGCTCTTGCGATTGGTCCTGTGTAGCTAGCAAGACAAATATTTGGTCAAACAAGTAGATGAAAATCCAGTGTCTCTAGATATGAAGTTGTGAATGTGAACATTCAAACAAATTGCAACCCTAGATAAGTATTGACTAATGTCCATCTCATTTATTTGGATAGCAAGCAAATGATTAAAAATTTAATTTAATTTACTATTTATTTCATTTTTTGATAAATGTGACAAGCCATTAGAAGTCAGATTCGAAAGTATTCAATTTGCCATTTTAACAAACTAGATTTATCACGATGTTTGAAAGTACAATAATCAACTTAAATTACAAATATTTGAACCAGTGAGGTTCTACGCAGGGGATTATATATATAGTAAATTATAAATTATATAACAGTATGCAAGAGGTACATAATTGAGGTTGGTTTGGAATTAAAGGTTTTTTATTCAACCTTAAGTAACAGAATTCGTTTTTGCATAATAAAACCTAGATAAAATCAAACTCGTTAACTCATGGTGATTCGTCTTCATAAGTGATTAGGAAGGGCTCCTAAGCCACATTATGGCGGAGCAACCGGCGGAGAAGAGAACGAGAGGGAGATGACGAGAGTTTGAAAGCAAAAATTGCCACTGGGGGCTACGGAAATGGCGACAAAGCCATCCTTCACTCCCCCAAAGTTCAAGATGAACCAACTAGATAACTAGAAACCCATACCGAGAAGTAGAGGTGTTAACCGGACCATGCTGTGCTTAGCACGGCCGGGGTGCGGGCCGCTTGCTGGGCCGCCTACTGGCAGCCACGTGCCGTGCCAGCATGCCCCGGCCCGCCTGCTTGTGTAGCTATGATTTTTTTAAACACCATCTCTCTCCCTCACTTCACTTTCATCTCTGTCTTCTCTCCTCTCTCTTTCTCTTCTAATTAAACTCTCTCCCTCTCGTCTCTCATCTCTTTGTCTCTTCCCTCTTCTATTACTCACGGTCGTCTCTTCTATCTCTCTCTCTCTCCCTCTCTCTCTCTCGTCTCTCGTCTCTCTTTTTTCCTCTTTCTCATTTTCTTTGACTTTTTTTTTGACATAGACCATAAAGACCTCCCCAGAGGGTTTGTCAAGGGACATGGCCTTAGGCGACGAGCACCCTTGACCTCTCACCGTGCACGTATAGAGATGGGGACTTGAACTTGGGAGCTTTGTGCTCACCAAGTGAATTGCCCAAACTGCTCCCTCCGTTAAGGAGACGGGGACTCGGACCTGGGTGCTTTGCTCACCAAGTGAATTATCCAATGCACAAGACCCGAGATACCGCTAGACCAATGGTTATCTGTTTTTTATTTGTCATCTATCCCCTCTTTTCTCATTTCTTTGTCATTTGTTTTTTATTTTTTATTTTTTTGATTTGTAGAGGTGGTGACCAGAGACCAAGATCAGGACATTGAGGGATAGATCTCTATTTAGGGGTTTTTTTTTTCTTTCTTTAAGTAATTTGCTGATTTTTTCCTTGTTTTTTTTTATTTTTATGAATTTTTTTTCTTATTTTCTTTAAATTAATTTTTAAAAGGGCCGGCCCGAGGCACGACCCAGCATAGCACGAGCCCAACCCAGCTAGGACGTGCCTCTTGCTAGGCAGGCTTCCAGCATTGTGTTGTCGACACCGCCCGCCTCGCTCGCGTGTCGTGTTGGGTCAACCCGTTTGACACGCTGACCGAGGCGAGAACGGCTCTCCTACATTGGAGCTCTCAGGGAAAAAGGAAAGCCGAATTTTATCAATTTGGCTCTCACAACTCCATACAAACCCCCGGAAGTGAGATCTGATGATAGTGAGTGGATATAGGTTCACTTTAAGCTTTGCCAGCCCTACAACAATGAGGAACAACAATAACGGCGACAGTAGATAGAAATGGGAGCCCTTCTACAATGCACTACCATACCTAATCAGGGACCTAAAATAAACATCTCTGTGCAGCAAGCCCAAAACCACGACAACAAAACATCTTCAAGGAAGGACCCCTCACCAAGGAAGGGACTAGAGAATTTGCTAAATTGATGGATACCCTAACAATGGCTCAAGAGGACATCGAGGATCAAAGACATTGGACCCTAAGACCGAGATGCAAATTCTAAGTCAAATCCCTATATAACTTCCTAAGTATCAGTGGAATGAGATGCCCTATACAGAAGGAACTTTGGAAACTCCCATGTCCAAAAAAAGATCAATTGTTCACATGGTAGCATGGGACATTAGATTGCTAACACTTGACAATCTGGTTACAAGACGGTGGAAGGGAATGAGAACCATGTGCTACCTTTGTAATGAAAGTATGGAAATGATACAACACCTACTCGTTACATGCCCTGAAACACGAAAAATATGATAGTACTACCACCCACTTTTCAACTCCAACTCTATTCCCTTGTTGATCATATAAGATTTTTTGGGGAGAACAATATTGGGAATGAACTTCACAAAGAAGCCAAAGCAAGTTGACAACTCATAGTGATGGCCATTACCTCGAGCACCTGGTGCGAAAGGAACCAAAGATGCTTTCGAGGAAAACAATGTGTTTTAATGGGAATTATCATGATGAATTGACTTTATAATGTTATCTTGGTTTAATGCAGCCCGCACATCCAAGATATTGAAGCTAGTTTCGATGGAATCCATTATGAAGAGGAGTCTCGCCTTCACTACAATCACCAAGCATACCTAAAACCAGAGGGGGATGAATTTGAAAACAACGAGATGCTAGGGAACAATAACACATGGTGAAGATGAGCAACATTGTACCCTATATAGGATATGGGTTGTTGAGCCTGAGATTAACAATCAATGTAACCCGATCGACCTTATGTTTGTAATTTATCTTAGTTAAAATTATCTATTTTTTAAAATAAAATAAAATAAAATCAATCTGATTTTTTTATTATTAAATTTTGGATTTTTCAAACAAAACAAAGCTCATGAAAAATAAGGAAATTTAATTGGACCTTAAAGTTAAAAGCAATTAAGTATGGTTTAGGTGTTTGTATGTATCTGATGATGGATGAGGTTTCATGAAATTAACTAGATTAGCTGATTCATCCCGGAAATGACCAGGTCTCCACACGTATACAGATATATATATTAGTTAGACGTAATTTGTTTAACAACTACACAAACCACGTAGTAAAAGCTCATCTCTTTAATATTTATACCCTTTATCTATTTCCTCAACCAATACCAACATCAGCCAAGAGTTCACTCAACCACTTAAACTATGCGAAAAACTTTGCCAAGTCTCACGTTTCTTTAAATGTTGAATGAGTCCAACATTAACTGATTTGTGATTTATTTTCTTTTCTCACGTAAACATGATATATATACGAAGTGTTTGTTTCTAATAAAAACAAAATCATAAAATGGATGATTTTTTATTATTTTTTTACTCTTAAAATTTATTAGAATATGAATTCTAAAAGACTACAACATTTTATGTTTTTTATTATAATAGTCTAATTTTATGGGCATCCAGGTACTACAAAGCTCTGCTATCTGCTATCTGCTATTTGTCTTCTTTATAAAATGTTGTTTTTATGAATTAAACCCTAATCTCTAGATCACATGATGACAACTACAATATTGGGTCAAGACTCCCTTCTAATTTTAGAACTTTAATGTTTTACTCCTGGTTCATATATTGTGCTTAATATTACAAATTATATTATACATAAACTTTGGCTTGCATAACAATAAAAATTTAATATTAATAAAAAAGAAAAATATAACACATATAATATAATATAAACAGTGGTGAGATTATATTTCCTCTATATATATTCGTGGTTATTACCAAAACCCCAGCACAACAAGAACCCTAAACCACTCAACCATGGATACCAATACCATCATCATCGGCAGCGCCCTCCTCTGCCTCATCCTCCACCTCCTCATCCGCCACCTTCTCCGGCGTCGCTCTGGGCTCCCACTCCCCCCAGGCCCCCGAGGCTACCCAATCCTCGGCGCCATCCCCCTCGTCGGCCCGGCAGCCCACTCCTCCCTCGCCACCCTCTCCAAGCGCTACGGTCCCATCATGTACCTCAAGCTCGGCACCTGCCCCGTCGTCGTCGCCTCCACGCCCTCCTCCGCGCGCGCGTTCCTCACCACGTTGGACGCCCAGTTCGCCAACCGCCCGAACACCATCATCAGCGCCAAGGACATCACCTACAACGGCAACAACATGGTCTTCGCCAACCTCACACCTCGTTGGAAACTCCTTCGCAAGGTCAGCAGCCTCCACATGCTCAACTCCAAGGCTCTCTCCTCCTGGGCTCCCTTCCGGCGCTCCGAGCTCCTCCTCTTGCTACGTTCCATCCACTCCTCCAGCCAGCAAGGCCAACAGGTTGTGCTCCCGGAGCTGCTCGTTTGCACGATTGGAAACATCATCGGGCTTGTGATGCTGAGCAGGAGAGTGTATGACATCCAGGGAGAAGAGTTGAGCCAGTTTAAGAGTGTTTTGGAGGACATGATGACGGGTGGCGGGTTGTTTAATATTGGGGACTTCGTGCCTTCGATCGCGTGGATGGACTTGCAGGGAATTCAGGCGAAGATGAAGGGCGTGCACCAGAAGTTTGATGGGATGATCACGAGGATGCTCGCCGAGCACGCTGAGAGCGCCGCGGAGCGGGCCGGCCGCCCGGACTTCATTGATCTCGTGATAGCCAACCGTGTCGGAGACAACGGTGAGACTTTGTCCGACGTGAACATCAAAGGCCTCATCTGGGTAAGTAATCACGACTAATCACCAGTTTTTCTTTTTTGGAATTTATTTTAAAATACTGTTTAGAGATTTTTTTTTTTTGGATAATATTTAAATCTGGAGTTAATTATGTCTTCCAAAATAAATTCTCTATTTTTTGGAATTTTTACAAAGAATTTTGAGCTTGCCCAAATTAGGAAAATATACCTTTTTAATAAGAAGTGCCTTCATGTCAGTTGACTTATTGTTGGGTTTGAAAGAGATTTTTACATGTAGATACAATATCCACTGTCCAATTAACTTCATCATTTCATATGAGAAAAAAGAAAAACCCATTCATTTCCCTATTAGGATTTTGAGTTGTTAAAAAATAAAATAAAATTATTCTCTGCAATTATGAAACTTTGTTCATATATTATTTGGGATGTACATATTTTTTGCAGGATATGTTCACAGCAGGGACAGACACATCCTCAATTGTGATTGAATGGGCTCTTACTGAGTTGATAAAAAATCCGAGCATTATGAAACGTGCACAGTCCGAAATGGATGTTGTGATCGGCAGAGAGCGGCTACTGGAAGAGTCAGACATCCCCAATCTCCCATACCTCCAAGCGATATGCAAAGAAACTCTCCGTAAACACCCATCAACTCCACTTAGCCTTCCACACTACTCCTTCGAGCCTTGTGAAGTGGAAGGCTATTATATTCCGGCCAACACAAGACTTTTAATTAACATTTGGGCGATTGGAAGAGATCCAAATGTGTGGGATGAACCAATGAAGTTTGATCCTGAGAGGTTTATAAATGGTAAAGGAGCAAAGATCGAGCCTAATGGGTCTGACTTTGAGTTGATACCATTTGGAGCTGGAAGAAGGATATGTGCAGGAAAACAAGCTGGGATGATATTTTTGCAGTATTTGTTGGGGGCTCTTGTGCATGCATTTGACTGGGAGGTACCAGAGGGAGAGGAGATTGACATGAGTGAGACTCCGGGGTTGGCGCTACCGAAGACTGTGCCACTCAAGGCTTTCGCCACCCCAAGACTGGCTCCTGCTATGTATCTGTGATTCATCATCAGAACGAGCTTTACTTATAAGTTTAATAGTAGTAATAACATGAACAATCAATCTTGGCATGAGATGTATACTGTATAAGATATAGTGGGAAATAATAAAACTTATCTGTCCTTCCTAGTACTGTTTGATATTAAATTAAATAAATCACTATCTTTTTTTTATAAGGCATGCTCAAGGAAATTTTAGTAGATCCTCGGACTTTTCTCGTTTTGAGAGTGTGATAGCCAAGAAATTTGCTTAAAATTAAAGTATTACTATCTTTACAAAATTTTTAAATTGATTTAACAATATATGTGATTAGATAATTGTTTTCTACTGTGAAAGTATTTGATAATGTTTTAGTTTGGTTTAAGTTTTTTAGGGTTTAGGGGAGGATGAAATCAGGAGGGCAATGAATGAGCTAGGGGCAGATAAGGCCCCAAAACCTGACTGATTCCCAATGACCTTCTACTAATATGGGTGGAATCTAATCAAGAATGATGTCCTAAAACTCTTCAAAGGTTTCTTCTAAGCAACTCTCAACATAGAGAGAATCAACTCGGCGCACTTACTTCTATTCCCCAAAAACAACGCCCCTAACACAGTAAAAAATTACATACCCATAAGCCTTATAAACTGTTTAGTTAAAATCATCTCCAAAGTCCTTGTAAATCGGCTTAGAGAGATCCTTATTAGGGAACTGGTGGACGACTCACAAACCACATTCATAAAATAGAGAATGATATATAACAATATTGTAGCCTCAGAAGAGCTAATCCACAAGATGAAGATGAAAGCACCAACGGGGCCTTGATCAAAATTGATTTTGAGAAAGCTTTCAACACGGTGGATTGAAACTTTCTCCTTGAAATTCTCCAAGCAAGGGGGTTTGGACCCAAATGGACAGCATGGATCAAGACCATACTCACCTCTTCCAAAATCTGCTTCCTCATCAATGGAACTCCCTCCGGTTATGTGAGAAGCAAACGAGGACTGTGACAAGGGGATCTCCTCTCTCCCTACTTTTTGTATTTGTCACATATGTACTTTCCATCATGTTCACAGAAGCAATCAAAGAAAACATTTATAGGGGGTCCCACTCAGACCTATTAGAGAGTACACTGTCACGACAATCCAATACGCTAACGACCTCTTAGTATTATGCACTAGAGACATAGCCAGATTTCAAATACTGAAATTGATATTCTACCTATTTGAGGGCCTCTTGGGCCTAAGAATTAATTATGCCAAACGTGTCATCATCATCCCAATAAAAAAATAAGGGAACACACCAGGACCAAGCGCAGATTATCAACGGCCTAATAGCATCCTTCCTAATCAAATATTTGGGAGCCCCGATCTCGGGAGGGCGCCCAAAGAAAGAGTACTAGGTCGAACTGGTGGGAAAAAAAAATCAGAGAAAAACTGGAATCATGGAAAGGAAAATTCCTCTCATTAGGAGGAAGACTCACCTTGCTTAACTAAGTCCTCTCCACAATATCGATACGCTAGATGTCAATCTACCTCTTGTTGGAATAGGTAGTCAACAAGATTGACTCTATAAGGAAGGAGTTCCTATAGAAAGGAGTTGACAAAGACTCACATGCCTACCACCTAGTCAATTGGGACACACTATGACGCCCTAAAACACATTGAGGATGGGGAATCCTTAACCTTCGGGATTTCAACGAGCACTACTCAGGAAATGGTGGTGGAGAATACTCATTGGAAAAGCGATGCTATGACTTGAAACAGTAAAAAAAGTCTACTTCATAAGTGGATTCATAGATGTCTACAAACTGGCCTCGAGCAGAGCATCCAACTTCTGGAAAGGAATCTGGCGGGAAGGCCTGACAACACTAGTCAACATAACATTCAAACCAGAGCCCTACTGCTCAATTAACCTCTAGATGAACAACTGGATAGAGAGGTAATAGCCCTGGAATACACACCAAGAACTACAACCCCTAATCCTAAAATAGTTCATAACCATCTAAGAGGCCTGAGATAGACTCCAAAGAGGCAAGCCACTCCTTAAACCGGGACCCCTATCAGAAATAGAGAATGCAATTTTCATATCCTTATTACAGTCCCTCCTGGTCACCCGCACAAACGACCAGACAACGAATGAAAGAGCATGAAAGCTAATGCCCACGAAGGCATTCTCTATTAAATCTCTCTATACCTTCAGGGTGGATTAATTGGGGGATCCGACGTGACCTATGAATGGGCTTTTAGAAGAAACTATGCCCTCTAAAAGTTAAACTCTTAGCATGGTTGGCAAAAGAAAACCTAATCCTTACCTTTGACAACCTCCATAGGCGAAAGTTGAGAGGGGAGTATACACAATGCTACCTTTGCGATTTAGAAGATGAGTCAGTTACACACTTTCTCACCACACATGCCCATACGTCTCTAACATATGGAGCCACTTCCGCATCATTTTTGGATTACGAGAAGCCCCAATAAATCTATAAGATATCTGGGGCATCAAGGCATTCTCCTCTAGGACATATTATTGAGATGGAGATGAGACCTCACAGTAATTACCATCACATGTAGCATATAGAGGTAATGAAACATGCGGTTTTTTCAAGACTAACCATGCGCGCATTTTCTTAAAACTTACTCGCGATATTACTTTCCTCATATTATCTTGGTTGGATGCAGCTCCTTTTTCCAAGAGACCAAGACTGGAAGCCGCCCAATGCCTTGTGAAGCGGAGCTTAGAATTCTCTAGAGAGATCCCCTAACGGGTTGATGAGGACGACGGGGCCTTTGAGGACAGCAAGACCATCGGAGAAAAAAGCACCTGAGATGCCATCACCATAACCAAGATAGTTGTATTGAATGATACTTCCTATCTTATATATATCATGGTTGGGCATTATGTAACAAAACTTCCAAATTAATGAAATAAAATGTGGTTTATCCACATTTTTTTAAAATGTGAACAAGCCACTAGAAGCATAGTTCATGCATGCTTCGAAACCTCGACCTCTCTTTGTGAGAGAAAATGAGATAACCAACTTTTTTTTTTTGGGTGAAAGTTGGTGTGATTTGGTTTGGTTTGAAGCCTATTAAACCGAAGTTGAACTGAGCTCGATTGGTTTAGGACTTTTAGAATCCAAACCAAACCGGTTTTGTGAGAAAATTGAACCAACCAAAAAATGTGGTTTAGTTAGCAACTTTCAGAAAGAAAAGTTAACTACCACACTCTCTCTCATAATGAAAGGTTGATAGATCAAAGCACACCTCAAACATATTTCTCACTAAAATAAAAAATGGTATGTCTATTTTTATAAAATAATAATTAAAAAAAATAATTGTGTGCTTCAGTTTGATTTCTCAAGTTAATTCATGTTCCACCCATATATACATGTCTCATTTTCACCATCATCGACTCTTCCAAAGTAGTAGTTATATCCTCAATCTTAGTCTACTTTGTAATTGTTTCTCCTATTCCCGTGTCACCATCCACATGAAAATCCAACCAATATCTTCTTTAAAAATTCATCATGGTTAAAAAAACAAAACCATATATATTAAAATATATTTTTGATAATTTTATTATATTTGACCAGTGGTGTATATAATTAAGTTATCATTTTAATTATATTGTTGTCTTTTGTGAACATCATATATCTGCTGTAAATATGTAGGTTGATGGCATTTTTCTTTATAACATTCTCTTAATTCATGTTTTCTATTCTTAATAGTCATATTAATTATTATCATATATCTTAATTTATTTTAAGATCCCATTTCTCAAATGCACCCAATTTAATGGAATTAAACTCAAATACATTGGTGAGTGGCATGAATCCATACATCTCAGACAAATTTAAAATTAACTCCATTGACTAGTTCAACATTGGAAATGGTCATCAGTCATCTTCATCCTTGCTTGCAGACATTAACATGAAAGAAAAACATCGCTCTAGAGCTAAGAAAAAGCAGCCTTTCAAGTCTAATTAATTAATTACTCAATGGCATTATCCATGATAGTGAAGTGGTGAATTCTCAAGAAAACTCTCCTTAGACTAGCAATTCAAATCCATGAGATTCCTTTATATATATTATCTTGATTGAAGATATCAATGGCAGCTCATATTTGGATTTTTTTTAAATAAATCACATTCATTGATATTTAAAAAAAGTTCTAACAGACATATTACATAGTAGATCCCCTAGGCTAAATTTACCGTCCCACCAAATGCCACTTATGTAATTGCTTTTTACCATGAATAAAAGATTGTGGTTTATTCACTTTTACCAAAAAAAAAAAAAAAAAAATGTAGATCTCTCCTAATCAATGCTCACATTTGGAATTTTCCTAAGTTGCATCTATTAACATATTTATCCCAATGCTCAACCCTAAGAAAAGAACGAAGTAAGAGAGAAAATCTAGTTGCTAATGTGGTAACTTATCCACTTCAATGAAAAACATTTAAAATAAAACATATATGTTTTAATCTAAGTCAACTAAATATGTACTCTGTATCCTCAAAATAATTATAAAAATCGTTATTATAAACAACACTTCATAAAGGGTTATTATTATTTTTTTTTTTTACCCATCTCAACAATACCACTTTTGTACTCTAACACCTCAATTTTTATAAATCTATAAAACACCCGTACCTATTTTTAAGTTGCAAAAAAAATACCTCCGTCATCATTCGTGAAACGACTGTGAGGTTCACTGGATAACCCTCCTCTAATTATTTAATTAAAATTTAAATTCTAATTATAAAAATCCTAATTTCTATATGACACGTGTCATTCATCCTGCCCTCTTCCTAGTCTAGGGATCCCCACCTAAGATCCTCATCCTTGTTGGGGAGAAACCGGTCAATTAAACCCACCAAAAACCAAACTCAACAGTTGGCTTCGGACAGAGAGGTAAACGGGCCCGTTTGGATCTGTACGGGCCTGTTTGGCTCTCTGTTTGCTTGCAGGTGACCCTTCCTGGATCTGGGCAGGATTGTCTATCTCTTTTTTGGCTTGCAGACAAGCTTGTCTGAATGTAAACAGGCTTGTTTACTTCTCTGTTTTCCACAGAATGATCACCTGTTCCTGGATCTTCTCTTCCCCTTTCTCTTGTGTACAAAATAGGTAAACAATCAAAACTAACAAGATGATAATCAAAGACACACAATTTTAGCATGGAAACCCCTTCCAATCGAGGGGAAAAACCACGAGACTCCTTAGAGCCTCTTAAACCCTTTCAACTATATTGATTTGGTCTTCTCTAGCTAACTAGAGGAATACAAGCCAAGGGGTATCAAACATACAAGAGAAACAAGCTTTCTCAAGCTACACATGCCATCACATACATAGATGACGATATCAACAATGAGGAGAGAGAGCAAATAGAGATCAAACACTACAACTTTGGAGAGACTCTTAAAAGGAACCCTTCACCCCAATCTTGAGCGAAGTTTGGCACCGATTTGCCTATCTTCTTGCAAGCCCTAGCTTCTCCTTCTTCTTCTCCTCTCTTCTTGTATGAATGTCTTCAAACCCTAGCCACCACAATACCACACCAAATTCTCAATATCTCACTTGTTGAATGAGTCCTCCAATGTAACACCCTTATCCTTTCCAGGACCCAGGTGTCACACCAGCCAGGTCAGGGAGTGAACCCCGGGCTAAGGCTGTATAAAACCATTAATTACTCATAAGCAAACTAATATTAAGGAAATATAAAGTCAAGTACAATACTATTACAGACCATAATGTCTTAAAATCTCACACAAGTCTAGATAGGAGTTAGCATACTCCTCAAATAATACATCACGAAATAAGATAAATAACATGGGCCAGGTGGTCAGAGCCAACTAAGGGAACCCTAACTTCCACTCTAAGCAGAGCCATGACCCTACTTACTACCTGCAAAAGATCATTCAACAACAGGGTGAGCTACAGGAACCTAGTGAGGTACTAACACTACTGTCAGGATTAACATACCTGTATACTTTCAATTTTAGATAATAATAATATCGAAAGGCAAAATACAAAGACCGAATGATATTTAAAACATGGAAAGCAGCATGCTGATCATGATAAAAGTCATGGTAATATTCAATTAAATCAAATGATATAAACATAGCAATTTCTTTACTTTTCCATCATCAGAATGGAAGATGAATTCCACACAAGTCAAGGTCCTCCCGGGTTGGACCGTATCAACAACCATGGGGTGACAAGCTATGGAAACAACTCGTCTGGGAAATAGATCAATTCCACACAAGTCAAGGTCCTCCCAGGTTGGACCGTATCAACAACCATGGGGTGACAAGCTGTGGAATCAATTTCTCATTATCTATCATATTAGTGTCATCTACACCTCTACTTTCATACAGCGGCACCAGAGTGGAATAAACCAACACTCAGTATCTCTCCGGTCGGATCAACTCATCGGCCGTGAGCTATACGAGTATATACGTATACTAAGCACTCGAAGAGTACGGGAAGGGGGTTTTGTTTTCTTGAAATCAGGAGGGTTTGAAAACAGATAGTTGGACAAGTAAAACAGAGTTATATAAAACCACCCCTTCCCTACCTAGTACTGTACTCTCTGGCTCTATCGTAGAGCCACGTCTGGCACAAGCATGTATTCGAGTATGGTGCAATGCATTAATATGTCTATCATGGCAAATTCTAAAATGTATAATTGTTCTCACATGCTTTTCATAAACATAAATTTCAAACTCCGAATAAATCGGTGAGTCATGCTTGAAAACTGAAAAGCATTTCACGAAAATAATAATAATATCATAACATGGATTCTCCAAATATCAATACGATCAAAATACAGAAAGAATACGGAATTTACAGTTGTGTTCCCTCACCTTAGTCTGAGTGATTCCTAAGGCTGGCTAGGTCCTTCCACAGTAGCGGACTTGCCTTTGCCCTTCTCTTGTCCTTAAAATAAAAATACGAACTTTTAGGAATACAAAAACCGTATTCTCCTTCCATAATCTACTTCACACATTAGAATACGATAATTCCATCAACTATATTTAGAGCATGATAGATTCATCAATAAACTAGAGTATGATTCTTCTTACTATGACTTCGTATTCTAAAGGATCATAATGCGAATTTGCCCCTAATTTAAAGAATCTAGCTCTTATTATCTAAACTATCAAGAGCTTCTAATATGTTCTCTAAACATGATCAACTACAATACTAACTCATGAAGTATAAATCAAGTATTTTTAACAAATTTCGGTAGAGCCCCCTTTGTTTTTAGGGCTCCGAAATTCGTACAAACATGCACACCATACTTATAAATTCCATTCCTACATAACATATTTCATCCACAGCAGTACTACAATCATACGGATTTCATCTTCAGTTAATTAGCCCAATCCCTCTCCTTTCTCCATGGCCTATCCCCCAATTTTCCATTCAAGAAATCTATCATCCGAATATACTCTTTTTGACCAACCTTAGATCCCAACGCATAGCCGTTCGCCGGGGTTCAGACTTGGCCGGAGCTCTAATTGGCGGCGCCGGAGTAACGACTGGCCAGGGGGGAAGAATGGGGCAACACTCGACACTGTTCGCAGGTAGAGAAGGAGGGCACAAGGTGGACTGCGACTGCTGGAGGAAGAGAGGTGCGGCCGGTGGCGAGGTGGCAGCCTGGCGGCGGTGTTGAGCTGGGGCGGCGCCGGCTGATCGAAGCTCGTCGGGCCGTCTTCAAGCTGCGCGTAGGCGAGCGAATAGGTGGCTAGGGGTACCGGAGCAGAGAGGAGCGGGGGAAGGGAAGGGGCTGCCGGCGGTGGCTCTCGCCGGTGAAGATCGCGGCATAGGTAGACTCGGCCGATCGCGATCGTGGGTGAGAGAAGGAGGGGAAAAAGGAAATCGTGAGGGAGAGGGAGACGAGGGTTTTCTCCCTCCCTCTCTCTTTCTTCTCTTTATAAATTATAAAGTAACTTTATTAAAGTAATATTATATAATATTATTTAAGTGAATTATTATCCCTCTTTACTGTTCACTCACGAGGAACTAACACTTTCTCCGACCAGATCCACATCTCGCGGACCGAGATGATTAATTATTAATTAATATTTTTTGATTTTATTATTTTATTCTTTCTTAACATCCTTTCGGTGGTCACGGACCCTACTGTAACTTCACGGGTCGCACTACGCACCTGACCAAGATCCTAGTCTTCCGTCTTTTGACCCGCCAATTATGCTTTATCGGAACTCGCATTTTTGTCCAGTATTCTCAACCAAATAATTGAGATTGATTAACACTTACTAATTCCTCCAATTAATAAACCGTAATTAATTTCTCTAGTCTATCTCCGACTATATCATGTCCAATTTGGCCTGGCCCAATACGGCCTTCTCAGCCCAATTTATTGCGAGATCGGATTTTAATTTCATAAACTCCTGGTTTTCCTTAGTAAGGTTGTTAAAATGATCAATGTCTTTTATGTGCTAATTAATCTCAGTGGTTTTCTCCAGAAAATAATTTATTTAATCGTGAAAATTTTCGGGGCGTTACATCCAACTTATGGTTTAACCTAACCACATAACTCTCTTAATGTGGTGGAGGTACACATCAAGGAACTTGAGTCAAGCCCATATGGGGCTGACCCAACCCAACAATCCTCTCATACTCGTCGGAGTTCCTCTGATTACGAGCATGGTGCCTTGGTGAGCTGGATACCAGTACATAACGTCTTGAAGCGAAGGTATTATTGAACGAAAGAGATGCCGTCCTCTTGTTCATGGAGTTGGCGGAGTATATGCGTCGAACCCTTGCTTCTCGTCAATGCTAATCCCTAGTTTGAAGGTAAGGATGGATGAGCAGATGGTGGTATCCAGGAAGCTACCGCGACGGGGAGTCGGGGGTTGGAGCACCTCGTCTTCCAGCTCTCGCACCAGAGCCAATAGCGGCTGACAATTGATTTATCGGGAGATCACAAAGCACACCGTCTCCAAGTTCAAGAAGGTAATCTCACCTGCCACTCCCGATTTGCCGCGGTCCCTCCTCATTTGCCAACCAAACACTAACCATCTCATCTTCCCCTCCACTACCCCCTCCTCCTCCGTCCGAAACCCTAACTCTTGATTTCATGAAACCCATCTCCGGATCGTACGCTCCGAGACCCTGACGAGCCAGTACACAAGCAAGGGTTTCACCATCTCGACTCCGATATCATTAGCGACCTCATCGTTCCTGACCTCTATTACCGCCTTCGCCATGAGTTCCATAGTCGCCGAACCCTTGCCATCCTCGGACCTCACTTGCTAGATTGACTCCGCTTTATTTTGACTTTGAGAGAGATGGGAAGGAGGTTAAGGTTGGAGAGATGGGTGCAGGAGGAGGAGGTGGTGAAAGGGATTAGCGCCAACCAGAAGCAAGGGTTTGGCGCTGCTGGAGGATCTCCGACGAGCATGAGAGAGTAGGGATCTCGAGTGTTGATCCCTAGGCTGGGAGGAAGGCAGGATGAATGACACATGTCATTTAGAAATTCAGATTTTAAAATTATGGTTAGGATTTTTATAATTAGAATTTAAATTTTAATTAAAAAATTAAAGTTGGGTTAGCCACTTAACCTTATGGCCCTCGCACAGATGATGGCAAAGATATCCTTTTGCGACTTAAAAAAGAAGTTGCAAGTGTTTTATAGACTTAAAAAAATTGAGGTGTCAAGGTGAAAAAGTGGTATTGTTTAGGTGGATTAAAAAAAAATTTAACCCACATATATATATATATATATATATATATATATATATACACACACACACACACGTATTGTTTTAATTTTTTAAAATAGAGCATGAACATGTTTAAAATACAAAATTAAACACTTTTCAAAAGTTGAAAAAGGAAAGAGTTTTTTACTTGCCACCCCCTCAAAAATAGCAAAATCACTTGCCACCCCCTCACTTTTTAATAATACCTCATAACCCCCTTCTTTATTTTTATTTTACCTGCCACCCACTTGACTAAAGTTTAAACTTTAACCTTGGTTAAATATAAAACCTAAGGTTATAATATATGTAAATTGACAAGTTTACCCTTTTTTATATATAATATTATTTTTAATAAGTTTCTCATATTTTCTATTTTTAATAATTATGTATTTTGTTGGTGATAAAATGTATTTATTATTATTATTATTATTATTATTATTATTATTATTATTATTATTATTATTATTATTATTATCCTTCTATAAAATATAATTTTTTAATAGAAATATAATTATTTTGTTTTATTTTGAACATCTTACAAAAAATTTTGTTAATGTATGTTATTAATATTTAAAAAATATATATGTTAATAATATTTTTTATAAATTTAGTATTATTTTTATTTCCCTTAATAAACTCATAATTTATTTATAACTATTTTTGGAATTTTTTAATTATTTATTAGTCATGGGTAAATAATAATTATGAAGAGAAAAGGTATTTTTGTCTTTTACTTTGTTATTTTGAATGTTTTTAAAAACTATTCAAAACTTTTAGTGTGAATAACTAACTCAAGGGGTGACAAAGAAAATAAAATTAAAAAAAGAGGCTATGAGGTATTATTGAAAAGTGAGGGAGGACAAGTGATTTGGCTATTTTTGACAAAAGTTGCAAGTAAAAAAGGAAATTGCAACAACTCTCCTAGCTGCAAATGTCATCACTCATGCTTAAATCACTACTTAGATCACTACTTAATTAGATCACTTGATCCTGTGATAAGTATTCCATTTGCTCGGTGGTGACAACATCCGCTTGAATTGTTCTTTCCTTGAATAAAATAAATACATCATATTTCATTAAAAATTAAAATAATTATTATTTTAAAAATCTCATTGCTAATATATATATTTGTTTCTTATAAATATTGATAAACCACTTTGCCATGCTTCAATTATCGAACCCGCGACCTCTTAATTTCTTACGAGGTTTCTGGTAAGCATTTTTTTTTAATGAAAATTACTTTTCTTGTTGAATTGTTCAATGGTTGAAAAGGTTATGTACCCTAGAGATTAACTTGAGCAGACTTTTGGAAGCTTTTTCTTCCAAACTATTCACCAATTAACTTATCACCTTTCACTTCTGCTGCTGCTTCTTCTTTTTCTTATTTTTTTTATTTTAAAATAAATAAATCATATTCTTTTATTGATTAATAAATAAGACTATAGTAGGATAGGTTTCGATTTTTCATTGATTCTTTATTGGTCCCAGGGCTTGTAGGGGGGTCGACTAATGGTGTCATCAAGGTACCTGCCGAGTCTTCGTCCTCGAAGTCCGCATCTGGGGATCTCTGGATTTGCTCTTCCCTAGTAAGGGTGAGACTGTGTCTGATACGGGCTCTCAGGGCTTGTAGTTGTGTCTGCTTGGTGGTGTGAGCATTGTCGTCGAACCATGAAAGGGAATGAAATCCACTTGACGGATGAGTTGTTTACAAATGTGTCGTTTGTCTTTGAAGCACTGTCTGTTCCTTTCCAACCATATATTCAAGGTGGCTGACAGCACTAGCAGGTGTCATCTATTGCGGAGGTCCCTTCTCAGATTCCTGCCGATCGACAATTCCCCCATAGATCTTTTATCCTGCTGGGGGTCTCGATCTCAAGGAGTTGGGTGTAGTGAGATCACATCTCAGTTGCGTATTGACATCGGACAAACAGATGGTCGGTGGTTTCCTCTTGGGCATCACATAAGTAACAGGTAGTCCTTTCCCCTTGCCAGTTTCGCTTTGCTAGGTTTTGTAGCGTAGGAAGTTTGTTTTCTATTGCCAACTATACGAAGAGCTTGACCTTCACTGGGCAAGCTTGTTTTCATAACTATGTCGAGAGAGAAATTATCGTATCACCATCCATTCTGAAGAGGTAGAGGGACTTGACTGTGAATTCCTGATTTGGGGTGAGTAGTTGTCCACTTGTTGGGTCCTTCCTTACAAGGTGCTTTTGTAGTCCTTGCACCAATTCCATTGCCCCTTACGACAAGGGCCCCGGTCTAAGAATCGACACTCCACTTCTTTGTAGCTGATGAGCCGCCTGAATCATGTGGTATGCCTTTATCCAGAGGGTTTGAAGTTTGGTGAAACGTCTGCATATATTTAAGTCACATTAATTATATTAGGATAGGATAAAGGGGTAATTCCATATGCCTTGATACATCTAAAAATATTAAGAATGATACCTGAACTATGAGTCTGCACATTACTACTACACTAGCTAGTGCCTGTCAAAAAAAGCAAATACAATTACTGTTCCATGATCTCCTTCTCATGACTCAAGACATTGTCCTCTGGAGAAATATGTCACAATGGGAAGAGACGACAGCAGTAATACATGAAGAATTTTCTTGTCTAGTGAAACTCACTATCTTTAATTGGCCGACTTACCTAGACTCCCATGCCTCCGGTCACTGGTTTATATTGTTAAAGAAGAAGAAGAACGAGAGTGGGAGATGAATACCTTGGTTCACTCTAGTGAATCAGAGAGATTACACCAAGTCTTTACATATAAAGCCCAATGTACAAGTATGCCCCTGTCCACTATACATGTAACACCCCCCCTTCAAACTCAAGACGGATCATATGTCTTGAGTTTGGATAACATGAAGAGATGTTGATCACGTGTCTGTGCCTTGGTGAAGAAATCAGCCACTTGGAGCTCGGTGGGAAGATAGTGAAGGGAAACGGTCTGAGCACGCACATGACACCGGGTGAAGTGCGCATCCACACCAATGTGTTTGGTCAGCTCGTGCTTGACCGGATCGGCAGCAATCTGAAGTGCTCCAGTACTGTCACAGTGAAGAGGAGTGGGAGAAGCAAGCGACACACCAAAATCCTGTAGGATCCAACGAAGCCAGATCACCTCCTGTACGGTAGAAGTCAAAGCACGAACCTCAGCCTCAGTACTAGACTTGGCAACTGTAGGTTGCTTCTTGGTCTTCCAGACAACAAGTGAAGACCCAAGAAAGATACAGTAACCAGTGACAGATAGCCGATCATCAGGAGAACTAGCCCAGGTAGCATCAGAATAAGCCTGCAACTGAAGAGGAGACTGGCGCGAGTAGAACAAACCACGAGAGGCAGTGCCACGAAGATACCGCAAAACCCGGAGAAGATGAGCATAGTGGACAGAAGTGGGGGCCCCAACAAACTGACTGAGAATATAAACAGCTTGGGAGATGTCAAGACGTGTAACAACCAAATAGACCAAACTGCCAACCAGATGTCGATAGCGAGACGGATCAGATAAGAGAGTCCCATCAGATGCACGAAGTTGTAAATGTAGCTCCATCGGTATGACTACAGTCCGGGTATCAGTCAAACCAGAACGTGCAAGGAGATCCAAAGTGTAACGCTGCTGAGAGAGCCGGTAGCCATCTGGATGAGAAGTGATCTCGATACCCAAGAAGTAGCGAAGTGGACCCAAATCAGTCATCAAGAAGGTCTCACACAGCTTCTGCTTCACAAAAGCAATGTAAGTAGAGTCATCACCAGTAAGGATCATATCATCCACATATAGAAGAAGAATGGTCCGGCCCTGAGAGGAAGTGTGAATGAAGACTGTCGAATCATGTATGCTCGCAGTAAAACCAGCAGCCTCTACCACGGTGCTAAACCGCTCAAAACAGGCTCGGAGAGCCTGTTTGAGACCATAGAGAGCGCGTCGAAGACGACAGACGGACCCCGGAGGCACCTGAAGACCGGGCGGAGGAATCATGTAAACCTCCTCCATCAAGTCCCCGTGAAGAAACGCGTTCTTCACATCAAGCTGATGGAGTACCCACCCACGAACAGCGGTAACAACAACTAGTGTGTGCACAGTGTGCATGTGAGCCACGGGTGCAAAGGTCTCCTCATAGTCGCGGCCATACTCCTGCTGAAAGCCACGAGCAACCAAATGCGCCTTATAGCTCTCTAGAGACCCATTAGAACGGGTTTTCACTCGGTAGATCCAGCGACAAGTGATGGGAACAACCTGGGGAGGAAGTGGGACCAGATCCCACGTGTGAGTCAGAGACAAAGCATCGAGCTCCTCTGCCATGGCAGCTCGCCACTCAGATGACCGAACAGCTTCCCTGTAGGTACTTGGCTCAAAGACATCCGAGACACTGGTGCTAGCAAAGGCATAACGGTCAGGGGGAAGTAAAGTAGAGCAATTACGTAAAGAGTAAGAGTGAGAGGGTACCTCAAGAGCCGGATCGGTAGCAGGAGAGGCGTCGGAGGAGACCGCTCGAGGTGGAGGTACGGCAGGATCCCTACGACCGTAAGTAAAATGAATAGGTGGATGAGCAAGAGGAAGTGAGGAGGGAGAGGTAGACTCTGTAGGAGACTCAATAGATAGAGGAGGAGAAGAAACAAGAGAGGAGTGAGAAAGAGTCTCGGCAGCAGAAACATCCTCAGGAGAATGGGTAGGAAAAAGGAAAGACAGAGGGACGGAGGGAGAATGAGACACAGTGGAGGATGGGGAAGCATAAAAAGGAGTGGACTCATCAAATGTGACATCACGAGATATGCGAAAACGACGAGTAACAAGATTATAACAACGATAACCTTTATGCTCAAGGCTATACCCCAGAAAAACACAAGTAACAGACTGGGCAGTGAGCTTGGTTCGCTCCCTGGAGGAGAGCAGAACAAAGCAACGACATCCAAAGACACGGAGATGATCGTAGCTAGGGGGAGTGCCATAAAGACACTCACCCGGGCTACGATCGTGAAGACGAGAGGACGGCTGCAGATTTATAAGATAAACTGCAGTGCTGACAGCGTTAGCCCAGAAATGAGGTGGAAGAAAAGCACCCAGAAGAAGAGCACGTGCCGTCTCTAAGATATGACGGTGCTTACTCTCAGCGACCCCGTTCTGAGGATGAGCCCCAGGACAAGATAACTGAGGCAAGGTGCCCTCAGAAGACAAAAAAGCACGAAAGGCATGAGATGTGTACTCACCGCCAGAGTCAGACCGAAAGGTTTTGATAGAGGCGGAGAACTGGGTGCGTATCATAGTGGTAAAGGAGCGATAAATAGACAATAATTGACTACGATGATGCATGAGATAAAGCCAGGTAAAGCGAGTGTAGTCATCAATAAATAAAACATAATATCTATTACCTCCTTTGGATACAAAAGGGGAAGGACCCCATACATCAGAATGAATAAGCTCAAAGGGGGCAGTAGACATAGACACACTCAAAGGATAAGGTCGCTGTAGCTGCTTACCGAGCTTACAGCCAAAACAGACAACATCAGAAGGAGGGGAGACAGCCCCTAAGACACCATGACTGACGAGAGACGACATACGAGAAGGACACAGGTGGCCAAGACGATGATGCCACATATGATGAGACAAAACAGCAGCATGACAGAAAGGAACATCTCCAGCTGAAGAAGGGAGATGAAGGGAATCCAGCACGTAAACCCCACTATGACGACGGCCAGCTCCAATCACCGTCCCGCTGCGATCCTGCACACGACACGAGGTACGGTCAAAAATAACCTGACAGTCAAAATCAGTAAGCTGACTAACAGACATAAGGCTCATAGATAAACGTGGAACATGAGAGACAGAAGGGACGGAGAAGGTACTGGAGGAGAGGTGGCCAATAGAAGAAACAGGAAGGAGTGTGCCATCAGCAACACGAACACGGGTGACAAGAGATGGTGGACGGGAATGGTGAAGAAGAGTGGCATCAGGGGTCATGTGGAGAGAAGCACCAGAGTCAAGAAGCCAGAGAGGACATGAACTACCTGGACTGGAGGGATCAACCTGGGCTAAGCTCGTGCGGCCAATAGAAGAAGTGGAGTCCGCCAAGTGCGATCTTTGGAACCGCCGAACATCGCTTGAGCCGCTGATCGCCAGAAGACAACAAAGCGTGAGAGGCTCACGCAGTAGTATACTGCGGAGAAAATGGCGTCGGAAGAAGAGGTGGAGCTGAGGTAGCCCGAGGAGCAGTGCCAGGAACAGAGATACGAGGGAGGCCGCGCTGCTTCTTCCGATAGTCACGCTCAATGTGGCCCAGTATGCCACAGTGATAACAAGTCACATTCCGCTTCGGCCGCGGGGAAGGCCGAGAGGAAGCAGGAGGTCCAGAAGGAGGATAAGAAGGCGAGAACGCTGGAGGAACAGAAGCAAAACGAGTGATAGCAAGGGCACTGCCCCCTAACCCCCCTCTCTTTTGACGGAAGCCCGAAGACATGTCTCCTCAGCACGAACTAAGGCGAAGGCCTCATCCAGAGAGTAGGCTGACGGAGCATGAAGTAGCTGAGCCAGAGTCTGCTCAAACTCTGGTCGGAGATGCATGATACGACGCGTCTCATCAGCGACTGGCGTAGGACTGAGAGCAGGCGAGAAGCTGAGCAGCATGATCAGCACAGTAGGACGGTGTGAGGGCGTCAACCTGGCGCCAGAGCCCACAGAACTGACTGTAGAAACGGTCGACAGTGTCCTCCCCCTGCTGAAGACTACTGAGGGCCTGATACAAAGTATAGAGCTGTGCCTGACTGGAGCCACAGTAGCGGCGCTCCAGGTGCTCCCACATCTCGCGAGCAGTAGAAAGGTCCGCAATCTGGGTGCGAATCTCAAGAGTGACAGTCTGGCAGATGACCATCTTGGCCGTGGAGTCGGCAGCAGCCCACGTCTCCAGTTTCTTCTCGAACGCCTCGAGGATAGAAGGAGAGATGGAAGAAGATCCCTCAGGAGTAGCAGAGCTGGTGGTGCTGGAGAGATAGGGGGCAACAGGAGCAGCCGTCGTGCCATCAACATAAGGAAGAACACGGAGGCCGTCGAGAATCCTCTGGACTGTCAGCTTCCAAGGAATGTAATTGGTTCCATAGAGCACCACATCGGAGTGGTGAAGGTTTCGATGATGAACTACTGGGAAAACCCCGCTAATCTATAAACATCCATGGTCAAAGACAAGTTCGGGGCTGTGCAGGATCGCCGGAAAGAACAGGGGCTGGCGCAAGATCACCGGAGATGCAAAGGAGGAGGATGTGCGCAGGTGCCCTAGCACTGTAGATGCGTGAAGATGCTCAGAAAAGGTGCGCAGCTCAGAGGAGGAGGTCGGGACCAGCAGCTCAGAGGAGGTCGAGCTAAGGTGAGGTCGGGATCAGCAGCTGAGAGGAGGTGCGCAGATGCAGATCAGAAGAGAAGATCGGGAGCTCAGCAGATGCAGTTCACTAAGAGGGAGTGCGCAGGTGTAGGTCAGAAGAGAAGATCGGGAGCTCAACAGATGCAGTTCACACTATACATGTAACCCCCCCCCCAAACTCAAGATATATCACATTTTTTGAAAAAATATACAGACAAATCATATAGAGTAATTAAAAAAAAAACGAGACAACAAACATGATAAAGTTAACAGGATGAATGAGAAACTAACTGGAATTACTGACCATTGAAGTAGGACTTCCATTTATGATTTGGGTCCAAAGTATGAGTTAGAGACAACCCAATTCAGCTCGTTTATAGGCCTATGCTATTAATTGACAAACATAGATTGTGAAATTGTATAATTGGAAAACATGAGAACCATTGAATTCAAACAAGGATGATTGTAACATTCTTCATAAAATATTATCTATCCATCAATCATCTTTTAAAGAAGAAAAGAAGTCATCTCACATCTGTTCTTACTGCCAAGTGCCACCGGGCCACTTTAAAATTTAAATTATAAAAACCATCAACTCAATGCACAAACCTCAGTGCCTCACGCCTCCTCCGTCCTCTGGCTTTGATTGTCTGAGATCCTCTCCGTAGGCCCAATGGACTCATCTCCTCCAAACCAAATGACAGAAAACCCATCATTACCCACCGACGACGAGAAGAAGAAAGAAGGCGACCACCAAGCGCCTAGGAGGTGCTCACCCACTATGAAACACAAGGACCGGAGCGTAGAGATTTCTTTAACTTCAAAGTTTAGATTAAATCTACTAACAATTAAGTGGTCTATTGGTATCTTGATTGCCGCAACAATTTCAATCATCAAGAAATCTTAAATTAAATTCATTGGTGAGTCATATTTCTGACAGTATGAGCAATAGTTGTAATAGGTGATCTCAACACCCATGTGTGCATGGACCTGCCCTCATGTCTCTCCGTCGAAACTTGCACATGCTCTTAATTTCTTAGCAGCGTATCACTCAATAAAAAAATAAAAAAATAAAAAAATCCTAAACCCAATTCCCATCACAATCTCTAGCCATCAGATATTTTTAAGTCATAGGTCGCTACATTCTCCAATTAAGCTACAAACTCATCACCACTGCATCAGCATTGCATCATAAGTACTTTATTCTTCAATAATATTATAAACCCATCTATATATATTGGGTCCCTTGTATAGGATGTTGTTAGTTGATAAAAAATCTTGGATTCAACACCCTCATGACCTCAAGATGAGGACATGTACGTTCGTCACGCTATCGTCCCTTGACAAAGTGGCGCTTGTCGTCTTGTCAAAAAAATATATATATATATATATATATATATATTACAAACCCATCACCGCTGCATCATTAGTGCATCACAATTACAATATTCTCCAATTAAATTACAAACCCATCACCTCTGCATCATCGGTGCATCATTCATGCATCACAAGTACTATAAATTTTTCAATTAAATTACAAAACCCAGCACCATCATCACTCAATCACAGAGCACTTCAGTCCTCAAACCAGCTTCAAATTAAGCATTTACATGATTAAATAAGCCTCTCTTACTCTTGATTCTGCTGCATTTTCCCCTGATTTTCTGCAGCCTTGAATTATTATTATTATTATTTTTTTATTAAAGTTGACAAACGACTTCCTCAAAAGACGAACCCAGCTGCACGGAGCACCCACATGCTCATACGCGCATTGTGACCTCACTTTACATAGAGAAAGATTCAAACACAAGACCTCCCGGTTGAACACCTCTTATACAAGAAATCCATACCACTCGATCCCTCATATCGTTGGTTGCAGCCTTGAATTATTACTTTGAATTTTCTGCTGATTTTTTATGATTTCTTCTGATTAATTGCTGAAATTTTTTAGTTCAATTGTCTTTAATTACAGTATTTATTGGGCTCTTATTTTCTACTTAATTGTAAATTTCTACTGTAGTTTACTCATTTTATTTTATTATTTTACCATTGATTCACAAATATACTCAATTCTCACTTAATTAGCACAAGATATCTTTCAAACAATTCGATATATTATACAAACCCAAAAAAATTTATGGGAATACTTTATTTATAAGAGGCGGTAAGTTCGGAGCACTTACATCGCAAACCCCAAACCGTCCTTTATCTTATAATCACTATTTAGAATATTATTTTAACCCAAATTTTATGTATTGAGAAAATGATTTTCATAATCGATTTAGATTTTCTAGAAACTTGTTTAGTTCCACGTCCACTAATCCCACTGTGGGTGGTGGGCTGGGCGTTATAATACACATACAGGCAATTGTAGTCATGGTCTATTCATTGGATGGCGACGGTGTGCATGAGCTCCTCTTGCAAGACCATTTAATTTTCCTTTTTTTATTTCTTTCATGTATTTTTCTAAAATATTCTAGCAATTAGATCTAATCCAACAGATCTATTTTTAATTATTGGAGAAAGAACACTATAAAAGTATTGACCCCTCTCTACAGATAAACCTAATCTCACTGTTTGTTTCTATTTCTCTGTGAGTTGAGATGTTATGTTGCCTTCTTTTCTCTTGACTTGCAATGACCCTTCTCAATTCTCAAGTTCATTTGGGTGATACTTAAGCTCCTCCTCTTTGAAACGTATATGTTAGATGAGAAGAAAGTCATCTTACGGTTAGTTGTAGATTTGGAGAGTTTGCCGACGACCTTACACGGATGAGTTCTGAAATCGGTCTTTAAGGCAGTGTTAGAGCACACCCTTCCCAGATTAGATGTTCCAAACCCTTGATTGTTTAAATTAATTAATAGTTTTTGGATTGATTGTTTGGATTAATAGGTTTTATGGTACGTTAATTAAATGATTTTTCTAATAATAATTTCATTTGTTAGCTTGTATCTATCATTACTTTTGTCCACAACTTCAAATAATCATGTTCTTATATCAATTTCCGTATGAATTAGTCAGTAGCCAACACACCTACCATAAAGGGACCCTTCTAAATGCTTCCATTCCAATCCAAACGAACATATCTTTCTTCATTCTCATTATTATATGCATGCTCTATTTGGAAGGAAGAAATTTCAAAAGGGAGATTGCTTCATAATGGTCAACGAAATTATGATGGCCGCCCTTGAATGAGCATTCAAATCAAATCATTGTCGAGGAATTATGAAACCGAAATATATAAAAGTATTTAGAAGGACAGATACCTTATAAAAAAAACCCGAAACATGTGTAGTAAGTAAAGTACCCAATTAAGTTTATGAGAATATTTTTATTGAATGAATATATTTTCTTATTTCTATAAAAATTATCTTATTTTCTACTTGAAATATTATTAATATTATTAAGACATTAATAATTGGTTTATTTTGCTCTAATTAGGTTTCATGAAGTCATGAAATAGAATAAATGAATTGATTGAGACGGGTTAAATTTATTCTTACACTAATCATATTTTATTCTAATTGAGTACATTGTTTTCATTGTTTAACTTTCCTTGCGTCATCTCATTTCTAATTTAGCCCCGAGATAAATAAGATTAAATTTATCTTGAATTCAAACTAGATTTTTTCAATAAAGATGAATAAACTACGTGTTATTGATAATTAGTAGAAACTAATACAAAACCAGTTTAGATAATAATGTGAACTTTAACTTTTTGACAAAGGCGACAAACACCTTTCAGTCAGGAGCGAACAACGTATCGAACACACGTGCCCTCACCTTACTGTTGTGGGGTGTTAAATCCGGGATCTCTCCCAACCAATCACACCCTATATAAGAAATCCGATACTAATAGGCCAAGAGACTACTTCAATATATAAATTTAACATGTGGAGATATCTCCCAAACTAGATCGATGAATATAAATTTACATGAAATCCACTCTTACCTCTAGTTTAGCCATATAAACTATCATCGATCATATTCATATATATATATATATATATATACCTAAAGCCTTAGAGGGGGTTGGTGTGATGTTTGCTGTGCTGGTAACTATCAGACTTTTGGACAGTTCGGTTGGAAACAGAAGTGTTGTTGAAGTTGAAAAGTTTGGTGGGTGATGATGCTTAGGAAGTGTAAATTATCTGATATAATTTAATTAATACTATTAATAATATAAGCTAGCTCAAGCTCTGCTAAAAATAATGGATGTACATGAAGCTGGTTGAGTGCTTGGGTTGAGTAATCTTATTAATATGAGAAATAATAAAAATATTTTATAAAATTTTTAACTTGCAAATACCCTTAAGTCAAGAATTTTTATATTTTTAAAAATATTTCATTTTTACTTTATCTATCTATAAAATGTTAAACTTTAACAAATCTCTTATAATCTTATTTGATCCATTTACACCTCATGCATTCAAATTATTTTTAAAATAAAATAAATTTTTGAAACCAAATATTTCATAATATACACTTAAATTATACTAATCAATTAGAAGATAATTAACGTTAAATGTATATAAATATTAATTTAGATGTCTTATGACTTCCCTCATCTTTGCGGAAAAGAACATCCTATATAGAAGTGTTAACCCGAAGTGATCTCACTTTCACTGAAATGAACACAAAAAGTTGGAGAAGTGACTACTTCGGTGCTCTCTCATTTTAGTGAAAATAAACATTAGAAATGGGACTTTTCCCACCTTCCTTGAGTTCGGGTAAATGAGACTTTATCCCACTTCTGACTTTTGGATATTTTCGGACAAATGAACACCCCCTAAGTACACTATGTGAATAGATTTCATATAATTATCCACCATAGAATCCACCTATTATGGTGTATTTCAAATTAATTGGTTATTATATCATATATGATTACTGCAGTCTCATTGTTGTCTAATCAATTTGACTCGTCCTAATACATACTTATAAGAAGAATAGGAGACCAATTTGATTTGCCATATGGTAGGACATGGAGACATATCCAATGAGAATGAGATGGTTTGAATCATTTGATTCCTTTTGATGAGGAAATTTCAAGACCTACTATACTAGTTTCACGTGTGGACAAATATTTCCAACTCCCATATTGGTCGGTCGGTAGCTTTTTTTTTTCTCCCCTAAGATATCCCCTTCCGCTCACCAATAATAATAATAATTATTATTATTATTATATTTATTATTATTTATTTATTTTATAAAAATGGATAAATTATGTTCATTGAGTATCAAAGAAAGTTCCTAGATGAACCATTATTACAAATAGTTTCTGATTCGTAGCGAAAAACCAATGTAATACAAATAAAAAATAGGACATGATCATAGGAGTGGACAATGACAACACCCTTCACGTGAATACTCATCTAAGATAGTTTATGTTTTCACAGCCGAAAACTATGTGAGGAATGGAGTCCTCCGATCTTTATTGCCGAGGTCCTCTTTCCGAGCTACTAACCGAGGAGCTCGGCCAAGGAGCTATGAAGCAAGTGGGAGCTACTCTTCTTCTAGTGATGAAGACATCCAAGCAGATGCGAGGGTGGGCCCAGTAGAAGGAAAGGATCAAAGCGAGAATCCCTAGGCGCTGACATTGAGGGTATGGCGCCGAACCTTGGAAAGGTAAAGTCGACCGCAGCTGACGACCGGTGATCGCTGCAGTGAAGTGACATAGGAGTGTTGTACAAGGCAGAGACAGAAGCGTGTCAAGGAAGCTTCACCTGCAAAGGGCCTATATAAGGCAATCTTCTCCCAACTATGAAGTTGTTGTTCAACTGTGTGTTCAAAGAGAGAGACATCTTTGTAGTTGATAACCAGCAGTGAGTGAGAGAGCTTTGTATCTCCTGTTCATCTTCTTCCTTGAGTTTATCTGAAATAGAGAAGGGTGTGGGTCGTGGACGTAGGCACTGTTGCCGAACCACGTAAATACTGTTTTGTGTGGTGTATGTTTGTTCTGGTTCTCTTGTTTGCAGGTTACTTGAGTTGTTTAGTCAGCAGCCTCCAGCGATCCTATTTCCGCAGCAAAGGGGAAGCGCCTGAAGGATCGGCAAGTGTTGCGGTTCTGGTGTAGAGCACTCAGTCCTGAAGACTGAGATTCCGAGGTGCTCCAGGAGAAGCTCGGATTCAGGGGCTGTCTGCCGAGCTCCTCAGAGAGAAGGACCTCGGATATTTCCCAACAACTGGTATCAGAGCGTTACGGTGCTGGAGAAGAGATGGCTGACGACACCAAGTGCAAACTTGAGAAGTTCACCGGAGATAACTACGCATACTGGAGGATGCAAATAGAAGACTATTTGTACCAGAAGGACCTATGGCGACCGATGACCGGCGAGAGAGACAAAGACTCCACAGAAGAGGAGTGGAAGCTGCTTTCGGCCAGGAAGGCTCTCAGGCGGTTAGATGCAGCGATTTCCTCAACGATGCGCTTGAACATCTCGGCGAGAACAACGAAGGTATTTTGATCTCACGGAGGAGATGTATGCGGGGAGTTCTTGGCACAAGGCACACCTTGTCACTAGTTTCATGGACTTACGAATGTCCGAGGAGGAGAGTGTGGCCAACCACTTGAATGAATTTCACAAGCTCAACAATCAGCTAGATGCTGTTGGAGTGAAGTTCACTGAGGATGTACAAGCCATTTGCCTCATCAAGTCATTGCCAAAGAGTTGGAGCGTGTTCAAGACCGCAGTGTTCAATTCAAAGGACAAGGTAGAATTGACCTTGAGTGATGTGGCTCCTCAAATGCTGGCCGAGGAGATCAGACGGAAGGATGGAGAGCCGTCTACTTCCGGGAGCTCAGCCTTATCTATGGATGACCGCGGCAGGCGTTCGCATAGAGGAAGGCAGCCCAGTCGAGGGAAGTCCCGAACGGGGCGCTCTAAGTCCCGCTTCGGCAAGAGAGACAATTCTTGCTGGAATTGTGGCCAGGAGGGTCACATGAAGAAGGACTGCACTGCTCCGCTGAAAAGCGAAAAGGGAGGGAAGAATGCTGTGAACCTTACCAGCAAATCCGGGTGCATGTTGCTGTCAATGGAAGACCGGTGCGATACATGGATAGTTGACTCTGGTGCGTCCTTCCATGCTACCTATGACCGAGGCGTCCTGGAGAGCTTCGTCGAAGCGGACCTCGGCAAAGTGCACCTCGGCAACAACAACACCTGCGAAGTTGTGGGGAAGGGGAACGTGAAGTTGCTGCAAGAAGACGGCACAGTGTTCTTACTGAAAGATGTCAGGTTAGTACCTCGCCTGACAAAGAATTTAATTCAGTTGGTCAGTTGGCTGTTACTGGCGTGGCTACAAAGTTCATTGGTGACACCTGGAGCATGAGTAAAGGCTCCCTTGTGGTAGCCAAGGGGAAGAAGGTCGGCACACTCTACTTGTTCTCATGTGGGGAACAATCCATTTCAATAGCATCTCAGTCAGTTGTAGACGTCGAGCTGTGGCACAGAAGGTTGGGCCACTTGAGCGAGAAGGGAATGCAAGTTCTGACAAACAAGGGGAAGATACCCGAGCTAAAGAAGGTGAACCTCTACTTCTGCGAAGATTGTGTTCTAGCAAAGCAGAAGAAGGTTACATTCACCACAGTTCCTAAGGAGAGGAAGCCGGAACACTGGAGCCGGGTCCACTCGGATATGTCACGGGGTCCCTGGATCAAGTCCCTCGGCGGTGCACTCTACTTCGTGACATTCATTGATGATGCATCTCGGAAGCTATGGGTCTATTACTGTCGGAACAAGTCAGACGTGTTTGACCTGTTTGTCCAATGGAAGACCCTTGCCGAGAAGGAGACAGGACTTAAGTTGAAGTGCCTAAAGTCTGATAATGGAGGAGAGTACTGCAGCAGAGAGTTTCAGTCCTTCTGTGACAAGAATGGGATTAGAAGACTCCTGACGACACCCCGGTAGCCAAGGCAGAATGGAGTAGCGGAGAGGATGAACCGAACAATTCTGGAGAAGGCCAGGAGCATGCGGATTCATTCAGGTCTACCACTAACATTTTGGACCTATGCCGTAGACACAGCGGCATACCTGATCAACAGATCCCCATCATACTCCCTGGATGGAGGAATTCCTGAGGAGGCCTGGACTGGAAAGGAGGTCAAGTATGATTACTTGAGGGTGTTTGGTTCTACAGGCTATGTACATGTTGAGCCTGAAAACCGAGGAAAGCTTGATCCAAAGTCAAGGAAGTGCTACTTCATTGGATACGACACTGACTCCTATGGATACAAGCTGTGGGATGCTGAGCAGAAGAAGGTGGTTCGAAGTTGATGTTGTCTTCAATGAAGCAGATTTGTACAAGGACCTTCAAAGTCAACAAAAGGGGAAGGAAGTCTCCAAGTTTGTCGATTTTGAGGCCAACAACAAATTTCCGAGCGCCTCGGAGGCACAGGAGGATGCTGTTGAAGCCGAAGAGCATGCTGAGCCAAGTTCTGCCCAAGGAGAGTCTTTGCCAAATGAAATTCGTGAAGCTGTCCGAGGTGAAGCATCTCGGCCAATGAGTCAAATTTCATTGGAGCTGCAGACTCACATCCCATAAGAAGTTCCTCTCCAAACACCAGCTGGCTGGAAGAGCACCAGGGCACACAAACCGAACCCACGGTATGACTCTAGCCTTAACTATCTATTGTTGACAGATAGTGGCGAGCCTGAAAGTTTTGAGGAGGCATGCAAAGTAGACTCATCTCTCGAGTGGGAGCATGCCATGAATGATGAGATGAAATCACTATCCTCAAACAAGACCTGGGAGTTGACTGAACTGCCCAAGGGGAAGAAGGCTCTGCACAATAAGTGGATCTACCGGTTGAAGGAGGAAGCTGATGGAAGCAAGCGCTATAAAGCAAGACTTGTGGTCAAGGGCTTTGAGCAGGAGCACGGAGTAGACTTCACAGAGATTTTTGCTCCAGTGGTGAAGACTGCAACCATCCGAGCTGTTCTCAGCATTGTAGCGATGGAGGACCTCCACCTTGAGCAGTTAGATGTAAAGACTGCTTTCCTTCATGGAGACTTGGAGGAGGAGATCTACATGCACCAACCAAAGGGAGACATTGTTGAAGGAAGAGAAGAAAGTGTGCAGACTAAAGAAGAGCTTTATGGGTTGAAACAAGCACCTCGGCAGTGGTATAAGAAGTTCGACGAGTTCATTCAAACAGTTGGATTCGAGCGGTACAGTTGGATTCGAGCGGTGTCACTCGGATCACTGTTGTTACTTTAGGAACCTAGGTACCTCCTATATCATACTACTGCTTTATGTCGATGACATGCTAGTTGCAGGGTCCGACATGCTTGAGATAGAGAATCTCAAGAAGAGGATGTCTCAAGAATTCGCGATGAAGGATCTCAGCCCGTCAAGGCAGATTCTAGGAATGTGGATTATCCGAGACAGGAAGAGGAGAGAGCTTCGGCTATCACAGGCCGAATATGTTCCTAAGGTACTTCAGCGGTACCGTATGGAGAGTGCGAAGCCAGTCGGCACTCCCTTAGCAGCACACTTCCGACTCTCTCAGAAGCAAGCTCCAACCACCAAAGAGGAGCAAGAGGAGATGAAGAGAATTCCATATGCTTCAGCAGTGGGCTTCCTCATGTACGCCATGACTTGCACCAGACCTGATATCTCCCATGCAGTTGGCGTAGTGGCGAGGTATATGAGCAATCCAGGGAAAGAACACTGGGAGGCAGTGAAGTGGATTCTTCGATATCTGAGAGGAACATCTCAGATGAGTCTGTGCTATGGTGGAGAAAGCATAAGACTGATTGGTTATGTGGATTCCGATCTGGCTGGCAACCTGGACTCGAGGAGGAGTACCACGGGTTACGTGTTCACTCTTGGAAGTGGAGTAGTAGCATGACAGTCACAGCTTCAGAAGATGATCACTCTTTCTACAACGGAGGCAGAGTATGTTGCAGCCACGGAGGCGTGCAAGATGTTGATTTGGATGAAGGCTTTCTTGAAGGAACTCGGCAAGGAGCAGAGTGAATGTTGGCTGCACTCAGACAGTCAGAGTGCCATTTACTTAGCCAAGAATGCAGCGTTCCACTCAAGGACCAAGCACATCGACATCAAGTATCACTTCATACGAGAACTCGTTGAAGAGAAGAAGGTGAATCTGGAGAAGATCCACACCAAGGACAACCCTGCTGATATGTTGACCAAGGTTGTCACAATGGAGAAGTTGAGAACTTGCTCAACCTCCATTGGTTTGCAGGAGTAAGCAAACCAAGATACCCACACCCAAGGTGATTTCAGATAGAGACTTGAGAGCTGAAGGATAGTAAGTCTCAAGTGGGAGAATGAGGAGAAGAAGATGAAGAAGAAGAAGAAGAAGGAGAAGCCCGTCAGACTCCAAGTGGGAGATTGTGAGGAATGGAGTCCTCCGGTCTTCATTGCCGAGGTCCTCTTTCCGAGCTACTAACTGAGGAGCTCGGCCAAGGAGCTATGAAGCAAGTGGGAGCTACTCTTCTTCTAGTAATGAAGACATCCAAGCAGATGCGAGGGTGGACCAAGTAAAAGGAAAGGATCAAAGCGAGAATCCCTAGGCGCTGACATTGAGGGTATGGCGCCGAACCTTGGAAAGGTAAAGTCTGACACCGACACAGCCTGATCGACCTGCAGTGAAGTGACACAGGAGTGTTGTACAAGGCAGAGACAGAAGCGTGTCAAGGAAGCTTCACCTGCAAAGGGCCTATATAAGGCCATCTTCTCCCAACTATGAAGTTGTTGTTCAACTGTGTGTTCAAAGAGAGAGACATCTTTGTAGTTGATAACCAGCAGTGAGTGAGAGAGCTTGTGAGAGAGCTTTGTATCTCCTGTTCATCTTCTTCCTTGAGTTTATCTAAAATAGAGAAGGGTGTGGGTCGTGGACGTAGGCATTGTTGCGAACCACGTAAATACTGTTTTGTGTGGTGTATGTTTGTTCTGGTTCTCTTGTTTGCAGGTTACTTGAGTTGTTTAGCCAGCAGCCTCCAGCGATCCTATTTCCGCAGCAAAGGGGAAGCGCCTGAAGGATCGGCAAGTGTTGCGGTTCTGGTGTAGAGCACTTTCGATCCACGAAGGCCGAGATTCCGAGGTGCTCCAGGAGAAGCTCGGATTCAGGGGCTGTCTGTCGAGCTCCTCAGAGAGAAGGACCTCGGATATTTCCCAACAAACTATATTTAGTAAAATCTCCACAGGAGTATTCTATGCCATATTGATAAATACATATAAAGTGGACTAGCTTTTCAAAACTTTCAACTAGTAGGACACAAATGTTAGGGCAGATTATTGCTCCTACCTTTTTTTGACTATCTCCGCTCACCAATTTTAATAAATGACAATTATATTCCACTTGGAAAAGCATTAAATTTTAATTAACTCACTTAACTAATCATTTTTAATAAATAATAAATAATATTTAATAATATTTATTAAATTAATTAAAAAAATATGAAAGAGTGCATGTAGGACGTTTCCTCAAATTTGGTCCCAAGTTCACATTGCCGAATGCCGAAATGCCGAGTATCTTGGTCTCTTCTTTTAAAAATACAATTAAATAGAAAAAGTTAAAAAGCAATGGAAAGTTTTCCATCTCTCTTCGTTGTAACAAACAAACAGCCTTGAAACAGCCCCTCAAGGTTGACGAGATCACCGGTCTGGATCTATTTTCACATCTACCCAACTTTTAACGTAAAAAGATCTTCCAATTTTGGAAAATAAAAATTCCCGGTACCACAAAAATCAAGACAGCTACGTGGAAAGGAATTTATATATCAAGGATTTTCCAAAGAGTTGACCAAAAGAAACAACCCTTTTCTACTTAAACCCAAGGTCCCTCTTCACCTCACTAGCCAGTAACCAGAAGAGACTAAAAATGGTTAGCACCGAGCAAACAATGCTCATCCTCACTGCTCTCTTCTTTATCTATGTACTCCACTTTCTCGTTCGCCGGCGCCGGCGTTCTAACCTCCCGTTGCCCCCCGGGCCGAGGGGCTACCCTTTACTGGGCGCCCTCCCGCTCATCGGCGATGCGGCACACGCATCCCTCGCAGCCATGGCCAAACGCTACGGCCCAATCATGCACCTAAAGCTCGGCACGCGAAGCGTCGTCGTAGCCTCCACAACCTCCGCTGCCCGCACCTTCCTCACCGCCTTGGATCTCCAGTTCGCCAACCGGCCAACCGCCACCATGAACGCCAAGGAAGCCGCATACAACGGCGACGACATGGTCTTCTCCAACTACAACCCCCGGTGGAAACTCCTCCGCCGGCTCAGCACTCTCCACATGCTCGGCGGCAAGGCCTTCGCCAAATGGGCCAACGTGCGCCGCTCCGAAGTCACGCACATGCTGAAGTCCATGCACGAGTCCGGCATGGCTGGTAAGCCGGTTGTGGTGCCGGAGATGTTGGTTTGCGCAACGGCGAACATCATCGGTCGGGTGATGTTGAGCCAGAGGGTGTTTAGTAGTGCTGATGCGGAGCTGTGCAAGTTCAAAGACGTTCTGAAGGAGTTGATGAGTGGTGCCGGGATGTTTAACATTGGAGATTTCATTCCGGGGATTGGGTGGATGGACGTGCAGGGCGTGAAGGCCAAGGTGATGAAAGGGCATGCGAGGATGGACGGCATGATCAAGAGGATGCTGGCCGAGCACGCGGCGACGGCGAAGGAGAGAGAGGGGAACCCGGACTTCATCGACCTCATCTTGGCCAGCGAGCTCCAGGATGAAGATGGTGAGAAGTTGACGGACGTGAACATCAGGGGGCTTCTCGCGGTACGTCATCATTCATCTCTCTCCCACTCCACTTCTCATATTATAATAGTAGTAGTATAAATTAAGAAGCTCATCCACGCATCAAAAGATTCAAAACATCACTCCCCTTCTAGTATTATAATGGTAGTAGTATAAATTAAGAAGCTCATTCCCCGTATCAAAACATCATTGGTTTGGTTGTTTTGCTAACTGACGCAACCTCTTATCTAATGAGAAGGAGAACGAGAATGGTGAGTATAGTGACTTCTTTTTTCTTTTTTTCCTTAAATGTGGAACAGAAGAGTCACTGCTCACCTCACTACTCTTCACCAGGTGGATCAGTGATTCACAATAATATCATCGTCAACCAATGATCATAATAGCCTATTGATATTAGGTTCTTTTATTAAGAAATGAGCCTCAATCTTCATTGACAGATTGAGTAATTAAACCCTTTTTTTATAAGATGTGGGCACGATTATATATTATATGGGTTCCGCACCTATTACTCATCCTTGACTTCTTTCAAAGGACACTTTCGACTTTTGTCAAAAAAATAAATATATTTCATAGGCCATTGATGTTTTGTTGGTCTGTAAAATTTATTATTATTATTATTATTATTATTATTATTATTATTATTATTTATGAAACAAGGATATAATTTTTAAATTTAAAGTATCATTTATGACATAAAATCAACATTAAATAGATAAAAATAAAAATAATAAATAGAATTAAAAATATTAAAAATTATATTGTAATTTTGATTTTAAAGAAATTAAGAAGATTAATGAATGACATGCATGCACATATGGTTTGCAGAATATGTTCACAGCTGGGACTGACACCTCCTCAATCATCGTCGAGTGGGCACTTGCGGAGATGATAAAAAACCCAACCATTCTCAAGAACTTGCAATCAGAAATGGACATCGTGATTGGGCGAGACCGGCCACTTGAAGAGTCTGACATACCTGATCTCCCCTACCTACAAGCTGTTTGTAAAGAAGCACTTCGTCTGCATTCATCCACACCACTTAGCATACCACACTTCTCCTTCGAGCCATGTGATGTGGAGGGATACCATATCCCTGCAAACACTCGCCTTCTCATCAATATCTGGGCTATTGGCCGAGACCCAAACGTGTGGGAAAGTCCCTTAGAGTTTGATCCAACGAGATTTCTCCCTGGCGGCAAGGCAGTGAACATAGAGCCTCACGGTGCTGATTTTGAAATGATACCTTTTGGTGCTGGACGAAGGATATGTGTGGGAAAACAAGCTGGGATTGTGTTTGTGCAGTACTTCTTGGGCGTGCTCGTGCATGCATTTGACTGGCAAATGCCGGAGGGGGAGGAGATTGATTTGAAGGAGACTCCGGGTTTGGTATTACCAAAAGCTGTGCCCATTAAAGCCTTTGTTACTCCTCGCCTTGCATCCAAGGCTTACCTGTAAAATACTAATAGTTACATGTCATGTGCTTGACATCTTGAATACATAACTGCATGGGGACTATATCTATATTTAGCATCAATAATTAAGTCATGGCTATGGCAGCAACTTGTGAACCCCATGAGAAATTATATATCGATCGTTTTCTTCTTTACCAGCTGAGTCCCCACTATCTGATTTTCTTTGATCCTAAATTTGTCGACATCCATATCACTTTCCATATATATATATATATGGCGTCCATTCTATTTAAAATTATGGAACATGGTTCATATATTTTCCTTTGACTATTATTGCTCGCTACAAACGACTAACCAGCTGTCAATCAATTTTTCCAATGAGAAATGGCATTTCTACAAGATCGCAATCGCAAACAAGCTTCCAAAATAGTATGTGATTTTTGATTTCAGGTATTTCAATAGGTATACTTAGATGATTGGTGTGGCAGTGAGCACATGCCTTGAAAGTCGTCTTTGATTTTTCTCCCCATTTCATTATGTTATAATATTATGTTGGTGCTGAAATTCGGCTTTCCCTCCGGATTAGATCCGATTCAGATCAACGGTTAAAATTTGTATTTGATTTGGTGTGGACTCCTATAGTTGATGATGGAGAATAATTTCGCTCTTCCGGACACGGAGAGGGAAACTGCACAGGAGAAGAAAACCGACTGGAATGGGCCTTTCCCCCGGATTCAGCTCCGACGGTCAAGTTAGTGGAGTGAACTGGAGAGCAAAGGAGAGGGTTTCTTGGTTCAATTATTTCTTACCTCTGGATTTCTTCATCTCCCTTTCTTATATAAGATTATTGAGGCGGTGGAAAATATCTTACCCACTAGTTGGGCAAGTGAGAGAATTGTCAGTGCAAGTGGAATAGTTGTTTTTCAACTGGTGTACCATCTGGCATTTAAGAGGAGTTATGACGCTTAGTCTCCTAAACCAGATCTTTTGTTCAGAATAAATATCTGGTATGTACTTTTATTCCCTTGTTATTAATGCTCCCGGTCTGCTTTTTACCCTTCTGTCCAGGGAGAATGATTTCGGTCGGTTTATGGGGGTTGATGGGTGTGTTTTTCGCAAGTATACGGGTCACAATCAAGTAATAAAGTGGACTATGGGAAGTCGGATGTCGAACCACAGGGAATAGAGATTGCTAAGTGTAAACCAAGCTTTAATAACCTAGTCCGAATAGTAAATTGGGGGGTTTTGGTTTTCAAAAGTAAAGAACTAAAAAGGGATTGAAAGTAAGAACTGAAAATCAAGAGTTGGTAGGGTAAATCAATAGCAAGAGAGGATACTTGGGTATGTATCCCTTTTGGATTTCAATTCTAAAGATGGGCAAAGATGTTTATGAATCAAGGTCGGTACTTCTTGTGCCAATAGTCCCTAAAATTATATCCAATCCCTCTTCCAAGGTGGTTGGATAACTAGTCTCCTAGGACTTGATATGAAGCTCAAGAAAATTTATCTATATTGGAAGAATCATGGGGGTGAATTCGTATGAAAGAGTCGTTCGCCCTTCTAGTACCCGATTCCTCGGTGTACTCATGAATCTCTCTAATGAAGCAAGTTCCTAATACAAGGAGGCGCTAGCTCTACCCCTTGTATTCCACACAAGTAATTTCTAGTGATGAAATTACAATCAATACATAACATTCATTAGACATTCAAGAAGGTACCAACAAATCATCATAAACATTCAATGCTATTAATGCTCAATCCAAAAGTTCAACATACCCAAGTACCAATAGATTAGTTCTCCATGAGAGGGGAACTCAAACCAAAATGGAAAAACTTACAAAACAATGAAAGGTTAATGGAGAACACCATTACCTCCAATGCTTGCAACTCCAAGGGTTCTCTACTCTTAAGATTTGGGAGAGATGACCCCCCAAGCCCTAATCTCTCCTCTCCCCTCTCTCCCAAGCTCCCTCACTCTAAACTCTCATACTTAACTATTTATACCCATGAATTAGGGCTCCACTAAAAAAATTACAACATTGCCCTTGATTGGGCTCATGAAACTGCAAAAGTTACGATGAACGGCCTGCGTGAAGCGTCACATTCATCGATCCGATTCATTTCGCACATTACGAACCGGCTAGTCAACCGGCCGTTCATCACCCCGTTCACCTCACAGCTTGCTCTGAACCGGCCGCTGAACGGCCATTCACAAGGCCGTTCACACTCTCTTTGTGCCTGCCTTTGTGCCCAGGTGTGAACGGCCGTTCACAAGGCCGTTCACCCCCCTGTTTACTTCAAAATATCTTCGTTTGTTCTTCATTTTGTTGATAAATGCTTCCTTTTCGTCGGGGTGGCCTATTTATGCCCTGTTTACAAAATATGAAGCATTTTAAGTACCGGCGGGCTACAAATCATTGCATTTGACATGAAAATAAGTATATATATGGTATGTAAATATGCTCATTTGAACGCTTATCAGGGGTCAACGTACCTGGAGGGTTGGGATGACGGCACGCATCCGGCTCAAATTTTACCAGGTGGGCGTCCGGGATTGTGCCAAGTGGCGATTTCACTTACGTTGGATTTACGACACGCGTCGTGTCGGATATGACTATATCATATTATAAGAATGTATGATTGTGACATTACTTCCAACCAAAACCAAAAAATTTTACTTCATAAATGGAAGACATTTCAAAACAATGCAACGCTCTTATTAGAAGGATACTTTATGCTATTGATGGCAGCCCATTTGTTATGGAGGAAGCTCAAGCAAAGACATCTTATACACCCTCGTTGGGTTGGGGTATCGGTTGCACGACTTCGAGCGTGTGCTAACCCCGGTGAGAAGAAGGGAGGAGATCAACGGAGAAGAAAAAGAAGAAGAAGAGGGATAAGAGGCTTGGAGAAGAAGCAAGAGAAAACACTTTTATGAGATCTTCATTAAAAGCTACAATATTACAAACTATGTATTTATAGTAATTAATAGAAGCTAGAATGCTAATCCTTCATCCAAGCGGCTGTGCTCGAGTCCGGTGCGCCTTCTGGGACGAAGTGATACTATTATTATTATTATTATTATTATTTATCTAGGCAACAAGCGCCTCCCGTGGGATGATACAAAGATAGGGGGTGTGCAGGGGATCAGACTATCACAGGTTTCACTCGGTCCACGTCTTTACCGCCTCGGGGCGCGCCTTGTGCGGCTCCTAAGATTTCACTCGGTGCACATTTTTACCGTCCATTACTACCAATCCCACACAGAGAAGACTCACGTGCGTGAGCCACCCCACTAGGTGACCCACGCCCAACGCCCTCACTTTGTCACAGAGAAGATTCGAATCGGAGTTCTCATCTCGTGTGCAAAGGACCTTTGCCGCTCAGCTATTACACCTTTGACAAGTGATGCCATTATCAAATGAATCCAGTGTAGACCGCCTAACCTCTTCTTGCTTGTGCCCAGATGCTTTCAAGTTGACCTGTATGGTCGTATCAATATCCCATTTTGCAAAATCAACAGTAGGTCTTAAGCCCAATCCCAGAGTAGCAGATGAGAAACCTAAATAGAAAACATAGGAAAGAAAGAACATCTATACCCTTAGGGTTGATATGGCATTGATTTCCACATCGACTCCAAATATCTGCTTCCATATATTGCAAACTTCAAGTCACCATTATTCGACTGCTCAAACTTCAGTTTGTTCATCAAATGGTGCAGGAAATTGATCCCCATGGCTGTTTTTGGTGGCACAGAAATCTGGAACTATTTTCATGCTTGCTCATTTACTAAACTGTAACTCTTCCTCTCTGGTACTCAACTTGAAATGTGTTTGTATGTTTTCCATTGTGGTGTGAGATTTTGCAGGATGTGTTTGGGACCAAATTGTTGTACAACAAATGTTTATGATACTTGAAATGAATTGCTCCTGTTTTGCACAAGTTTGTTCTTTCAGTGCTAATACAAAATCCAAATTCTATTCTATTAGTCTTATTAACATGCCAATAGATGCTTCAATTTCAAGGTTGAATTTTTACACTTACAAACAAATATCACTATAGATTAGGGTAATAATCTGTGTAGGGTATCCTACTATGGGCTTATTTCACTTTGGTCATCAAATTTTAATTTGTTTCTTTTTGAATACCCAACATCAATTTTGTTTCACCGGGAGGTTACCCGGATAATTCCGTCGTAATTAATCCTACATGGCCACCGGAATGGCCACGTAGGATGCCAGATCACCCTCGCTTTTACATTAACCCCCTCCTTTTTTTTTACTTTACCCCATTTCTCCTCTTCTTCTTCTTTCAGCCGAGAGAGAGAGAGAGAGAGAGAGAGAGAGAGAGAGAGAGAGAGAGAGCTCCAGCAATGGCGATCGTCGGCGGCGGCGCTGGCTCTGGAGGAGTGGTGGTCGAAGCGGGGTGGACAGGAACTGTTAACAACTTAGCCCAGATGATAAAAAAAAACATTTACTTTCCATCACCATTAGGATCGGTGAGGAGGTGCATGAGAGAAGGATGGCCGGAGAGGGATAGGAGCCCAAGGAGATGGAGAATGGTTATTGTTATTGTTGTTGTTGTTGTTAATGGGATTGGGGTGAGGGACTTGGACTCGCTCACAAGATGGGCACATAGTGAGGGTGGTGGGGAGAGTCATGTGCATGTAGAAATGGGGAGAAAGCTTTAAAGCCCTGAGCTCAACCAGCTCCTTCTGCCACCTCCTGTTCTCTTCCGTCAAGTTCTCGCAGCAACACTTGAGGAACTCACAGTCCACCTCTGTCTGCTTGAGCTTTGTCCTCACCCTCCAGTTTTGGAACCAGACCTCCGCCTTGCAGCTTCGCGAACCCCGCTTCAACCTCCCCTCCTCCAGAGCCAGCACCGCCGCCGACGATCGCCATTGCTGGAGCTCTCTCTCTCTCTCGGCTGAAAGAAGAAGGGGAGAAAGGGGGTAAAGTTAAAAAAGAAGGGGGTTAATGTAAAAGGGAGGGTGACATGGCATCCTATGTAGCCATTCTGGCTGCCACGTAGGATTAATTACGCCGGAATCCTCCGGGTAACCTCCCAGTGAAACAAAATTGATGTTGGGTACCCCAAAAGAAACAAATTAAAATTTGGTGACCAAAGTGAAATAAGCTTATAGTACGGTACCCCACACAGATTATTACCCCCTATAGATTAAATGATAAACTGAAAACACTTTCAACAGATAAACTTCAAAAGCTGGGAGTTTCTACAAAATAACATTGCCTCTTCCATTCAAATGATCAACAATATTTGGGCTATTATAAGAAAGTAGGATACCACACTTCCTCTCAGTCAAGAGATCAAAATATGCTTGAAGTATGCTGATATGGATAAATCTGGATAAACAAGTGGCCTCATCCAGAGCGCACACGTGGCTCAATTCCGGACATTCAAGCAAGTGACACAAGTTCCCAGCCCGGACACCCCCTTAGGGGAAAGGAGGTCGCAGAAGTCAATAAATGGGAAAAGATGATATGAAAAGGTACGGTGTAAGAGATAAATATTGAAAGTTTAGCATGATGATGTGTCATGTTGACATGGCATGCTACGTCACCATTAAAAAAAAAATATTGAAAGTTTAGTTATCATGTCACGTAAGTTGTCACATCATAATTAAAATGGTTGTATTCAAGTCGTATGCCAGTTAAGGTTTTTAAAACCCGGACCAGACTGGCAGAACTGGGAACCGACTAGCAGGCCGGTCCGGGTTTATACCCAAAGCTGACTGGGGGTTAACCTGGTCAAACCCAGCCGACCCTGCCGGGTCGACCGGTCAGATCGAAAACCGGAAGAAACCGATTTTTTATTTTTATTTTTTATTTTAACTTCTTGTTCCCTCACCTCGCTCGACCGAAAATTGGAAATCAGAAAGAAGAAAAGTAAAAACTCAGAAACCCTAGCGGCGCGGGCGCGGTAGTGCTACTGCTCCAGTGCTCGCTCTTCTCACCGGTGAACGACGGCGGCTTCTTCATCCCTCGCGCGCACTTCAGAGTTGTCCTTGTCCATAACCTCCTTCCCTCTCCGCCGTGAGAGGTAGCTTGTTGATTGTTCCTCGGAGTTAAATTCAAAGACATACCTCTTGTTAGGTTCTGGTTTGACAACCGAGCAGCCGGTAACGCCCTCGACCCCATCAACTGGACAAGCATCTTCTTAATTCTTAATTTCTTATCGTCTCCTGTCTCTTGGTTTTTCTAATTAGTAATTAGGGCTTTCTGTATTGATTATGTCTTTTTTTTGTTTATTGATGCTATGTTTGAATCCAAATTTGAAATTTCAGCTTAGCTTCTGATTCTCTGAAAAGTGGATTTTTTTTTTTTTTTTGATTTTCTAGCATAGTTTTCGAGATTTTTTTGCTTGATACTCACTGATGAACTTTTTTTTGACTAATAGCTATGTATTGATTGGATTGTTTCTGCCTTCTAGTCCAAGTTGGGACTCGTTGATGTTCTTGTTGTGTGTGAACTGTGAATCTTGTCTATTTTGTTGCAATTGTTTTGAATACAAGGCGTTATTTTGATTAGAGTTGGAACTTGGAACTTGGCTTGGATGATCAATTTGATATTTTGATGATGATGATATCTATCTATCTATCTAGCTATAATTGCAATTGTTGCACATGAACACCATTTAATATAGTTGATGCTCTTCTTGTTGTCACTTGTGCCTGTTTTTTTTATGTATTCTCTCTGCATCAAGGGGAAGCTAATTTGCATGTAATGTTTCATTTTTCGTATAAGTCCTTGACTTGACATTTATTTGTGAATTGTGAATTATAAATCTATTTGTAAATCTATTTGTGAATTTAAATGCTAATTTTGATTTTGTATTTTCCTCCATTTATATTTTGGTTTTAAAAGTAATAATTATTCTGATTTTATATATATATATATATAGATTGTCATAACATGAATATTGTTGAATCGGGATCGACACCATCAAATGAAATACAATCTAGTTCTACTGGTGTAAATATTCGGCAGAAAAGGGATATTGCATGGAGATATGTAAGTGAGATGCAAAATTCTCAAGGAACGAGGATTTTGATGTGTAATTTTTGTGGTAAGCAAAATGCTGGAGGAGGGATCAACCGAATGAAGCAACATCTAGCTTGATCAAAAGAAAATGTTGATCCATGCAAAAAAATACCTTCAGATGTCCGGTTTTTAATGCAAGGATCATTGCAAGAGAATGCTCAAAAGGCTAAAGAGATAAAAGGATATTTTGATGATGTCAATCCTCTTGGTCATGGTGAATCTATGCATGAATTTGAAGGTGATGATGTTGAAGATATTTCTAGTCAAGTAGCCAAAAGTAGTGCAACTTTCAAAGGAAAAAAGAAAGGCTTCTTGTAGTATTGAATCATATTTCAAGCATGGAATTTCCGATCCTACCCAACCTAGTATAAAGGCTTCTCTGCAAAGCAAGGAGAAATGGCATGATACTAATATGTCAATTACCATGTGGTTTTATCATGCTTGTATTCCATTGAATTCTGTCAACTCTCCCTTTTTCCAAGCTACAATTAACAAGATATATAGCAAGTATGAGCCATGGGTATACCGGTCCTAGTTATCATGCATTGAGAACTAAGATGTTAAGAGATTGCAAGCAACAAATGAAGTTGATTATTGATAGTTTTCAAAGAACTTGGGCTAAAACAGGATGCACTATCATGAGTGATGGATGGAAAGATATCAAGCAAAGATCTTTGATCAATTTCTTGGTGTATTCTCCTAAAGGGAAATCATTCATTAAGTCAATTGATGCTTCAAGCTTTATCACAAATGCATAGATATTATGCAATCTTTTTTTTTTCTTCTGAAATCATTGAAATGGTTGGTCCTAATCATGTAGTTCATATGGTGACAGATAATGAGGCTAATTATAAGGCTGCTGGAAGGATGATTATAGAGAAATATGTTGACATTTATTGGTCTCCATGTGTTGAGCATTGCATAAACTTGATTTTCAAAGATATTGGTGAAATGCCTACTGTTAAGAGTTTGGCGATTCTTGCTTCAAAGGTAACAATTTTCATCTACAATCATAAATGGGTTTGGAATTGGTTGAGAAAATAACCAAATTGGACAGAAGTTATTCGTCCTGGAGCTACTCGTTTTTCCACCACTTTTATTGCATTGAAGAGTTTGTATGATCATAAAGATTACTTACAATCTTTGGTTGTTTCTTCAGACTTCAAAAAGTTTCTTAATATGCAAAAAGGGAGAGAAGTTAAGCAAATTATTTTGGATGAAAATTTTTGGAGGAATTGTTTGATAGTGGTGAAGATAATGGGCCCATTGTTTCGTTTGTTGCGGATTTGTCATTCGGATGAGAAGTCGACAATGGGTTATGTGTATGATGGGATATATCAAAAGAAAGAAGCACTTGTACAAGCCTTATACTTCCATTATCAAGGATCGAAGGAGTAGGACTTTATGTACAGCGGTTCATGTTTTGGCATATTAGTTGAACCTTGCATTTCAGTATGATGAGTATAACTTGTGCCAAAAATTGGAGGTTCAACGAGGCATACTTGATATGATTGAGCAGCAAACATTGTTTAAATCAAGTGAATTAATGGAAGAGATGAAAGTATTTAGAGAAAGACAAAAGACTTTTGCTCGTCCACTTGCTATAAGCACTTGCAAGACTACTACTCCCGGTAAGAATGAAATTACTTTATTTTAACTTATATGATAATAATTAATTTTTTACATTTCTATGATTGTTCAATATACTTAAGTAGTCTTATTATATAATTTCATAGATGAATGGTGGAAATTCTTCGGTTGTGATGTTCCTAATTTGCAAAAGTTGGCAATTAGAATTCTTAGTCAAACCGCTTCTTCTTCGGGGTGTGAACGTAATTGGAGTGTGTTTGAATGTATTCATACCAAGAAAAAAAATAGATTGGAGCACCAAAGGCTCAGTGACTTGGTATATGTTCATTACAACCCACGTTTGCAACATAGGTATGAAGATTTGTGCTTTTTTCTTTTTAAAATACTCTATATAACATTGAATCATTGATTTAACCTTTTAAATTTTTTCCCCTACGTTGGCTTCAAAAAATAGAACTTATGATCCAATTGATTATGAGTGTATTGATAAAACCGAGTTTTGGGTGGTGGAAGAGGAACCGGAAGGAGAACTTAACTATCATGAATTGGAATCTATGTTAGAGGAGCAACCAAGAATGGGTAAAGAATCAACCAACTTGTCTAATGGTTAGTTTTATTGATTTCTTGAACTATTATTTTTACAATAGTTGATTTGTTGATGCTTAATTTATATATGTTTTTTTTAGGTGGTAATGAAGATGATATGGTGGCAATTGAGAATGATGATCACTCTTTGTTTTTTTTGTTGACTTGATAGTCATTGTCTTTGTTTTGTTGTTTCTATTATGTTTTGTAATGATGATTATGTTTTGTTAGGCAATGGTTACTCTTTATATATATATATATATATATATATATATATATATATAATTTATTTATTTATTTATTTATTTATTTATTTCGATCCGACCGACTGACCCATGACCCAGTTGTGAGACCGGTTCGCTTCCCGGTCCAGGTTTAAAAACATTGTATTTCTAGCTGATTGCCACATCAGCCTTAGGGCCACAGGGACTGTATATTGAACATTTTCATTATACAAGGACCAAAATGAACAATATACCATAGTACATGGACCAAAAATGGCTTTTCACATAAAAAAACTGTATATACATATTTGATAAAACATATTGAATAATTTTATAACAAAACAAACAACTTTTCTACTTTCTGTTTCTACAAACAGTTTCCAATTAATAAACCAAACCAAACAACTTTTCTATTTTCCAGTTTCTAAAAAGACAATCCTTTCTTGTTTCCATGTTTTCCTCCTTTTGTAGAAAACAAAAAACGGAAAACAAACCAAACACCCCCCTAACATTTTGCATAAAAAATTCTTATTTTACTGTTTGATTGCCCTTATTTTCTAGTAGAAAATGATCATTGTCCATGAAAAAAAAAAACTTATTTGTTGTTTGATTGCATCAATTTTCCATGAAAAATTTACCTTTTTCCTAAGCAATGAACCAATAAATCACAACTAAGCAATTGTAAACAACAACAACAACAACAACTAAGCCTTAATCTCATACTAGATGGGGTTGGCTATATGAATTCTGTGTCTCCATGTAGCTCTGTCAAAGACAAGATCTGGATTAATATCTAATAAACATAGGTCCTTATACACTACCTCTCTCCATGTAATCCTCGGTCTACAACTAAGCAATTGTAAGGATAAAAAAAAATTATGACCTAAAAGTTTGTGTATATCTAATAGCTCCTATTTGAAATTCAAACAACCAAGAACATAAGTAATTTTAAAGGATAAAAAATTCAAAACGATGGCTCAAAAGTTTGTGTATATCGGATAGCTCTTATTTGAAATTCAAACAACCAAGACCATCCTTATTTTATTTTTTTATTTTTTTTTCTGTATAACCTCTTCAATTTGCAATTGAAAAGTTTTGTTGCATTGGATGGAGGAATTAATTTCCAGAAAATATGAGGATAATTAAGAGTCACATGACTGGTAAATTTCTTAGGTGAGTACCGTAATTTGCTCTTGTTTCAAATTGAGCATCAAATTTTAATTTATATCAAAATGGATACTAAGCTTTGATTTTATTGCATTGGCGTAGTACTTAGGGCATTCCAGTGAGAATCTAGTGACGTGGACGCCTGAATGCATGCGTAGATGCCTCTTTAATCTGCTTGAAGTTGCTAAACTTCATAACAATTTGCAAATGGAGGCCTTTCATGTCAAATTTCTTACTAAATTCTTCATACCTAAGTCTACATGGACCTACTATCTCCTTGCCTGTTGGAAATCATGAATGCCCCAAGTACCATTGGTTTTCACGCTTGCATTCCGACGCCCACATCATTGGCTTTCAAGAAAATTCACCTTATTGAATCCTTGTGCATCTTATGTAAGTGAGAAAAATTGGTCATAGGAGTCAAAAGGAGTGAGTCCGTTCTACATCCTCGACTATTCGAGGCCAGTAGTACCCGACTTCACCGGAATGACACAAGTACCCTACCGGTGCAATCAAATAAAAACTTAGTATCTATTTTGATACAAATTAAAATTTGATGCACAATTTGAAACAAGAGCAAAGTACGGTACACACTCAAAAAATTTACACGTCACGTGACATGTTTTTTGGAAAATATTTTCATGAAAATTTTTGACAACCAAACTGTCTAAAATGGTGGAAAATTGGTTATAAATATATTTTCCATGGAAAAGGAAGATAATCAAATGCTACCGGATCCGCTAACTTCACTGTTGATTCAAGAAACACTCCAACTAAGCAAGCATTGTGGGAATCATAAAGATTGGATAGTCAGCAAAACTTCTGAGTGTTTAGTTTTCTCGGTTATTATATACAAATACAACCAACGACTTGGCCTATTGGTTTCGGGTCTCTTGTATAGGACTTCGTTGGTTGCAACAATTTCAGGTTCAAATCTCCACAACCACAAGGTGAGGGTACATGCACACAGGTGCCACGTCGTCCGCCCTTGACTTTCGGGAGGCAATTGTCACCTTTGTCAAAAAAAAAAAAACATATATATATATACACACACCGATACAATCTGAATTGAAAAATATAGTTCATGATAACTTGAACTAACCTGGAAAACCTTTTTTGTTCCCGGTCAATACAAATTTAAATTCTAACACTTCCATTCGACTCATCTTCAAACATTACTCTGGAAGTAAATTATGCACAGGAATGGAACAGCAGAGGATTCCAGTAAATAGAAGCGATGCACTAAGCATGCACACAGTCACACAAGTTTTCCAATTGAAGACCAAAGAAGACAAGGCCACAACGCAGTTTATTTAAGATAATTAAACATGTCTAAGCATGTAAAGGAGAAATATCCTAACAGCATCTGATCCCCCCTTTTATCAACAAGAAGTCAGTTTCCTACCAACGAGACTCTCACTTGCATATGAGCAAAGAGAAACTCCACTAATATTTACCGAGGAGTGCATAATGCTTCTTATGCCATCAACCCAACAGAGATGTTCTATTCAAGGAGAAGCCCAGGCAAAGTAATTGCAGACGGCACGCCTTGATGCAGTCCAATTTCCACACCCGAAGAAGCACCGTCCTTGTGACGGCCCAGGCTTGCGGATAAAAGACTTGCTGCTCATGACGCCACAGTGGCAGTAGTTGCACATTTCTCTATTGATATTGTCCATGAAAGGATGAGACTGAGCCATCGGTCTTGGTGCCTCTTTCAGTTTCTGGGGGTGCAGGGTTTGACATATAGGATGATTGTTGAATGGATGGTGTGCCCATAATGGGCAGTCAGTAGGATGAAACGGAAGTTCATTGGTTATGGAAAACCTGAAACCCCTGTGCATGAGAAGGGCAAGGAGGCGGGCAGTGTTGCGAGCATCATCAAGGCCGCAATGTGGGCGGCCCTCCCATGCCAGGCCAGCCATCTGAACTGCCTCCTTCAGAGTGCAGCGAACCCTACCAAACATGTCTTGGAATGGAACTTTCAAGTTAATCCACCTGCTCATAAATGCCAAAAGAAACAGAAGTTTATGATTATTTGTCAAGTTGTTTCTCAAAACATTACCTATTCATTGACTTAAAACACAAGAAATCATCAAGAACATACAATGACTAAATAACATGATTCCATAGAGTATAATGACGGTTACCTTGTATCAAAAGTTTACTAGCACTGCCATTTTTGCAATACCAGTGTTCAACTTATCAACCACAAAAGTTGCTCCTATTTAACACAATCTATTTGTGACTACTCTATGGTTTTCCGCAACTTCCTCGGAGAAGAAATGCCTTTACAATTAATATTTCACATATAATTTTCAATAACATTGAAGATGAAAACAGAAATAAGTATGATGCTAATTACTATCATCACAACACCTAATCATGTCAAAAATAATCCTTTTTCATAGTGTTACCAGTCCAACTTCACAATAAATGCACTTTTCCAGACCAAGAAGATAATAGGCACTTGTTAACATAAAGAGATTCTACCATAAAATATCTCAGTGCAAGTCTAACATGCATGAAGTTAAATTTGACTAGAAGCTGTGCATTAGGAATCATAATGGTTTAGCATTCGTTAAAATTGTTGTCCTAGCATAGTTTATTGAACTTGTGCTGGGACCTATAACTAGCATAAACCTCAACCCAGTCTGTTATCGGGCTGAGCCTGTCACCATGGTACTGTTACTGGATTCTTTCTATTTCTTTTAATAGTCCTCCATTTGCATCAAGGATTTTAAATGGTGTTTGATTGGGTAACAGAAACATTACATCAATTACAGTATTACTATATCAGTTACTTATTTGGTAAAATTTGTAGCAAAAATTCCAATATATAGAGATGACACTGTTCCGGTAGATGCACAATAATCATGTTCACCACTGCTAATGTTTTCTCATTTGTAGTTATAAGCTCACTAGATAATGAAACTAAAAGAACAATTTTATCATGTGAGCAAAAAACATGAATTAGGTACTAGTATGGAGATCAGTAACGCTACATGATTCCACAGGCTAGATGAAAGCAAGATGATATCAAGGATTACAAGGATGGATAACCAATTAAAAGTAGGATATGCATTTGGCATTGGTCCATGGTCCAGTGAATGGTTATTGACATCATAAGAAACAAAACTATTATTTTTAACTAATAGTGACCTCCATACTCTCATCCCATAAGGACAGATAAGTACATAGTCCAAATATAACAATCTTTTTTCTAGCTAAAAGCTAAAAATTCCGATTTTACACCTTTAGCAATTTGTGAACATGACTCACATGCCAGATGGTGGGCAATCTTTCTATTACACTTAGAGACATAGGGTTTGAAAATACAAGGCCTAGACAAACACCCAGATTAAACTTTAATTTTCTTATTATTTCACAGAAAAACTGTAATTACATATTGGTCACCAGGGTTATAGTAGTAAAAAGAAAAGCATAAAATTAGAAAACTTGATGACGGTCAAGTAAAGATTATGGTCATGTCACTTGTTAGTTGATTTCTCTTCGGTTTATATTTATCAAAAAAGAGTGACATCTATGGTGTGACACTGTGAGCCACATAAATAGACACAATAGATGCACAGAAACATTCAAGTAAAACTACCAATTCACATGGCAAGATCTAAGTGTTCTCTTTATGATTTTTTTTTTTAAAAAAAAAAACACACACACACACACACACACAGGGAACTGTTACCTATTGAAGTAAGGAGGCTTTGGGATCCTTTTGAACCGGCACTCAGACTCTAACATTGTGCGACAATCCCAATCACCCCATGTCACAACAGCAAAGCGTTTGTGCTTAATCCCATTACCTTCCAACCACCTATCATGCATGCCTAGAGCTACATTTAGAGGAACTCCTCCATCCACCTGAGAGTACATGCATTGAAACCACAGGATATTTCATTCAGAAAAGCAAAATAACTACATGGAGATACAAGCACTATTACTCTGCAACATATGCAGAAAAAAGAGCTTCTAATATGCTAATCAAATAACAAGAAGAGATGACATCTAGCCTTAGAAAAGACCAACCATTAAATAACCCAATAATAAAGAAGTGTCCATTATTTGAACATAAAATTTGTGTTTGAACTAATGGATGGGAGACAAAAGGTCAAGTCATCATATACCAGGAATTTTTTTTTTGATAAAAATATACCAGGATGTTAAGACCCGTTATTTGGAGGATACTCAAACAACTTTTGGATGTCAGAAAATATGCATTATATATCTATGGAGCAAATCTAACACAAATGCAAACAATTTAAGCTCTAAGCAATGTTTCAGTCAAGTATGTCAGAATTATATTGGCCACTGAGCCAAACTTGTATGGTTAAAATCCTGACTAGACAAAAATAATGTCAAAATGGACCACCTGGGTCAAATTTAAAGTATGAGTATGGTGAAATCTTTAGAAAGACATTGGTGATGTTGTAGGCTTGTAGCAATAACTTAAGATGGTGAAGAATAAGATATGGATTTGCTTTTAATGTCAAAACTCAACATTCCCATTTCTTCCTTCCTTAGTGGGACACAAAGCCTAAGACAAAGGTACAGGAAAAAAGTTACTCTAATTTAAATAATAAGATATGTAAATTTAACTTCGCAAGAAAGTAAACTGTGTGCAAAAGAAAAAAAAACCTCACATTCAATCTTAAAGATTGTGAACATAATTCAAGTTCTTTCCAAGGAAAGAGAACATTTCATACATACCCTGTTTCTAAATAGGAAGCAAAGGAACAGATATGCACATAGGGATGAACAGTTAATTTCAGAATGGCCTGAAACAGAAATCTGGCTTAGACCAAAGCTCTACTTAAAAACCTGCCAATGATGGTGTTCATGGATTTGTTCTTTCTTTACTCAACTTTAGGTTCATCTTTCCTCAAGGAAATTAGCATTGAAGTGGAAGAAAGGTCAAGAAAGTGAAAGAAGTGTTAGAGGTAATAGAAATAAAGAAGTGAGAGGATCCAAATACCTATGCAGTTAGTCAGCTTGAATAATACATAAACAACAGAAAATTATATACACTGGTGTTTTTGTTCCTAGTAGTCCTGATTACTATATTGTTATTTATTACATTATGCGATCCATGTAACTTTATCCCTCTTCCCAAGTATCATGTATGCAAGCAGCTAGGATTAAATAATTGATCAGTGGAGACTCATTGATGCTTATCTGTGTTCTCATATAACCTTTTATGAAGGAGAAGGGTCTTTCTCTCCTTACACAAAACTGCGAACTTTTAAAAGGCTAGAAGATTGAGTTCTCTAACAACATTCAAGGTGATCTTATCCTCTGCATAATTCTGTTTACATTTAATGGTGGTTATATCCTGTCCAAGAGCTTATGATTTGATCTTCTGACTAAAGAATATAAATTGTGGTGTCAGCCAGCAGGAGACACCAACAACAATTTTGTAATAATCATGGACACCCAAATAAAGAAAAATAATGTGGGCATGGACATGTTATGAGGAATGCAGAAAAAGGTCAAAGAAGAAAAACGGGCAATAAGTAAATATCACAGAGTCAATATAACATGTAATGAAAATATAATAACCAACAGAACATAATTCACAAGTATAAATTCATATGCAATAGTAGACAAATACATGATTTAACACACAATGCATGGTTGAAAAGATGTAAATCATGAAAACCTGAATTTGCTGGATACCGGTGAGTTCCTTGCAGAAATCAGTCAGATGCTGGTGGTAAGCAGGACGAACATATGTCTGAAAGAAATCTTCCAGTTGTCCAGTCACACTATTAACTAGAACAGACGGAAATTCAATAATTTCTTGCGGATTTGGTTTCTTTTCCTTATCACAAGTTGCCTCAAAGTCAATAACCACAAAGTATTCAAATTCCTGAAATTGAAGCTCATGTTGGTACCCTTGAGTAAACATTTTCAGAGGCACATAGTGAAATCTATTTTCGAAAGGAAAGAAGTAATTCCTGTTCATTGGGCAGAAATTGTTCTCGAAGGTATTCATTTGGCTTTGTGGCACCTTGTGAACCTCATAATAAATACTTGGAAATGTCCAACAGTCCTGATGGTAGAAGGGTCTGGCATATGCTTGATTTGGAGGTGTATAAGAAACCCTGCCAAATGAATTATTTGATTCCAAACCACCTGGATAGACATTCATTTCATCTTTCAGCTCATGATTTTGTTTACTGGCATTACCACTTCCTTGAGAGGCAATGTGATGACTCTTAAATTTAATGCATCTAACAGATGCCTCATTTGTTTTGTCCATTGGTTCTGTAATAAAAAATACAAATAAGTAGGTGAATGAAGCCCTGAACAAGCAGAAAAAAGATGAGTTTTGATGCCAAAGGGCAACTCATACCAAAAAAGGAAAGAATAAAAACAAAGACAATCTATAATGCTGATGATGATGATGTGCTTAACGCAATATATACTTCATGAAAGCTCACAAAAACAAAGAAGGTAGAGATCACAATTTATGTTTGTGAGAAAAAATCTTTTTATTGTTCAAGAAGTTTATTTCACATCTTCACTCTCAAAGACACCATAGACACACTTTCAAAGATTCTGAGAGTTGTGAATTCTATCCAATATGGATCACCTGTTAAAAAGCGGAACCAAGATCAACTAATGGATAAAAATGCTACTTCAGGAATTTAGTAACTCTTCAAAATTCAAACAATAGAAAATAAGAGTATGATCTATATTTATGAAAACATAATGTTTTAACTGATCAAAGAGTTCACTCAATATAGATTATGTGCGAAAAGAAATATGTGATCAATATCCATTTGACAACATGCATTTGAGACATGACGGCAAACCAAGCATACTTTGGGGCAAAAAAGAAAAGATAGATTGTATGCTACAATCTGTCATGGGTTTCAATCACATGAACCTGTTTGTATTATTGATGTCCATAGTCACTCAAAAAGATGAGGAAATTTTTATTCAAATATGAATTGCTAGAGCTTCACCTCAACGAAAAAGTTACAGCTGTCATTTCTGCGCCTGTTTGTTCTTTAAGAAAGTTTTTAGGTAATTTGCAAAACTATTACCAAGGTTCAGTCAACGTGAGCACCCATTGCAGCCTTAATGGAGGATTATTTTTAACAGATTGCTTGTTTATGTTAAGGAGCTATGTGACAAGCATATGGATGTTGAATTTATCCATCATTAGTTAAAACAGACTCTAGACATCTCAGGCCTCTAACTTAGCCAATAAGACATACTGTTTACTCTAGACCAAAAAGCTTTCTGAAAAATGTGAAGCACAAAGAATAACATAGAGATGTAGGGATTCTCCCAATGCTTTAGTTTATAACCATACATTAGGATGTTTCAAGCCATGAAAAGCATTCCAAGAATGAAGAGTCACAAGTAGATTGCTTATTGCTAGATTTCTCATAGAATTTTTGCAAAGCACAATGTCAGGATCCATTTATCCTCCTTGTATCCAGATTTGGACAAACAGTCCATAACAGGATCCCGGAATTGATTCCATCTGAAATCAGAGATACATGCCCTCTGATGCACCAACTTTAAGCAAGCAAAGGGGCAACCCAAGGTCATTATAACAGGCAATTCAAAAGTCAATATGTAGCAATTGCAATGCCTTGTGGATGTACAAAGTTACTTATATTATTTCACTGCTAAACTTAACCATAGGAAGAAATGATAGGGACTAGAGACTGGCGAACACTTATTAGCTGAAAGCCTGAAACCCAACCTACATGGATATGTTCTGCCCATGGTAGATAGTACTAGAAATGGTGCGGTTTCATGGCATTAAAGTTGTTTGTGCAGGAAAGGGTATTGAAGAAGACCTCTAAAAAGAAGAACTTGTTGAACTGAAGGCTAGCATTTGCACACCTTCGAAATAAATTCCAATTTCTTCTTATGATGAAGTAAAAAAAATATCCTGCCAATTCACAGAAAAAGAACTTGTAGTCACGCCAAGGTTAACATAAAGATAGATTTGCACATTAGAATTTTTGGGTTTTAGTCAAATAAATAATGAAGGAAACTAGGGCTAGAGCTCTATAGGAACCCAAAGGAACAAGATATGGAATTCTTTACAAGCTACCAGATCATATCATATCATCAGTTTATTTTTATTATTATGTATGAAATCATACTATGCTATAAAGCAAATTGTTTCATATGTTTGTAGCATTCGTTTGTGTGTACCTCAAAAAACCACAAATCAGTGAGGCAGGCAACAGAACTCAGCAATGAGCCTCAATTTTCCATTTACACCCAAACTTTAAGATCAAATCCAAAAACAGGCCACAAGGGATTCCTTCAATTTCGAAAAAGCAACATCCTTTACAGAGATTTCAGGAATTAAAGCGAATTTGGAAAAAGAAACAAAACCCCCTGATAAATTCCATGCCTTCGCGAAAAAACAAGATCGAAAAGGAAGAAATCTTGACCTAGATCAAAGAACCGCACAATCTCTTCTCCATTCTGATCACACACGATCAAGAACATAAACAGGGATCAAAATCAACGAGAAGCAAGAAGCAAGATGATGGTACCTTCCGGGTCTGGATCGTCGCTCATGATCTCGGAGCAATGACTCTCCGACGATCCGGAATCAGGAATTCATACGTGCATGCACAGGGATAGAAACCGATTTCCAGGATTTGAATGGAATCTCCAGAAGGTTGCGATAAAAGGAAAGGATTGAGATTTTTATAAATTTTTAAAAAATAAAATTAATTTATTTTGTTCATTTAATCAATTAATTATTTAATTAGAGTGGTTCTTACATGCGCGCGTGACACGAGACAGAGGAGGGAAAGCGGTGAAACGGAGACGAAGGAGTCTCTTTTAGATCAGCTGTTTGGGTCTTGATAGCATGTTGATGTGTTTCTATGGATCAAATGGTTACGTGGAGTCATATTACTGGGTAGAAAGCTGTGTTTGGTGTTTTTTTTTTAAAAAAAAAGCGGGTCCCATTAGTCGCCCTGAGGGCCATTACTGGATGTTGATTCGAAAATGGAGCTCCGAAATCCCATGCAGCCCGAATAGGATCCTCTACCCGGGTTTGGATGTTGATATTTTAGATTCGGATAGAGAATGGATTCTGTTGATTTTTTTTTTAACATTTTACGTAATTTATAAGTTAATGCAACTTAAATATTAACCAATTATTTGACTGGTCTGTTTAAAAAATCATGTTAGTTTATTAAGATTAAATTTAAATGATATCTCACCATAATCTTAATCTTAAATTTAAATGACTGGATTGATCACAAATTTAAATTCAAATGGTAGAATCTAAAAATTTCTAGATGAGGCAGTTGAATATTTACAGATTATGAATGATAAAATATAATCTCCTTCATTTATATTCCGATATATAATAGATGGAGTTTGATATTTCAGACACATAAGTAACCTGAAAAATAAATTTGCAAAATAAAGAAAACAATCCCCATACTAAAGTGTTTGAAAGTCGAGTTTCACTAACCAAAAATTCACAACATACGGCATTCAGGAATTCACAAACATTCATAAATACATCAATGAGCACATTAACATTGGAATGTTGATCAGAAAAGGTGAAAAAAAAAGTTAAAGCAACTTGTTCAAGCTTCTTCAATGCAATGAACAACAAAACATAGTGATCTACCATATCCTCACAAAAATCTGTAGTCAGATTCCTCCTAAGTTAGCATCATCCTAGTGTAAAAGAGCACATACACCAAAAGACATTGTTAAGAAACAATTAAATTGTTTGCAAGAAGAGAAGAGAATGATTCAGCTAATGCCAAGAGAACAGATTGCACATGAAATTCAGAAAGTTTTGCAGTTGTTTTCCAGTAAGGAATTTCATCAAGTGCAATCTATTCCTGCATTTTTTGCTTGTGACTTGTTCGGCATCTATTTTCTGCAATAGAAGATCAATATCGGTATGTTGTCACCATTAATTAGAAGGCGACACAGGTAGAGCCCTTGATTGAAAATTATCTCAGCAAAGGGAAGCTGATGCCTTACATGTAGAGTTTCTTCTTCATGATTCAAAGTCTGCTACACCAAAGAAGGAGAAATCCGGATCATTGGAACCTAGCAATGGCACATACTCTGATCCTCGAACATGCACACTGTAGCAAGCTGCACCAAAATGATGTAGATCTCTTTAAGCAATTGTATTTCTCGATTTGTAGATTATGCAAACAAAGCATAAATGTTATTTCCCAAACATTAAAATTGGAACACTTATTAAAGAAATGCTTGGAAGTTGAAAGTCATGTATGCACTATTTCAGAATTTGGCATGTGTATCTCTTGAACAATTCTAAGCTAAAAAACTGTAGCTAGTCATAATCATAGAGAAGCTCAAAGATTTATATAGTGACCAAACTATGATACCATTTTCAATCTTCAATACACTTTGAAGCATAGTTTCCATTTTCTTCTTCATCTCAGTGTTGTCCTCCATAATGGGCACTAAAAGAGTTAGCTCCCTATAAATATCACGTACAAATCCACATATTTTCCTAGCATAGTCAACTTCTCCATCTGATATTCGACTGATGGCTAGCCTCATCAGTTCTCCAGTCAGATCTGCAATCTAAACCAATAAATCCCAGTTTAAGTACTACATCTGTACAGGAAAACACTGCATGATGAAAACGGAAACAGCAAATTTGACAGGCACCCCCAATAGGTAGTCAAGGACATTTATCTGCAGGGGCTCCACAGATGGATCACTGAGAGGAAGCAAAGAAGCATTTATCTCAGAAAGATTCAAGAGAGTTCCAGCTGTGCAAAAGTTGCATAGTGTAGCAGCTTCAACATACTCTTGGACCTGCACCAAACAAAACAAGCCTCATACACTGGCGCATGTATTTTCCAAAGATTAAAAGAAGAAATATCACAGGTGCTCAACCCCAGACGTATATGCTCTTCTAAGCTTCCAAAAGTCGGTCCCTTGCAATTCTTTAACTAGCTTTGACATGTATTGGTTGGTTACATTTGCAAGATCATTTTCTGCATTAGCTAAAACCTCTTCTTTATTTCCTCTACTGATCCTGAAATAAGGATAAAGTTCAAATTATCACAACAGGGTATAATTATAAACAAGTAATAAGTGCCTACAGTAACACTGAATTCCTACACCCAATAAACAAAGGTGTGGCCATTAGAGGGCAAAAAAGTGAAATATGGCAAACCAAAAATAAAGAAGAATAGAGTATTTAAATGGATAGTGAACATTTTGAATCCAAACACAACAGATGAAAGGATACATGTTGAGGCAGCAACCCAATGCTTAACTCAGATGCCAGGGAGTAATGATGAAATCTTGAAACTGCATCAGTTAGGAACATTGTGACTAATTCATTGGTCTTATTATAGCCTTATTTACAGTTTGAAAGACATCTATCAGATGAATGTAAATTTAATTCAAGAAATATTGTGAAGTCATGCACAGGTAACAGGCTAGATAATCTACAGACAAGTCTTCCAGAGATTGCTTAAAAGAACAGATCCCTTGCAAGTTTCATTGAGGCAATTAACCATCATAACACATGTAGTGGAAAAATTTGATCAATAGTAAAAAGCCGCTTCTCTGGTTGGTCTGTCCTAAATCACTTCAGAAATCCATTCCAAGTATAAATAGTATAAATTGACAAAAGAAAAAAAAAAACCATGGTTAGATAGTCTCCTTCGCTTACCGGTGTACCTGGAATATAACCTTTTTGCTGTGAATTGTCACATCACGACTTGCCTTCACAATTCTCTCCCGCTTATCATTCTACAAAAAGAAACATGCACCTAGTTAAAATCTAGATATAGACAAATTAAAACTTTTTATTCATAGACAGTTCAAATTTTACCCAAAATGCAAGAGAATGCTGGAACTTAAACAGAAATGCCTTAAGTCTTTACTAGGGATGGCTGGCTATGATTTTCAAAATGGACATTCTGATTAAAATCAAGAAATGGTCACTAGAAGAATAACTTGACTAGAAAGTCACCAAATTAGATGAGTTGAAATGATAAAAACAGTTATCAGAATAAATAATCTTGAATCAATCACATAAAAGAAGTTGTCACTAAGTTTGACATCTTAAAAACTACACCAATCAACCGAATAACAAAGATAGGTTTTCAAGCACTCAAAACCAAAACAATGTTGTCCGTTGCAAACTCATCTTCAAAGCTTGGAGGTCATACATCCTTAAAGTAAGCTCTATGTCTATCAAATCTTAAATAATTCACAACATTCTTGTCAATTGGTGACATTTTGGGCTAGAACTAGTTTACATTTAAGAATCAATGGAGTAAAAATGGGGGGAAAGATGTGATGGAACGTTCTACTCTTTGGTTGAGGTGAGCTTGATATCAGACAAAAATATGACCACCGTTTGCTTAAATAATCACACTATTGAATGGTGGAACTGATGCTTGAATATAATTATAGCTTAATAAACTAAGCTTTTAGCACCGACATTTCTAATTGATAGTAGATTGTCTTCACAGGAACAGCCGGGGAGAAACTATACCACATTAGAAGTTAAATGGAAAGAAAAAGCTATACCATTCCAATTAGATACTAAAACAAGCATAAAAGGTTAAATGAAAACCATAAGGTCTACAGCAACCACCATGGCATCACTGGATCAATAAGAAAGTTTCCAGTTTCATATTTCAGGGCAATATAGATCAGCTACCATATGGCGCCATAAATAAACATCGATATCTCCATGCAAACCAAACCAAAAACTAAAACAAAAAATATAGTAGTTCAAGTTTTTTTCTTTGTGAGAGGACAGATTTCAATGGCTTTCTAACACTAAATAGATGGCCCAACATTTAGTGACTCCTAAAAAGCATGCCAAACGGTAATATCATCAGCACAATATGGAGTGATAAAATCATTAATTGAGCACATATTTTACAAGACTAGACTACACTTTTGGAGGAACACTTATCAACTTGCTATCTGATAAACATAATCTGCACAGACCTTGAGGCATAATCGAGGATGGAAAACAAGAATCCCAAATGTGTACTCTAATTGTAATTTTAAACTGACCTGTCTGACAATGAAAACACATATGACACTATCATACTTCCATGTCTAGTGTTGAATCATTTCAACCATGTAAAACGAAAACTATTAATCTCTATATCAAGACCATTTTTATGATTCCAAAAACGTGGGCTTATCATTCTCACCAAATACCATTAGACGTTATACTATGTTCTTCCCTTATCATCAGTCATTTCTGTTCATTGATCAATACTTCTCATATCATTCAAACTCATAGTATTGTCCAAGACCTAAACATCAAGTTTTCAGACATTAACAAATGAAAAAGAAACCCAAATCTTATTCTCCAACTAGGCTAACACTATACACATCACAATGTACATGGTCAACAAACAGCATTAGAAAAAAAAATGAGGAAAAAAATAGAAGGGATTCATAATTCATACGAGCGCATTGAGATAATCGGCATACTTAGTGAATCCCTCTTTCATGGCGGAATCGATCACCAACGTCCTAGGCTTCTTGGCGGAGCCCTGAAGGGAAGCACCGGCAACTGCAACAGAGAACACAGAAGGGGCGAAGAATTTGAGAGCAAAGAAAACCAGAGATATACAAAGAGGAAGGGAGGAAGGCGGGTACTTTGGTGAAGGCGATTGGGTTTGGCGGCCATGAGAGAGGAGGAGATGAGCTTGTGGCAGCCGCGCAAGCAGAACATGTGTCCCCCTTGGGGATCGTGGACGAGTCTAGGTCTGAGTCGTCTAACCCGGTTATAATCTTCTTGTTGGTTTATAAGTGATAACTTGATTCAGTGTAGCCTACTAATCTAGGCTTCTTGCAGAACTATAGTGGGTAGTGGAAATTTGACTCTAATTTAAAATTATTAAGAATAACAAATCTTTGACGAATATTTATAAAAAGGTCCTTTCTCGGAGGAATTTTAAGATTTGGAATATTTATAAAAAGGTCCTTTCTCAGAGGAATTTTGAGATTTGGAATAGTACAGTTAAGAGTTTTGATTTGTTAAAATTTATTTTGGGACGATTCTCAGGGGATAGTAGTCGTGAAAGCAATTGTCTCGCAAATTGCACAAATTGCATGAAGGTAAGAGCGATTCATAAACCTAGAAAACCAGTGTCTCATTGTGCTTTATTAGATTTTTCATGTGGTTTTATCATAAACATAACCCATCAAAACCTGCAAGAAAAACCATAACAAATATAAAACGATAACATAGTCAGTACATACTAATAAATCCAGGAATAACGAAAATATAAGATACTAGCATCTATGAACAATAAACAAAGAAGATAGAAGCGTGCAGGAATAAGTAAATAAATCCAGTCAACACCAATAACACAAACATCACCATAAAGAAATCACTGAAGTCTATCTTTAGTGGCATATCACTCCACCTGGGATAGATACCTCTTGATCCAAGCCTACCACATATCCATCATCTTGACTATGAACCTTCTCCTCTCCTTCTCATGCTCCTCCAAGCAATCAAAAACCATTTCCAAATCCCTCCACCTCCATCACCCTTGAGTACAATTGGGTTCTTGATTTCATCAACCATCTCACCCACCACATTAATCAGGTCCGCCATGATTCTTTCATTTTGTTCTTTAGCTCCTTGCCTGAACGTTGATATCTTACATAAGATGATATGGCGAGGCTATTACTAACATGCAATGTGAAGTTAGCATTCTCATCTTCATCACTATGATCAGTTGGTCCTTCCTCTATGGTGTTAGTATTCATGTCATCATTGTCTACTGTATTACCAGAGTCATTGAATAAGGAAGTTGCATAGAACCCAGTCGCATGGTTCTCTTGTCAAATGATCCTAAGGTCTTCATAGTTGTCTATTGGCTTGTTTATGTATGGCTTCGCAGCCAGGTGTGCCTATATTTTGCAAGAGATTGAATTAGTTTAAACTGGAACTAAAAACTAGGAACAAATCCACACATTGAAATTGAAGAAACTTACATCAGTATAAATCTTGCACACAAGTGGATCAAGGATAATCATCTTAAGATCATCATTCTAGCCGATGCCACTCAAACCTCTTGCCTTCTTTATCTCCAAGTATCTTACTTTTAATGTCCTATAATGATTTTCTACGTTTTCAACACTAAAATCAGTCTTGAAATTAGTATTTACATCTGATGCAACAAATGCCAAGGCCGATTTCTTGAAAGTCTTGTAGTATTTCAACCCTTTTTTAGCTTGTTCAACCAATAGAGGTACTAAAAGGTCATCATACTTTACTAAAAGGTCATCATACTTCCAGATTAGCACTACCTCTAGAATTTTCAATGTTTTCGGTATATATTGTCCTTCATTGTAATTGACAAACAAATCAACAAGATAGGGACATGTAATAAAAAAAACAATTACAAATACTTGTAAATATTTTATACCTTTTAAGTTAAGCAGCATAGGTATATCATATAAAATAATGTATGAGTAATTATATAAAGTACATGCTATGGGAAATTAAAAATTACTGAACATAAAACAAACACATGGTGGATTATTAGGAAACAACTTAGAAGATAGAACAAAGTTCAATGATAGGAAAATGAATACACAAACTAAAAAAAAAAAAATACTAATAACCATCATATCGCCAACACATGTCATCAACAGTCATATCCCTTAGTTCAGCCCACTGTCGATTCTCGTCCCTCTATTCTCTTTGTGATCTGGCTTGGGACATGCCCAACACTACCTTGTGTTGAGTTGTGTCTTCTTGGAAAATCTTATCATTGAGATCAACACTATGTAATTATGAATAACACAAGCATCAAGTATTAGACTTACATGAGTCTTAAATGGAAAGAATGGATGTGAGGTAAGAACAATTTTTAAGGATGCCAAATGCAAGCTTAACCTTAAAAATACAACATTGAGTGCCTAAGGTTGAACAATTCTTTGGGGTTTGTAGGTACACAAATACTATGCTCTTGGTATTAAACACCTCAGTATGGAAAGATAAACCTATTCATCGTTCTGTATCCAGTGTCTACAAGTTAATATTTACCTACAAGAAAGTAGCATGGTCATATAAAAGCATATTCGTAGCTTATATAGATATGTAATTAAAGTTGCTTCTACCATCTATGACTTTAAGGCCTTCTGGCAGGGGACATGACAAGGCATCCCCTAGAATAGTGAAGTCATTCGTTGTTCCTTCCCACCCAACCCACACATAAGTGAATTTCAAGTCTATGTGGACCACGGTCAGCACGTTTTGTTTTGGGCCCCTTCAACCGTGAAAATGTGGCAACTCATGTGGTAGGAGATCTAAAAGTTTTTCCAACACTCAAACTACCCTGGGTTTTGATGGGTGATTTTAATGCAATTTTAAGTATAGATGAACACAGAGGGGGTGGGTTTGATTACTATTCTGCAAAATCTAGACTTTTTAATGAGTTTGTTGCTGAAAATGAACTTTTTGACTTGGGTTTTATGGGATCCCCATTTACTTGGTGTAACAACCAACTCGGCTTAACCAGGAGGTGGGCCAGACTTGATCGTGTCTTGGCTAATGAAACCTGGTTATCAAAATTTGAGGCATACTTCAATAAACATCTCCCTAGGATAGCTTCGGATCACTCCCCTATGCTGTTGACAGCTAAATTCTACTCACACCTCAAACATAGAATATTTCGTTTTGAAAATTTTTGGTTTGAGTATGATAAGTGTCACTTTAATGTCAGCCAAGCTTGGAATTGTAGGACCAGGGCAAACCCTTTGCATGCTTTCCATCACTACATTTCTAAAACCAGATCCTATTTATGTAGATGGAAAGCAAAGGCTTTAACCCCTTTAGAGAAGGATATATCCAATGTAGAGGAGGAAATTCTCCACCTGGAATCCCTTGAACCAAGCCTAGAATACTCTGACCTTATAAGTGTGGCTCTTAGGGGACTTTATAACAAACATAACGCACTACTTAGACATAATACTATAAAATGGGCTCAAAGAGCAAAAATGCTGTGGTTAAAACATGGGGATTACAATTCCAAATTTTTTCACACACAAGCCAAGGTCAAAGGTCATAAAAACAAAGTTTCTGCCCTAATAAATGATCAAGATACCCTCCTGACTGATCAACTTTCTATAGGGCAGGCCTTTTCTGAATTTTATGCCAATCTATGGACTTCCAAAAGCAATACAACAGTCGATGAACTAATTTTGAGATTACCTCCTGATTTACCAACTCTAACTGATGATGACAAAGAAAATATTACCAGAACTGTCACGCCCCGACCCCAAAAGATCCCGGCCTCGGGCACGTGAGCGTATCGCCGCATTCAAAGCGAGGCAAGCCCCGGCCGCACAAGGCCTAAGTGCTCATAAAACAACCACACAAGTGCAGCGGAATAAGTTATAAATCAGATAACATAAATCAGAGTATAATATCAGCGGAAGATAAGCACCTAGGGTACAGGCACCCTAATACTCAAATACAGTTCTGACCCTATACGGGTTCAATACATAGTATTCTCTCACACAAGATCGATCATCAGAGGTCGCCAACCTCAATCACAATCCCGTCTCCCACGCACGGCTCTATCACGGCAAATTTCGGTATCCCTCGGGATCCTAAAAAGAGATGAAATCAAGTGTATGAGCTTTCAATGGAAAGCTCCAAGTAGCACCTCAAGGTGGGTAAGCAAGTCATGAACATTAAGAGATAAGCAAATATAGCAATCCAAAGAAACATGACTAAATAAGCACATGGGGCTACACCTCAAGCACAACCAACCATCTAGGAGACCCGAGAGACAAGCAATGAAAGGGCTCCTAATGTCAATTCACGCACCTCAACGCCTCTGAAAGATCATCCAACAAAAGAACTCTCAAAGTATCCTCTACCCATCACCAAATTGGAATCGCCCCAGAGTCGGAATTTGGCGGCCGCTACCCTTCTACATGTCGACCGCCAGCGGTGTATCGTCCCCACCGCAAGGCCGATCTGGACAGAGTATCGCCCCCGCCGGGGATGACGTAACGCCGAGTGTCCTCGCCCTAGACGCCCAAGTTGGAGCACCCACACTCCAATCGGATCCCGCGAAAGTAGTACGAAACACACATTCAACAGATGCCAACAACCAACATACCAATGCACATCAATATGGAAACAATAATCCAAGGAAGTCATCAAACGGACATGTGCATATCATCAAGCGATAATAGAGGAATACCAACTAGATAAGCATATTAGATCTCGTCATCAACAAGTAAGGGAACATGATAAGCAATAGCACTTGCGTGCACAAACATGAATATCTAAGGAATATCGAGTAATGCCAATAAAGCCCATGTTCTACGAACTAAGCAAAGGCACTTACTAAAAGACACAAGAGTAAATCCAATAAACACTCCGTAGAGTGGGTACTAGGCGTGAGGTAACTTTACCTTTATTCGCATTCAAGCTCCACTCCATAACCTCCTCTCGACGCCTCCTCTACGCCGAGATCAAGCAGTTGGTCAGTTTACTTTCTCCCGGCAAATTCTAATGGCTTGCTTCTCCTCTTTTCCCTCCCTACCTCACAGAATTCAGGCGTCAAAGATTGAAGCTAAAGGTTCACAGGCTTTTCAAATGGTTCCATCTCCCTTTATCGTTGAGAACTAGCGTTAAGGTGCTCGAGACAAAATGGGTGGAGATTTCGGACTGTCATCATACTAATCTCGCCAAAGGAATGTGAGAATCCTGCAGGTACCTACGGATTCTAGTTGTCGCATGTCGCTACCGAAGGCCTCTCAAATTCACTCACGTTCCATCGTAATAATGGGCGCATGCAAACTTTTTGTCAAAAAGTCCCTGTACTTACTAAATTCAATAAAACCCACTAATTCTTCAGACTCATGAGAGGGGCAAATTTGCAATAGGGTCCCTGGTTTCTTGTATTTTACCACTCAGCAATGTCTGTGAGAGGGGCATTTGCGGTATAGTCCCTGATTTCCCTTGAAATTATCTTACCAAATCAAAATCTTGTGAGAGGACCCCTCTTTGCTCTACAGCCCTCGACTCCTTTGAATTCACAACTAGGTCCCTCCCCCTTTCATCTTGTGAGAGATGCATATTACACTAACCCCCCTTAGCTTATAAAAAAATTTACTCCTACTCCCCGGAATTAAATCAAAGCATGTAATTAGGAGAATTGATAATTCAATGACCTAAATAAAAAATAAAAAAAAATTATGGCTTTTACAAGAACTGTTACCATGTCTGAGATTTATCAAACCCTAAAAGCCATGCCTAGAGGGAAAAGCCCTGGTCCGGATGGTTTTAATGTAGAGTTTTATCTTTTCTACTGGGATATTATCAAGGAACCTCTATTCCTTGCTATAAGTCAATTCCTACAAACTTCATATTTACCTAAAGCTTGGGGCAGGACATATGTTGCATTAATCCCCAAAAATGATTTACCAAAAAAGGTCCATGATTTCAGGCCCATCTCTTTGTGTAATGTGGCTTATAAGATCATTGCCAAGTTATTATCAAATAGATTGAAAAGGGTTATTGGCAAGCTCATTGGCCTTGAGCAGGCAGGCTTCCTGTCAGGAAGGACTTCTTTTGATAATATCCTTGCCATACAAGAAATAGTGCATTCATTAGAACATGATACCAAAACCCTCCCTAGGATGATTTTAAAACTTGACATTGAAAAGGCTTATGATGCCTTGGAATGGAATGCCATTCTTGCCACACTCCATGTAATGAACTTCCCTGAAACTTGGATTTCTTGGATCAAGGCTTGTATCTCTAATCCTACTTTTTCTTTCCTTGTTAATGGTCAACCCACTGGATGGATTGAAAGTTCTAGGGGCATTAGACAAGGAGATCCGCTTTCTCCATATCTTTTTCTGTTAGTATCCCAAAATTTAACTGCAATATTGAATCATGCCATGTATTTAAATCTCATTCCAGGCTTTGATTGTAGATTAGCTTGCAATTTTAATCACTTGCTCTTTGCTGATGATGCACTTATTGTATCAAGAGCTACAAGAGCTGTGGCTAGGAACTGTAAGCTAGTATTGGAAATGTACAACCAACTTACAGGTCAGAAAGTCAATTTAAACAAATCCTCCTTACATTTTCCTACAAGGTTCAATAGAAGAGTTAAGGAATCTATTCTTAACATTCTGGGCATGAAAGCTGGTTCCTTCCCTTTTAAATATCTTGGGGCCTTGATCTCTCCAAATAGAATCTCTGTTTCCCAGTGGCAGCCCCTGATTTCTAAAACCAGTAATAGCCTCAAATCATGGTGTGCTTCCTCCATTTCCCTGGCTGGACGACCAGACTTTATTAATTCCTCCTTGATGTCCAAATTCTCAGATATCCCATGTCCTATTACCGTGGCCGATACAATTATTGAACGATTTCCAAGATGTCTAGGAAGTTCTTGTGGGGCAGTGGTAATGGTAGTGGCTCCTTCCATATTATGAACTGGTCAACAACTACACTTGATAAATCTGAGGGAGGGTTGGGAATCAGAAATTTAAGAATTGTCAAGGTTGCACTCATGACCAAGAATATACTTGCATTATTAAATAATGAAAACAAATTTTGGGTGCAAATTTCTCAACTCAAATATGGTATTCTAAAGCCTTGGGAGAAACCAAACTTAAGATTTGCCTCATGGTTTTATAGGAAATTATATAGGATGGCATACTTAGTGGTCAGACCCAACCTCTGCATCAACAATTGCAATCCAAATGCCACTAGTTTCCTCAATGATCCATGGTTATTTGACATCCCCATCTCCCTAAAACCTACTACTATCAACATGCAGCTACCACTTGAAACATTAACTATTGATGATGTGTTGTCTGATCACAGAATCAGCTCTACTAACATCACTCATTGCTTTGGCCTCTCATTAGACTGGAACAAGGTGAATAGGAGACTATATAATGAGGATGAGGACAACCAATGGATCTGGTCTCCCTCTGGACACACTAATAATATTGCTAGGGAGGTATACAACACACTTAGCCACAATCTATCCTCTGAAAATGATGTATGGCAAGGCTGGCATAAGATTTGGAGACTTTCTGTTGCTCCAAGAGTAAGAACTTTTATTTGGAGGCTTATGCATGGTAGGCTTCCTACCTATGATTACATGTACTCTTTGGGGATTGGGCCCCAAATTCCATGCCCTCTTTGTGGCCTGACAAATGAAACAATTAAACATTTAATGGTTGAATGCACAATTGCTAAATCTTGTTGGATAGCTATTTCTGAGTTTACAGGCTGGGATCTACATAATATGGACAATATTCTGAATGGAGACTGGCTATTTCAAACCAATGGCCCAGGTCCTATAAACCACTGTTTTACAAAAGCTCACTGCCACACCGTGCTTGGAACATCTGGAAAGTTAGATGTGAGCATATATTCAACAGCAAAAAACCTCAACTTAATAGAGTTTTCCAACAGGCTTTGGCTGTTACTCAAGAATATTTCTGGAAACTCAGAGCACAATTCAGGGAGTTTCTACACAAATCAATTCATAACAATTCTATTCTTGTTTTGTGTGATGCTGCCTGGGTTGATGAAATCTCCTTCTCTGGTATAGGTTTTGCAATTCTTAGAGGGCAAGACACAATCCTTATGGCTGGAGGCATTAATATCACTGCATATTCAAGTCTTCATGCTGAAATTAAAGCCCTTTTGATTGCTTTGGAGCAGTGCAAAGCTGGAAATTGGAAGCCTGAAGCCATCTTCATAGACTGCCTACAAGCAATTCAAATGATCACAAGTGGAGAACATATAACCAGTGATATCCTTCATAGGACCATACACAGTATAAAGCAAATCTTAATGGATCAAATAGAGATGGAACTGGGCCATTGCCCAAGAGACCTCAACTTCCTGGCGGATGCTCTCGCAAATCATGCAAGGATCAATCCAGGACTATCCCTATTCCATAGGGGCTGCGACAGGCCTAGGTGGCTGGATGACATTGTTACTGCAGCAGGGATGCACTTCTGAAAATCCTTTTTGGTTATTTTAGTCTTTTGTAATTTCTTTAACTAGCTTGAATAGCTCTACTTTGTCAAAAAAAAAAACTCATGTGGTAGGATAGATACAACGATATTTTTGTAGTCAAAAAGACCGATACAATCTTACATGCATGTTTAATGGAGATGTCAACTTCACTTAGTGTAATGGAAGACTTCACTTAGTGTAATGGAAGAAAATTACACATGAAAGAAGTAACGGCTTACTTTGAAAAAGGGGGTATCAAATAGGGTTACTCTCAATCGCATGATGACAATTAGATGTAGGGGTTGCACGAAATCATCATGAATCGAGCAGACAACACGGAGCACGTTGTTGAAATACCTACTAATGGTTTCACTAGAGCAAAGGAACTCGACGAGCATTGTCCTTTTTTTGTGTTGTGTCCTACTACGTGCAAGAAAATAGCCAACTATTCTTCTATTAAAACATGCTTTGTGTCATGAAGTAGCCGCCTATCACGCATAATCGTGGTGAGATGCACGAAAGGGCCTACATCCATCCTTAGGTAATTATTTGTGTATTATATTTACCCAAAATATTAATCATGTTGTTTTTTTCCTTATAATAAAAAAGAAGAGTTTTTAATAAAAGTTATTCCAAGATATTTTCTTCATAAGATGCGCTGATACCATTTATGCTCTGATAACAATTAACTACCATAAATTGAATGTTATTTATGAAAATAACATTACTTACCGTCAATCAATATAGTTTATCACTATAGCAATATATCCCATATGAGAGAATTTAGAAAAAATAAATTGCAATAAAAATATAATGCTAGCTATATTTCAATAAGGAAAGATGGTAAATTCCCTAATCCTCACTTTTCAGGTGGATCAGCATTCAAATCTGGAATTATAGGACGGTTCTCCAAATGTCTTCTGTTATTCATTTGTGGATCGATTGTAAGTTGTGGTCGATTTTGACGAACAACACCAGCTTGAGAAACATGTTCGTGATTATTATTGGAATTTGAACTGGTAATTAAACCATCAATTCCTCCGCAACACAATCCATAATCAGCTGAAAAATGTGGGGTGAAGTACCTCCCTTGTATGTCAATCGACCCTATTGATCTGATACATCCAGTTTCATCATCAATCATTGCCATCCTCTTAAAATCAATAACGCAGTAATTCCCATCAATCTCAACGAGGATTTAAGGCATCCGCATAACGAAGGCTCTTATTAAAACATGTATCGTTTCATTTGGAAATACGGTTCAACAAGCCCTTCCGGTACGACACATGTTGTTAAAGAAAAATATAAGATAAGGAATTGAACTTTCAAAAAAATTCCTATAATTTGTGGAGAAAGCTCTTTGATAAAGAGGATGAGAAGATGGATGCATGATGGAAGAGATATGAAGCTACAATTTCCACAAAAGTGTTTGGAGTAGTGAATCATTTAACCATTCTTCCATTTTTTTTATAGAGTGTTGAGAACCTCATTAAATCTTAATTATCATGAATTAATTCTTTTCTATAACATTCACGTTTCCCTGTTTGAATTTATTCAAGTTATTTATGAGTATTCAGTCATAATTATATATTAAAAATTTTAATTTGAATTAATTTATAATGTTTAAATTAGGTAAATAGGAATCGGTTTCAGAGACTATGTGAAATGGAAAAAATTCCTTTACAACAAATATATACAATGAAAAGAAAGAATTATACAAAAACTTAAAGTCATATTTTTTCCCCCTCACAAAGCATTAAAATTATCTTATGAATGTAATTTGAGGGAGAGAGTCAAGCCACTCACCTAATTGAAAGGATATTTAGGCAATTTTTTCTATTAGAAACTATGGATTATAAGTAGAGTTATATATATATATATATATATATATATATATATATATATATATATATATATATATATTAAATTTATTTTAGTGAACCTTTGTAATCAAAAGATATTTCCAAATGAAAATCTTTCTAAAAATAGAATCCAAATTTCTCAAAATAGGTTCTGTTCTAGAAAACTAACACATAACAATTGGTGTAGACTTATCGCCTCAAACGTGCAAGTCCTTTTTAAAAATAAAATGCCATCAAAGACAAATACCCCCCAAGATATTTCCTACAATCTTTTGGAAAACTATTCAAAATTAATTCACATTCCAAACTATATTCTCATACATAAGATTATGATACCATGATAATCACCATCATAGCCTATCACACCCTACAACAATTAAATTTTTAAAAAAAGAAAAAAAGTAGTAAAGGATGTCATAATTCACAATTAATCTAAACTAACCATTTAATTAAAATCCTGAGATTTCATCCTTTCTATTTATAGCTTGATACGTTAACCTATAATTGGAAAACATTGTATTAATTTTGTGTTAGGCCACTTCGACCATGAAAATGTGGCAACTCATGTGGTAGGACTCATACAACGATATTTTTGTCATCAAAAAGACTGATACAATCTTACATGCATGTTTAATGGAGATGTCAACTTCATTTAGTGCAATGGAAGAAAATTACACATGAAAGAAGTAACGGCTTACTTTGAAAAAGGGGGTATCAAATAGGGTTACTCTCAATCACGTGATGACAATTAGCTAGGTGTATGGGTTGCATGAAATCATCATGAATCGAGCAAACAACACGAAGCGCGTTGTTGTAATACCTACTAATGGTTGCACCCGAGCAAAGGAACTCAATGAGCATTGTCCTTTTTTGTGTGTTATGTCCTACTACGTGCAAGAAAATAGCCAACTATTCTTCTACTGAAACATGCTTTGTGTCATGAAGTAGCCGCCTATCACGCATAATCGAGGCGAGATGCATGAAAGGGCCTACATCCATCCTTAGGTAATTATTTGTGTATTATATTTACTCAAAATATTAATCATGTAACTTTTTTCCTTAAAATAAAAAAAGAAGAGTTTTTAATAAAAGTTATTCCAAGATATTTTCTTCATGGAATGCGTTGATACCATTTATGCTCTGATAACAATTAACAACGGTAAATTGAATGTTATTTATGAAAATAACATTACTTACCATCAAACAATATAGTTTATCACTATAGCAATATGTCCCATATGAGATAATTTAAAAAATAAAATTGCAATAAAAATATAAGGCTAGCTATATTTCAATAAGGAAAGATGGTAAATAACAATATTAGTATGAAACAAACACCATTCCAAACACAAGTTAGCCCTAATCCTCCATCTTCAGGTGGATCAACATTCAAATTTGAAATTATAGGACGGTTCTCCGAATGTCTTATATTATTCATTTGTGGATCGATTGTACATTGTGGTCGATTTTGACGAACAACACCAGCTTGAGGAACATGTCCGTGATTATTATTGGAAATTGCATGGGTAATTAAACCAACAATTCCTCTACAACACAATCCACAATCAGTTGAAAAATGTGGGGTAACCTCCCTTGTATGTTAATACATCTTATTGATCTGATACATCCAATTTCTTCATCAATCATTGCCATCCTCTGAAAATCAACAACGCAACGATGCCCATCAATCTCAACGAGGATTTGAGGCATCCGCATAACGAAGGCTCTTTTTAAAACATGTATTGTTTCATTTGGAAATCCGATCCAACAAGCCCTTTCTGTATGACAAATGTTGTTAAAGAAAAATATAAGATAAGGAATTGAACTTTCAAAAAAATTCCTATAATTTATGGAGAAATCTCTTTGATAAAGAGGATGAGAAGATGGAGGCATGATAGAAGAGATATGAAGCTACAATTTCCACAAAAGTGTTTGGAATAGTGAATTATTTAACCATTCTTCCTTTTTTTTATAGAGTGTTGAGAATCTCATTAAATCTTAATTATCATGAATTAATTTTTTTTTCTATAACATTCATGTTTCCTTGTTTGAATTTATTCAAGTTACTTATGAGTATATTGAGTCGTAATTATATATTAAAAATTTTAATTTGAATTTCCAAATTAAAATCTTTCTATAAATAGTGAACCTTTGTAATGTGGCAACTCATGTGGTTGGACTGATACAACAATATTTTTGTCGTCAAAAAGACCAATACAATCTTACATGCATGTTTAATGGAGATGTCAACTTCACTTAGTGTAATGGAAGAAAATTACACATGAAAGAAGTAACGGCTTACTTTGAAAAAGGGGGTATCAAATAGGGTTACTCTCAATCACGTGATGACAATTAGCTAGGTGTATGGGTTGCATGAAATCATCATGAATCGAGCAAACAATGATATTTTTGTCGTCAAAAAGACCGATACAATCTTACATCCATGTTTAATGGAGATGTCAACTTCACTTAGTGCAATGGAAGAAAATTACACATGAAAGAAGTAACGGCTTACTTTGAAAAAAGGGGTATCAATTAGGGTTACTCTCAATTGCGTGATGACAATTATGTGTAGGGGTTGCATGAAATCATCATGAATCGAGCAAAACAACACAGAGCACATTGTTGTAATACTTACTAATGGTTTCACCAGAGCAAAGGAACTCGATGAGCATTGTCCTTTTTTTGTGTTGTGTCCTACTACGTGCAAGAAAATAGCCAACTATTCTTCTATTGAAACATACTTTGTGTCATGAAGTAGCCGCCTATCAAGAATAAGCGAGGCGAGATGCACGAAAGGGCCTACATCCATCCTTAGGTAATTATTTGTGTATTATATTTACTCAAAATATTCATCATGTTATTTTTTTCCTTAAAATTAAAAGAAGAGTTTTTATTATAAGTTATTCCAAGATATTTTCTTCATGGGATGCGCTAATACCATTTATGCTCTAATAACAATTAACTACCATAAATTTAATGTTATTTATGAAAATAACATTACTTACCATCAATCAATATAGTTTATCACTATAGCAATATATCCCATATGAGAGAATTTAGAAAAAATAAATTGCAATAAAAATATAATTAATGCTAGCTATATTTCAATAAGTGAAGATGGTAAATAACAATATTAGTATGAAACAAACACCATTCCAAAGAAAGTTAGCCTTAATCCTCACTTTTCAGGTGGATCAGCGTTCAAATCTGGAATTATAGGACGGTTCTCCGAATGCCTTTTGTTATTCATTTGTGGATCGATTGTACGTTGTGGTCGATTTTGACGAACAACACCAACATGAGGAATATGCCCGTGATTATTATTGGAATTTGCACTGGTAATTAAACCATCAATTCCTCCACAACACAAAAAGTATCTCCCTTGTATGTCAATCCACCTGATTGATCTGATACATCCAGTTTCTTTATCAATCATTGTCATCCTCCGAAAATCAACAACACAACGATGCCCATCAATCTCAACGAGGATTTGAGGCATCGGCATAACGAAGGCTCTTTTTAAAACATGTATCGTTTCATTTGGAAATACGGTCCAACAAGTCCTTCCGATAAGACAAATGTTCAAATATAAGATGAGGAATTGAACTTTCAAAAAAATTCCTATAATTTGTGGAGAAAGCTCTTTGATAAAAAGGATGAGAAGATGGAGGCATGATGGAATATACAATATATTATCACAAAAGTGTTTGGAGTAGTGAATCATTTAGCCATTCTTGCTTTTTTTTTTTAGAGAGGGTTGAGATCCTCATTAAATCTTAATTATCATGAATTAAATTCTTTTCTATAACATACACGTTTCCCTGTTTGAATTTATTCGAGGTATTTATGAGTATTGAGTCATAATTATTTAATAAAAAATTTAATTTTAATTTATTTTTAATGTTTAAATTACGTAAATAGGAATCGGTTTCAGAGACAATGTGAAACGAAAAAATCCTTTACAACAAATATATACAATTAAAAGAAAGAATTATACAAAAACTTAAAGTCATATATTGTTTTCCTCACAAAGCATTAAAATTAACTTATGAATGTAATTTGAGGTAGAGAGTCAAGCCACTCACCTGACTGAAAGGATATTTAAGCAATATTTTCTATTAGAAACTATGGATTATAAGTATATATATATATATATATATATAATTTATTTTAATGAACCATTGTAATTAAAAGATATTTCCAAATGAAAATATTTCTAAAAATAGAATCCATATTTCTCAAAATAGGTTATGTTCTAGGAAACTAACACATAACAAATGGTGTAGACTTATCGACTCAAACGTGCAAGTCCTTTTTAAAAATAAAATGCCATCAAATACAAATGCCCCCCTAGATATTTCCTACAATCTTTTGGAAAACTATTCAAAATTAATTCACATTCCAAACTATATTCTCATACATAAGATTATGATACCAAGATAATCCCCATCATAGTCTATCACAACCTACAACAATTAATTTTTTTAAAAAAGAAAAAAAAGTAGGAAAGGATGTCATAATCCACAATTAATCTAAACTAACTATTAATTAAAAGTCTGAGATTTCATCATTTCTGTTTATAGCTTGATACGTTAACCTATAATTGGAAAACATTGTATTAATTTTGTTTTGGGCAACTTCGACCATGAAAATGTGGCAACTCATGTGGTAGGACAGATACAACAATATTTTTGTCGTCAAAAAGACCGATACAATCTTACATGCATGTTTAATGGCGATGCCAACTTCACTTAGTGCAATGGAAGAAAATTACACATGAAAGAAGTAACGGCTTACTTTGAAAAAGGGGGTATCAATTAGGGTTACTCTCAATCGCGTGATGACAATTAGGTGTAGGGGTTGCATGAAATCATCACGAATCGAGCAAACAACACGGAGCACATTGTTGTAATATCTACTAGTGGTTTCACCGGAGCAAAGGAAATCGACGAGCATTGTCCTTTTTTGTGTTGTGTCCTACTACGTGCAAGAAAATAGCCAACTATTCTTTTATTGAAACATGCTTTGTGTCATGAAGTAGCCGCCTATCACGCATAATCGAGACGAGATGCACGAAAGGGCCTACATCCATCCTTAGGTAATTATTTGTGTATTATAGTTACTCAAAATATTCATCATGTTACTTTTTTCCTTAAAATAAAAAAGAAGAGTTTTTAATAAAAGCTATTCCATGATATTTTCTTCATGGGATGCATTGATACCTTTTATGCTCTGATAACAATTAACTATGATAAATTGAATGTTATTTATGGAAATAACATTACTTACCATCAATCAATATCACTATAGCAATATGTCCCGTATGAGAGAATTTAGAAAAAAAAATTGCAATAAAATATAAGGCTAGCTATATCAATAAGTAAAGATGGTAAATAACAATATTAGTACGATACAAACACCATTCCAAACACAAGTGATCCCTAATCTTCACTCGTTAGGTGGATCAGCATTCAAATCTGAAATTATAGGACGGTTCTCCGAATGTCTTCTATTATTCATTTGTGGATCGATTGTACGTTGTGGTTGATTTTGACGAACACCACCAGCTTGAGGAACATGTTCGTGATTATTATTGGAATTTGAACCGGTAATTAAACCTCCGCAACACAATCCACAATCAGTTGAAAAATGTGGGGTGAAGTACCTCCCTTGTATGTCAATCCACCCGATTGATCTGATACATCCAGTTTCATCATCAATCATTGCCATCCTCTGAAAATCAACAACGCAGTAATGCCCATCAATCTCAATGAGGATTTGAGGCATCCGCATAACGAAGGCTCTTATTAAAACATGTATCGTTTCATTTGGAAATACAGTCCAACAATCCCTTCCTGTACGACAAATGTTGTTAAAGAAAAATATAAGATAAGGAATTGAACTTTCAAAAAAATTCCTATAATTTGTGGTGAAAGCTCTTTGATATAGAGGATGAGAAGATGGAGGCATGATGGAAGAGATATGAAGCTACAATTTCCACAAAAGTGTTTGGAGTAGTGAATCATTTAACCATTCTTCTTTTTTTATAGAGGGTTGAGAATCTCATTAAATCTTAATTATCATGAATTAAATTCTTTTTTATAACATTCATGTTTCCCTATTTGAATTTATTCAAGTTATTTATGAGTTTTGAGTCATAATTATATATTAAAGTTTTTAATTGAATTTATTTATAATGTTTAAATTATATAAATAGGAATCAGTTTCAAAGACAATGTGAAACGAAAAAAAATCCTTTACAATAAATATATACAATGAAAAGAAAGAATTATACAAAAACTTAAAGTCATATTTTTTTTTCCCTCACAAAGCATTAAAATTAACTTATGAATGTAATTATTCATAATTTGAGGGAGAGAGTCAAGCCTCTCACCCTATTGAAAGAATATTTAAGCAATTTTTTCTATTAGAAACTATGGAATATAAGTAGAGTTACAAATACCCCACACACACACACACACACACACACACACACACACACACACATATATATATATATATATATATATATATATATATAAAGCAAAACTTAGAATACCAATAGAGTATGAAAGGATCAGGAGAAGACTAATGACAATATATTTTTAAATTTATTTTAGTGAACCTTTGTCACCAATAGATATTTCCAAATGAAAATTTTTCTAAAAATAGAATCTATATTTCTCAAAATAGGTTATTTTCCAAGAAACTAACACATAACAAATGGGTGTAGCATTATTGCCTCAAACATGCAAGCCCCATTTAAAAATTAAATGCCATCAATACAAATACCCTCAGATATTTCCTACAATCTTATTGAAAACTATTCAAAATTAATTTACATTCCAAACTTTATTCTCATACATAAGATTATGATACCGAGATAATCTCCATCACAGTCTATTCCAACCTACAACAATTATTTTTTTTTAAAAAAAAAGTAGTAAAGGATGTCATAGTCCACAATTAATCTAAACTAACTATTTAATTTAAAGCCTTAGATTTCATCTTTTCTGTTTATAGCTTGATACCTATAATTGTAAAACAATGTATTAATTTTAACAATATGAGAAGTAGTCCCACAACTCAATAAAAAAATCATGCATATATTTATAAGATGAGCAACCATATTAATAGAATATATTTAAATCACCAAGGGTATAACTAATTACATGTATAATATATAGGCGCCAAAGAATTCCAATGCTTCAAATGTTACAAAATATTTTGTATTTTGGTAAATGACGTTAGCATTATAAAGTGCTATAGAATTTCAAAAATCACATTTCAAAATATTATATTCAAGCATCTTTCACATAAACTACAATCTACGAAAATTGACAATGAGTGCTATTGACCCGATGGCCTCGATAAGAACAAAAAAAAATGAATTACCACACTTAATACCAACAGTGGGATAGAGCTAAAATGGTCTTACAACTATTAATATGTTAGATGTCAAATAAACAAATATCAAATAATGGTTAAATGATTCACTACTTCAAAAACTTTTGTGGAAATTTTAAACTTCATATCTCTTCCATCATGCCTCCACCTTCTCATCCCTTTTTTGAAAGAGTTTCACCATAAATTATAGGAATTTCTTTAAAAATTCAATTCCTTATCTCATATTTTTCTTTAACAAAAATTTATTGTACAAAAAGGGCTTGTTAGACTGTATTTCCAAATGAAACGATACATGTTTTAAAAAGATCCTTCGTTATGTTGCCTTTTCCCCTCCCTGGCTGGTTGTAGTGGACTTTTAAATTAAACATGTATCGTTACAAACTCAAAGACATATGGATCACCCGGAAGAACGGGTGGTGCTTCTACCGTCCTCCCTTCTTCAAAAGCTTGTTTGGGCCACCGAATTCGTGGGAGGGCTTTTTATAATTAGTCTTATGTGTGCCCATCCACAGTATCAACAAACTCCGTCGGCTTTTTATATTAGCAACACTAGAAGCATTCCCTCTGGCACCGACACCGGCAGCATCTCCAGCACCGGCCTATTTCGCCTTAGCATTAGCACCTCCAGTGAAAGGGCAGTTAAACGAGTAAAGATTGTTATGTTAAAAAAAGTTTTATACCTATTATTACTATTGTTATTATTTCAAAGAATATTAACCGATCGAGTCATATTGTCTTCGTCAAACTGTCTGAATAAATGGTTGTTCGTCTTTAAAAAAAAAAAAGAGCCTTCGTTATGCGAATGCCTCAAATCCTTGATGAGATTGATGGGCATCGTCGTATTGTTGATTTTCAAAGGATGACAATGATTAATCAAGAAACTGAATTTATCAGAGCAATTGGTTGGATTGATATACAAGGAAGGTACTTCATCCCACGTTTTTCAATTGATTATGGATTGTCTTGTGAAGGAATTTATGGTTTAATTGTCGGTCCAAATTCTAATAATAATTATGGACATTTTTTCTTAAGTTGGAGTTGTTCGATAGAATCGACCACAACCTACAATCAATCCACAAATTAATAACAGAAGACATCCGGAGAATTATCCTATAATTCCACATTTAAAAATAGGGTTAAAGCTATTTTTAGTCCCTGAAAATAGACCCAATGTTCATTCCATCCTAAATTTCAAAAGTTGTTCAATATAGCTGGTCCCTGTGTTTTGCTATTCCGTCACATTTGGTCCCAGATGCTGATGTGGCACTGAAGTAGCATACGAATGAAATACATGGTATTTATTTGTTTTTTATTATATAGGTGTCCGTACTTTGATGACATGACGGGCCAGCTGGACTGCTGATGTGGCGTGCCATGTGGCAAATTATCTTTTTTTTAATTATTATCTTTTATAATTTTTATAATTTTATTATTTTTTTGCTTTGTTTCTCTTCTCTGTAAATAACGTTACAATAGACAATGAGAAAATGTTTTTTTTTCTAAAATTTAAGCAAAGCAAGCTGTAATCTTAACAGAATTTTTCTGTGTCACACGGAGGCAGGCCACAAGGTAGGGTATTTTTCTGAGCTGCCTTCGCGTGGCACAGAAAATTCTGTTAACGCTACAGCATGATTTGCTTAAATTTTAGAAAAGAAAAAACATTTTCTCATTTTACATTGTAACGTTATTTACAGAGAAGAGAAACAAAGCAAAAAATATAAAATATAAAAATATAAAAAAAAAAATTTGCCACATCAGTAGTCCAAATGGCCTGCCACGTTACCAAATACTGCCACCTGTAAAATAAAAATAATTAAATAAATATCACATATTTCATTTGTATGCCACATCAGTGCCACATCAACATCATAATACATAATACACAGGACTGTATTGACCAACTTTTGAAAATAAGGATAGAAATGAACATTGGACCTATTTTCAGGGACCAAAAATAGCTTTAACCCTTAAAAATATCAAGTTCAAATGAAAAAATTAAAGTTTTGTGGCTAGTGAAAAACTTACTAAAATAATAAAAGGTAAGTCAGGATTTGTAAGAAAATTAAATCAAAACCGAACTTTTCCATTTTCATAAACCTAACCCAAATCGAATCCCAATATCCAACCAACCATTATCGGTTTTAAACGGAATAGACCAATGTTTCCATCTCAATAATAATAATAATAATAATAATAATAATAATAATAATAATAATAATAATAATAATAACAAATTTTCATCCATGTACCGGGTCAATGTTTAGTTTCATCATGAATAACAAAAATATTCAATACGGTCCTTGTACATTGATTTTTTTTTCTTGTTTTTTTTTTTATTTTCAGTCCTTGTACATTGAATTTTCTTTTTTTTTGTGTGTTTATTTTCGTCCCTAACACTCATGTGAGGGGTTGGCAGGCTGGCAGCATATGAATTGGAATACTATTTTTTTAATCAATTTATTTGATTGTTTGGCGGTATTTGTTGACATGGCACCACACGTGGCTTGCTGACATGGAATAAAATGCCACGTCTGTATATAATTTTTTTCCACATGACCACCTAGCTGATGTGACATACCAAAAAAAATTTCAAAAACAACTTAAAGTTTGAATATTTTTTCCTCGTAAAGCTGAAAAATTGCATAAAAACACTACTTCTATAAGATACTCATGAAAACTTTAATTAAAAATTCTAAAAATAAAAAATCAAACAAAATTATAGATATTAATTTGTTTGTGGGGAACTGCATTACAACCAAAACAAACATAAACAAATTAGTAATACTCACACAACACTCACCGAGTTCCTCTATCATGTCCTTGTCCAAGATCGATGATTTCATTGTCATTCTATCAAATAATAATAATAATAATAATAATAATAATAATAATAATAATAATAATAATAATAATAATAATAATAATAATAACCAATGACTTCTTGACGCCGGGCAGGGTAGTGATTAACCTGCGGGCAGTGGTAAACAGGGGGGATTGATAGAAGAGCAAGAAAAAGGGAGGACAAACAGAGAAGAAAAGTCTCTGAAACTTTCAAAAAAAAAAAATACTCAATAATCAATGAATAAAATTCAACCTACAAGCCGGGTTTAAATAGCTAAAAAAAACTAACCTAGATAACCTAAAAATTCTATCTTCTTATTCAAATTTGCCCAAATCGGCAAATTTTGGTCCAATAGAAAAAATTATCTAATTCTAAAATAACTAAACAAAACAGATAACCCCTAAAAATCTGAGTTCAAATCGGATTCATATCCTATCCTAAATTGGCATACGAAGTATTGCCAAAAATGAAAAAAAACACCGAGAAACTAAGAAACGACGGGAAAAACAGTGGAATTTGAGGATGAAGGAAGGGTCCATCGAGCAAAGCTGTATGGACCCCACGTGTGCGTCGAGACAAGCTTTTCGAATTGGGGTTGAGCGCGCGAATCCGATATCGGTAGCCAAAGTTATGGCCAAAATACCGAAACGTGTCCAAAGTACTTCCCAATTCCTAACTTGGCTCGATCACCTTCCGCCTTTACGTCGGTCTGCCAAGTCGTGGTATGCCAAGGCTCTAATGGTGCAATCAAACAGCTCGGCATCGTCTGACTCGGGCTCTCCTGCATCACTTCTATACTATAAAATATAAAATAAAGAGGAAACAAGGCATCGAGAGATGAGGTGAAGTGATCCATAAGTGACTCTTTGTTGATCTCGCCAATGAGGAGGTTGAGGACTTTGTCCTTGACCTCAAGGAAGCAAGACATGAAGATGAAGAAGGACTTGATATCTCAACTGAGAATGAAATCATGTAGCTTGAGCCAACACTTCACCTTCTTATTCATGGTCGGCGCCCACCCCCAAATTCATCTCGATCCAGTGTTTGGAAACAACGGGAAAAAGAAAATGAGAAGGGGCAATAGAGATGAGTGGAATGTTCTATGTGTTTTCATGTGTTTGATAGAATCGGAATCCTTGGAAGATAATCATTAACTAAAATGTTAGAGTTTTTTTTAAAAAATATTATCTCCGGGCAAATTTAGTATTATTTTTTAATAAATTTTTTTAAAATAAATTTTAGAAATATAAACATAGGTGAACCATGTGAGCATGCTATATTAGCAACATGGTCCATATCAACATTTTATTCTGATATGGTATTTTATTCTACATCAACATGCCACATGTGGTGTTATATCAACAAATACTACCGCACAATCAACGAAACCTATAAAAAATAGTTGTATTTCAACTTTTATGCAACCTTCCTACCATGTCAATGTTAAGGACGAAAATGAAGAAAAAAATGTAAAAAAGATTGTATTAAACATTTTTATTTTTCAAAGATGAAAATGAATATTGATAAAAGATGAATTAATTCAATAAATTAGTTAGGGGGTATACAAAAATATTATGTTTGGTTCAATGGGGGAGTGAGGAGCAGTGTTTTTTTTTTTTTTTTTTTTTGAAGCGGCCGGAATGAGGAGTATAATGTGTATTTGACCAATTTACCCTTTAATATGAAATAGATAATGATAATATTTTGTTGTGAGAAGGAATGAGAAAAAGTGTAATGTGTATTATTACTATTAATTTAATTTTAATTAATATTAATCATATTAATTAATTCTAATTAATATTAATTATTAAACCAATATAAATTTTATTACTATTAATTATATTAGTATGAAGATAGGATTTCTTTTTATTTGAAGGGCAATCGTGTCTTTTTATGTCATATTTAAAAAAATTAATAAAATACCTCACTCCCCCCATAGACCCTAATTTGGGGGAGTGCAACCAATTTCAAAAGACCCAATTTGCCTTGGATAAGAGAATAAAAATATTTTTTAATTGATTATAAACCTATTTGGTTAGAATTTTAAATAGGCTTGATATGTTTAGTCGGATTTTGTTCAATTTATGTCGGATTACATATCTGATTCAGTTCTAGTTGGGTTTTCTAGAACTCAAATCAAACCTGAACCAAACTTTTTTTAATTTTTTAATTTCCAACCTAAATCGATTCATTAGATAAAAAAAACAAAAAAAAAACTTGGACCAAAAGAATCAAATACATAGATTTGATCCATTTTTTCAGTTTGATAGAGTTAGTTGAAAACCACAAACCAAAATTACCACACTTAAAAAAAATCAAATAGATTGCACCAATTAGACACATTTTAGTACATGTACTCAATTTTCTAATCTAATGAAATAAAATGTTTTTTCTCATCTTCTTCTTCTTCACCAAAAAAAATTAAAATTTAAATTAAAATAATAATAATAATAATCAGGCTTGATCTTATTGGTATACCCCTTCAGATTTTAAATTCGCTTTTATTAATTAGTGGTTGAAACTTCAAACACGTAATGACCAAAAAGGGCGAAAATGATCTCGTAGTTTCATCTCACACAGTGAATAATGAATTCAGTCCCTGTGCATTACAGGACTCTTTGGGAAGTTAACATCAAAAGAAGGGTATCTAGGACAACTCCAGGTTTTCTTTGTTTCAATTCTCTTATTTTGCAGTAAAATTCTTAGCTTAATTTATCAATCTCCTCACTTAAGGCATCAAAGAAAAAGATCATTAGTTTTTTAAAGTAAAATCACCTGCTTAACAAGAGGCTATCAAAACACAAACAATCACGGGAAAGAAAAACAAAACGGCAAGATTAAGATACGATTACTATCACAAGTTCAACTTGCTATGAAAACCTTCAGTCCTAATTCAAGATATCAAGAACTTTACATGGAAGTCTTGAACACCTATTCCATTACAGGTTGGGCTTGAGATGATATTCACCTGCAATCAGCCTGGAATGCACATTGAAAATAGAGTCAGCAAATCTGGATTTGACAGCAATAGTATCGAGCATCGAAAAAGTTTTTCGTTGGGTTATTGTGTAGTGTGCAGGGAGAGCAGGATGGATTCTGGAGACTAAAAGAAAGGAATAGATTCGTGGACCTTCATGCAGCAAAATTGAGTCATAATTGGCATATTACTACAAGCTTGACTTGGATCTAATGCATCCTTAAAAGCATCATGTTGAATTGGACTGAAGTGTTCTTCCTTATAACAAAGGGCATTTGTGAAATGGATGCCACATCATCCAAAAGCTTCTTTGCACATCAATAAAATCATGATGTTTGTTCATGCAGAAAAATAGATACAGAAACTATTCCTTCATAAAGACATCAATGTGACCCTGCAACCCACATTTGTTTGAATTAGCTCTGCCTCTTTCTAGACAAAGACCACATTTCATGAACTTAACTAATATTCTGAAATGCAAAGAATGTCACTAAACCTTGGCTATAGAAATGTCTACATAATGTTTGACAACTATAGTTGTTTAATACATGCCACTAGCTTTTTAACAACATGAATCAGTAGCATTGCATGCAGCCAGTGTTACTTTACTGCTTTTTATCATTGCAAAAGCATGTACTCATCCTAAAAATTTTTGAGGCTTCTTGGTTGATGATGGCACTAGATAATCTACAAATCATACAAGTTCATTTCCTTGATTGTCTATCGGTTTAGAAACATTATTAATAGAACCAAAGTTGTATTTAACATGCAACACAATCAACATTGAATAGGTTAAGCCATGTTATATCAGATTACTTAGCTATGCTCTTGTCCATTGGAGAAAGCTCTGAGGTCATATTAAACCTCACAAATTTCGAAGTAAATCTTCTATGGCTCCAAACATCCTTAAGCACATATCTCAGTTCCAGAGGGTAAACTTTACATGAAAGAACCAAGCACCACTTTATCTAATTGCTAAAATGCAAATTATAACTTTTAATTTTAATTGGAGGGAAGTGGCTATTTAGAACTGAAGCAAACACCAATTTATAACAGGTTGCTGCATATCATCAGAAGCTTCTTTGCACACGAATAAAATGATGATAATAATTCAGATGAACAACCTATTTGTCCATGAAATCAAGAGAAATCATCAACAACAAATAATGCTACTTGGATCTTAGAATGCCAACATTTGTCATAACACTAGGCCATCAAATACAAGCTTAGCTAATAATCATCATGCACATGATGAGTTACTATTCCAAAGAAGAAACACAAAAAGAGGAGAGCATCATGACCTAAATAATAAGTATATGCAATCCAAAAAAGAATTGTTATTTGGTATAACTTCAAATGATTTTTGCTGTCAGTGGCCACTTAAAAGATCAATTCCTCATGGTAGGTTTATAGCACTTCTGAAATTTTTTCCCAAACTCGAACTATAAAGCAAATTAATGTTAGATACAACCCTAATCACGAACTCTACCAAAACAACTCCGTGAATAACTGACACTCAATAACCCTCATGATTCATCTAACATAGCCATGTCCAGTTACTGAGTGCAATTAAATATGAAAAGTGGAGAGGATCTTTGGCTACTGCACTTGCATAGCAGCTCTTCAGACTCAAGATTGTGTATTAGAATCAACTCAATTTTCACTTCTCATCTGCTTTAATTACTTAATATCCAATACTAATCTCAGAGTAAGCAATGCTAAATTTCTTCAGGTGATAAGAGTATGTTAAGAATGCAAATTGCTCTAGTAACCCTTCCCAGAATTTCGGTAATATTTAATAAATTTTGTACAATGCGGGAGCTTTGTAGCACCGGGATGCCCTTTTATAATTTATTTTGTATATCAATTGTTGTGGCGGTTTGGTGATTTCCTATTTGTTGGATTATTAATTAAAGTCGGGGCGATGCTTTGACTCCCGGTAACTTATTTGAAATTTTCAGGGAAAGTTTTGGACCAACATTTAAGAATTTCAACTATAAGGACTAAAACTTTTTTAAGGGGAAGAAGATGTAATAATACACCCACGGGCTATACGTAAATAAATAAAACTATAAGGATTAAAATGAAAATGTGTAAATACTTGTAATTATCTATTAGGTCAAAGATCAAACTAAAAAATTTTACAAACTCTCATCTTTTATTTCCTCACGCCACCACCCCCTCTCTCTAAAACCTACTCGATTCTGTGCTCTCCCTTCTCCTCCTTATTCATTTTTTTTCCTTCTCTATTTTGTGGCTGAAGATTTTAAAGCTCCTGTTTCAAGGGTCTAGCCAGAGTTAAAGCACTAGAGAGATTGCTAAGTGAGTTGACAGCACATGAACTCCAATCTTTTGACTTAATTATATGTTGTTTTATCAATGTTTTATCAATGGATTTCGAAACAATATTTTCAGTATCTACTCGTATTTGCTCATAGTAGAGTCAGCTCAGCATGTTTCATATATCAATCTACACCTATGTGATGTGTGCACCAGTCGAGATATGCCTTTGTCGAGGCTCGAGAGAGGAGCCCAGGGGTTTGTTGGACCATTTTGTTACCAATGTAGAGCTTGTGTGTTGGGTTATATGATTATGTGATTATGAGATATGTGAGCACAACTAGTGCTGATGAGATTGGGTGCATACGAAACTAGGTATGATCAGTCATATTTGTGATATTGTGTTTTACTCATGTTTTATTAAATGATTATGTTGAGATTCAGCAGCTTCTCATCTTGTTTATCTCTGACTGGCATGGTACTTTCAGATGTGATTGCTATGCACATAGACCACAGCATGAATACTATTTAGTTTGATGTTGTCGCTCACTAAGCTAGTTTAGCTCACAACTCCCTTCGTTTCACAATGTACAAGAACATGTCAGAATAGCTAAACTAGTTTACTTAGTGTAGTACAGATCTGGGAACTTATGTGACCATATAGTTGGCTCTGAACATAGTGTGGGGAATTGTATAAAACTTTGGTGAATTATTTCATGAAATTATAAAAGATTTTGTATCTAATTTAAATACAAGATACATATAGTATCAAGATTTTGATTTTCTTTTATCCATTGTGAATTGTGTCTATAATAGGTTATTTCTGATTTTGTGTCTTGCGTAACTATAGGGTAATCCTATAAGTATGCAGCGTTTGTCCCGTGCTCGGGCCCACACTGGAGTCGAGCACGCGATCAACACCGCATAATTATAGGGTTACCCCATAGGTACGCAAAGCACAGAATCAGAAATAACCTATTATAGACACAATTCACAATGGATAAAAGAAAAAAATCAAAATCCTAATACTATACACATTTGGTATTCAATTCAGATACAAAATCTTTCATAATTTCACAAAATAATTCATCAAAGCATTATATAATCTGTCACGCTACACTCAGAGCCAACTGTACGGTCACATCAGTCCTCAGATCCGTACCACTCCAAGTAAACTAGGTCAGTTATCATGACCTGTTTTTGTATACAAAGCGAGTTGTGAACTAAACTAGTTTCATGAACAATAACATCACACCAAGGTTATATAAAGAAAATAGCACATGTAACTCATATATATAAAAAAAATAGTATTCATGTTGGTCTATGCGCATAGCAATCACATCTGAAGGTACCATGCCAGTCACAGATAAATAAGATGAGAAGCTACTAAATCTCAACATAATCATTTCACAAAATATGAGTAAATCACAATATCACAAACACATATCAAAAGCAACTACATCCATCATACCTAATTCCGTATGCACCTAATCTCAACAGCATTAGCCCTGCTCACATATCTCATAATCACATAATCACATAACCCAACACACAAGTTGTACACTGATAACATAATGGTCCCACGGACCCCAAGGCTCCTCTACCGTGCCCTAACATAGGCATCTCTTGATCTCTCAACCTGTGCATACATGACATAGGTGTAAGTTGATATATGAGACATGTTGAGTTGGCTCTACTATGAGCAAATACGAGTAAATACCAAAAATACTGTTTTTGAAATCCATCAAATAAACATTGATAAAACTATACAATAAAATCAAAGGACTGGAGTTCATGTGTAGTCAACTCACCTAGCAATTTCCCTAATGCTTAACTCTAGATGGACCCTCGGAACGTGAGCTTCAAAATCTACAGCCACGAGATAGAGAAGGAAAAAGATGGTTAAAGAGAAGGAGAAGGGTAAGCACGGAATCGCTTAGGTTTTGGAGGGAGGATGGCGGCGTACGGAAATAAAAGATGAGAGTTTGTAAAATTTTCAGTTTAATCCTTGACCTAATAGATAATTAAAGTATCAGCATATTTTTATTTTAGTCCCTGTAGCTTTAGACATTTACGTAGGTGTATTATTACATCCTCTCTCCTTGAAAAGAGTTTAGTCCTTATAGTTAAAATTCTTACATCCAAGTTTAGAACTTTCCCTGAAAATTTCAAATAAGCTACCGAGAGCCCAAACTTTAATTAATAATCCAACAAAAAAAAAATCACCAAACCGCCAAAACAACCGATGTACGAAATAAATTAAATATTAGCAAAATTCCGGGAAGGGTTATTACATTAGACTGGGTTCAGGGCGTGACAATTGCATTACTAAAGCAACTGATAATCGGCTCATATATATATAAAGTGCATAAACCTAACCATTGTGTTTTGTTTGCATGATCAATTGGTCTATGATTGTAATTCATCATCACTAAGAATTAATACATCAAAAGAACATAATATCCCAAAGATAGAATTTTTTTAATCAAAGGAATTGTCATCCCCAAATAGTCAAGACTAAGTGAAACATAAAAAACAAACGTTTGTTCCTCGAGTAATAAAAATCAAGCAAGGTTTCTCGAAAGTGTAAATTATTGCATCAAGACACAGAGAGATTCAGATGTCAAGAGGGATTGACCCTCTTAGAACATAGAAAAAGAAGAATATAAGTTATGGCTAACCGGCCATGGGGTGGTTGGCGATATACTCAATGGCGAGCGGGCAAGAGTCAATCTTATCAGCCTCTTTGTCCGGTATCTCTAGCTTGAACTCTTCCTCAAGCGCCATCACGATCTCCACCACGTCGAGGCTGTCCAGCCCCAGATCATTCTGGAAATGCACCTCCGGTGTCACCTGAAAAATCAAGTCCATGACGATCGTGGCTCGAATTCAATCACCGGAGTTAGGGTTAGGGTTAATGCTCCTTTGAATACCTTTGAAGGGTCGACTTTGGGGAAGCTCTTGATGACGTCGAGAACCCGATCCACCACCTCCGCCCTATCCAGGTGGTCGTCGCCGTGGCCTGACATCAACCGGATGGAACCGAGCCATGAGGGGAGAACATGCCGGCCAAGAGGCTGGACGGGGATTCTGATGTGCCGGAGGATCGCCGGTCTCAACGACGCCGCCATTTCTCTCTCTCTCTCTCTCTCTCTCTCTCTCTGCGAGGAAAAGAAACTGGGAATTGATGAGATGGTTTATCACCCTCTGATCCTGTAATCAGATTCCTGAGATCTTTGGACGGCTGAGATAAAGGAGAAGGACTGCGCTGGGCTTTTGCATTGAGGAGCCGGGCTTTAGCCTTTTTATAATTAGCCTTTTTATGGATTTTTTAGGAATTTTAGATCATTAGTTTGTGTGTATAGATAAAAGACACACCTATCTAATTAAATATTAATTTAAATATAGTTCAATTTATATTCTTTATAAGTAACAATAAAAACCAATTTTCAAAAAATAAATAAATTAACTAATTCATCCCTTCTCATCACAGCCGTTGCTTCTAGTGGTTTATCTAGATTTATCAAAATAAATAAATAATAATTAAAAAATATGAATCATAAACTATATAGGAAAATGAATTATTGGGTTTTTACATGGGTAAACCCATGAAGATAACCTTTTTTTTTTTGAAATGACCATATATTATAAATTGTTGTATAAAAAGGAGTTGGTAGAAAACTCATTTCCAATGAGATATTAGTGCCAAAAACAAAGTTATTCGTCCCATTTCTAAAGACAAATAAATAAATTTTTATGGAACTTGGTGAATATTAAGTTCATATTAAGAGCACTGAACATAAAAACCTTTACTAACCTTTTCATATCCCCTGGTTATCACATCCATTGAGCACAATCACTTATAATGAAATTCAGTAATAAAGATCACAATGCAAAGGAAAAAAATAATCCATTTATTGAGTTGAGCTACACCAATCCATACAAAGAATGGAATTTCTTCTGAAAAAGTTACAATTATAGGAAACTCTTAGTCTAACAAATGTCGAGATCTCTCAAATTCTTCAAGAATGTATCACCTATTGAAGAACCATGCTTCACAAACACAGCAGGGTAGCCAATTGGAGCTTCAATCCAAGCTTCAAATCCTTGTTGGTTTTTCCCTGAATTATCCAAAGGCTTTGTGAAAACTCTTCCTGTCCAAACATGTTGCCAAATCTCTCCCCCTGACACTGGAAAATAAGCCTTAACTTCCTTCTTGCCTCTATCAAGCACAGGCACAACCAAAAACTCACTGCCAACCAAGAATTGCTGATAACTCAAGCTGTGAATATGTTCATCATCTGGATAATGGAGGAATAGATGCCTCACAACATGCAAACCTTTCTCAGCTGCTTCCTGTTAGAAACACAGACATTCCAGTGTGCATTAGCCTGGCCTGGAAGGCGAATAATATACTACTTTTAACTGTTGAACATATAACTTACCTTCACAAGTTTGATTCTGTAGAATTTCCAGGCTTTGTATACCTTTGCAAATCGGGCGAATTGGTCCAATGTGTTTCTGTTAGAATAGAATTGGCAGTTGGAAGATGGAATGTTTCCCTGTTACATTCATGAAGACCAAGGATCAAGTTTGTATTTGATCAGAAATTCTGCATTCATTGGTACGTAGTAGCATGATATTGGTGGTGTGCTTACTTCATGTGTCCGAAAGACGGTGCTGAAAGCATTTAGCTCCATCCACTGAATAAGAAGTTCTTCGCTCCGGCGATATCTGATCGTAGGCATGTTTACCGCACAGTAGCCTCGATATCACTGTGGTTAAAGGCAAATCCAGAGAGACCACTGCTGAGCAATCCTATGACACTGCTCTTAATTCCATCATTTTTCTGCCAACTTACCATCTGGTCACCTTCCCAAAACAACATTGACCATTTCCTCTGAAACCAGTCTGTTAGTGCAAAAGCACTTGAGTTGGCATTGTTTGATAACAGGTGGTTGCAACTAAAGATGCAACATGAATAAACCTTTCATGGCCAAAGTGATGACGTGGAGATATGATCACATGACAGTAATAACTTGATGTAGCGAGGTTAATGCAAAAAGCACGTAATGAGGTGTCAGTGATGACTAAGCGTAAATTGACATTAGCACAATGTCAATGGTGATATTTTTATCATGTAACAAAGAGGAGATATTCTCATGGAGCCATCATAAAAGATCTTCTACAAATCAAGGAAATATTTTTGGAGCGGTGCTATGTTTGGAAAGGGTGATATTCACTCAGAGGAGTCTACAAAATTATAAAGATATTTTCGAAGCAGCTGAAGATATTTAGAAAGACATTAGTAACCTGGAGGACAAGCTAGGTGCGAGCTAAATATGGAAAGCTGTTACTACTTGGAGGAAAACTTGGCGTAACACATGTTTGGAAAAGTGATCCAGCCTGGAAGGAAGAGAAGATTGAAGACTATATTTAGATTGAGTCTAAATGTATCACAGGCCGAATTATGAAGACTATTTAAGACAACGTCGAAGATTTGATTGAAAATTACGAAGACCCAAACTTGAGGGAATACAAACCAAGTTTGGAAGGAAATCATTAAGGACAATCTAGGAAGATTGTGCAGCCCAAACTTAGATGAATGGAGATCAAGTTTGGAAAGTGGATAGGTGCCCCTAGGTGAGGTGCGACCTATGAAGTGGACTGTGAACGTGACGTAAAGAGGTCCATCCAGTTGCGTAGTCAAGATCGGAAGGATCTGACGGTGTTCGACTCGAACTCAACTGGGAGGGTTGAAGATGTCGCGAGGTTGTGTTGCAAAATGCGCTGCAGTCTCAGTGTGTTCGCAGTCGAGCCACTGTGAAAGTTTGGTCACAACAGGAATTGCAACAACTATTTTTGGAAGGTGTCCAAAAATAGTTCCCGCGATGATTTCGTAGAATCTAAAAGTGCAAGTTATATTTTTAGCTCATGGAGCGTCTATATAAGGCCGAGCTTAGAGAATTTAGGATGAGTCACCGGAGTGAGACCTAAGTGTGTAGGTTGAGTGGTCATCGGTCAATCTTGAGTGAGAGTGCTTATGTATGTTGTGAGATGAGTAACAAGGGATTTGTACTCATGCTTCTTCCTCTCTTTTAGTAGATTGTTTTTCTACAGGCTTGGCCCCCCAGACGTAAGCTTGGAGTAAGCGGAACTGCGTTACCAAACTCTTGTGTCTCTTTCCTTCGTTTTTCATTGTTTTGGTTGTGTGTGTGTGTGTGAGCTTAAGAGTTCATTCAAGAAAAACAGTTGCAACTAGAGATACAACTTCTTCATACCACACCCCCGTGGAACTATCAAGTGGTATCAGAGAGGGTTCGCAATTTTCGCCTTGATTTCAAGGTTGGTGAGGTCATAGAAAATGTTCTGCCATGGCCGGAAGAGAAGGAGCGTCCATCAGCCGTCCGCCACTACTCAATGGAGCAAACTCCCCCTATTGGAAGGCGCACATGAGGGCCTTCATCAATTCGATTGATGAGAATGCATGGACAACGATTGAAGCAGGTTGGACAACTCCAACGTATGTTGATATTAATGATAAAGAAGTAAAGAAGAAGAAGAGTTGTTGGAGCCAGGAAGAACTAAGCAAAGCCCATTGCCAACGGGAAACCTCTCAACGCAATCTTTGGTGGAGTCGATGAGGACCAATTCAAGTATGTTGCAACATATGAATGAGCCTAGGAAGCATGGGACATTCTCCAAAGAATCCATGAGGGAACGATCCTTGTACTTGTCTCTAAACTTCAAATGTTGACCACCCAGTTTGAGAATCTCAAGATGGAAGAATATGAGACCATTAGCACCTTCAATTCCAAATTGATGGACATCGCAAATCAAGCCTACCAACTCGACAAGAAATATTCAGAGGAGAAGCTAGTTCGGAAGACCCTAAGATCTCTACCAAAGAGATTTGAGGCAAAGGTAGCAGCGATAGAGGAAGCCCGAGACATCACATCCATGAGACTGGATGAACTGATGGGATCTCTTCAAGCATATGAGATGAACCAGAAGTAGACAGAAAGGAGGGGAACCTAGCACTAAAAGCAGAGTCAAAAAAACAAAAGGAACCTCTACATGAAGATAATGATGACTCTAATATTGTGCTCTTATTAAGAAAACTTCACTGGATGTTCAAACAGAGCAAGACAGGAAGAAAAGCCTTTCAGAAGGCAAACCCTAAAGCTGAAGAGAAGATGGAGGAACCAGATCAAGGTAGTAGGAGAAGACCAATCCAATGCAGAGAATGTGAAGAAGGCTTTGGGCATATCCAAGCAGAATGCACCAACACTCTCAAGAAGAAAGGAAAATCCTTCAATGTTACTTGGAGTGATGATGAATCTAAGGAAAGTCTAGAGGAAAAAGAAGACAAGGGTACGATCAGTCACCATGTTGCAATTCCCTCTATGTTGAAACAGAGATATGAATCAAGGGGAGGGGGAGGGGGGGGTGCTCTCCATGAGGGTCTCTACCTTCATGAAGTTGTTGTTATAAATATTTAATATTATTACCACATTAAGCAAAAAAGTGTTATTGTAGTCCAGTGGTTAGAACTCCACACTATGGTTGTGGAGACTTGGGTTTGAATCTTAGCAATCACAATTTGTTTGTTTTTTAATTAGTACTAATATCACTTATAAAATTTAAATTTTGTTCATATATTGCCAATGAATCTTTTTTTTTCGCCTCATACCACAATTATTCTTTTTATTATTTGAACTTAATTCCAATATCAAATTTTTTTTTATTATGATTTCTATGTTTTTTACAGACATTCCTCAAATAAAGTATGGATGGAATTAGACCTATACCCTTTAAAAAATATATATATATTAATATATATATATATATATATATATATATATATATATATATATATATATATATATATATATATATATATAACTTGTTATTTTTTAAGCAGAGGAATTAACATAAATAAATAATCTTAAATTTAAATCAGTATAATTTTTTTTAAATTGAAGTCAACACCCTTTTAATTTTGCTTTTGGCTCCGCCACTGAGTATGGCAACATACATTGGGCAGTGAATGAGCTTCTGAGAAGCCATGGATTGAATAATTTTCTCCTTTGCATATGCTTGAAAGAACGAATTTTCTTCATTTAGAGAGGAGCATTTGGCCATGTTCATGGCTTGATACATTCGTGCATAATCCTTGGTAGTGCCATTTTGAGAATTCTAGGTGAATGTATTTGGCTACAAGTGTGGCCATGTTCATTTCTTGTTCAGAGAACATGAAGGAACGAGGACCCATTTGCAAAGAAAAATCAAGACATGTGCTTTGTTTTCAGATTGGTTTTTATATATTAATAAAGTTGATTTGTTGCTTTTGTTTCTAAATCTTGACATCTGTTTCTGCTGAGACGGCAAGAAAGATTTTATTAATGAATATATATATATATATATATATATATATATATATATATGAAGGTGATAGTATAGGGCCGGCCGAATTACTGTTTATTTAAGGTCACTTTATTTTGAGACACTTAGAGAGTATTTTTTTTTAAATCCAACCGTGTGAATGGAAAAAATATCTAAAAATAAGCAATCATGTCGATTTTCATACATTTTTGTGACCATATGATCATTCATCTTAAAGGATGAAATTTTATAGAAATCTTAACGGGTTAAATTTTCACCCTATAAAATAATGATCATACGGTCACCAAATTGTATGAAAATCGACATGCTAGCTTATTTTTCGATGTTCTTTCCATCCATATGTTTGGATTTGGAAAAAATACTCTTCAACTGCCTCAAAATGAGGCGACCGTAGATGAATAGTGATAAGTCCGGTCCCATGGTAACATGACTATATATATATATATATATATATATATATATATATATATGGGAATATGTCATCTAGGGACGTCCCTAGATTTGAAATCTAGGGATGTCCCTTAGATTGGCCGTTGGATCAAATCCAACGGCCAATCTTTAATTTGGAACGATTCATCAGGGAGAGCGAGGCCGCCTCTCTCGAACTCAATCCCTCCGTCTCTCCCCGCCTCTCTCGATCTCAACCTCTTCGCCCCACCCAACCTCCACCCCGGACCTCCTCCTGCCGCCTCCTCCCATCCACCCTCCTCAACCCCGCCATCCCCGCCCACCGCACTAAGGGCAACAACAAAGGAAGGAATCTCGCTTCTCCTTCCTCTCTCCTCCGATCTAAATCCGGGGACCGCAATCGTAGTCCGGAGGTGCGTGATTTTTTCTTTCTTTTTTTTTTCTTCTCCTCCACGTTGCTTTTTGATTAGTATTGGGTCCGGGGTGGTGATGATCATCGGTTTGATTGGTACCAAGGTTTGGATCGTCTATGATATTGTTTTCTCTTTGTTTGGCTAGTTTATTTTTAATAATGGTTTCTTCTTTTCTTTTTGACCACCTTGCCTTGCAGGTCATCTCTCTCTCTCTCTCTTTCTCATGGTTATATAATTAGTTAAGTGTTTAGTCTCTAATGAGAGTGTTTTTGTTTAAAATAATGTTAAGTAATTGAAGAAATGGCTCTCTCTTTCTCTCTCAGGGTTAAAGCGTTGTTGATTAGTTGATTAATTGGTAATGGTTCTCTCTTATGGTTAAACTATTTGAATTAAAGTTAAGTACTGGATTACTTAAGAAGGACACAGGGTAGGCTCACTATTCACCAACATCTTTGTCTTCAATGTTACTTCCATATTTTTGTTGATTAAATGTGTTTGTTTCTTGGTTTGGTTGCAGTATCATCCAGATGTGTGCAAGGGGAGCAACTGTGGGGTTCAGTTCCACAGAATAAATGAAGCTTATGATGTCAGTAAATCCCACAATATTTTGTTGTTTATCTCACTTGAATTAATCCTGATTAAGAGATTAATATAAATGTTTGTGTCTAAATGTTTTCAGATTATGATGAAGAGTTTGAGAGAGGGAGAAGAGGAAGAACAAGAAGCAGGGCAGGATTCATGGTGTCATGATGATGATGATGATCAAATGAGGGGGATGTATGATTCCAGTTGGGAGTTATGGGAAGAGTGGATGGGGTGGGAAGGTGCAGGCATTCTTGATTACACCTCCCATATCAACCCATACATTTGATCACCTTGAATGTATATATGTATTACTGTACGTAAAAGAAATGAAATCATGTACATAAAATGCAGTGAAGAAATCAATGAAAGCCTCCTTTTATTCTCAATTCAATGTTATCCTTCATCCATGTACAAAGATTGCAGATTTCTGTGAATGATCTATGAATGAATAATGTTTTCTTTCATAACAAATCAATCATGCATAATGAAATCATATCCTCAATGCAGAAACAAGAGGATTATATGATTTTTCCTTCTTTCATTCTCAATTGAGCATATACACAATGATATCAAATCTTCAATTCAGAAAATTTCCATTCTGCAATTTCTACAGAGTTTCAATTTTTAACAGGAATATATAAGAATTTTTATTTGCCTTTACACAACCCATATAATACATGACAAAAGGGAGAATTTCAAAGTAGGGTTTCACAAGCTTTCAACCCTCAGAGTTACTTGATCTTGCCATGAAATTCTCCTTTTACCAACACGGTTTCCGCCGGTTCCTATATCTCTGCAGATTGATAGTTTGATGTCATTTGCGATGGCCCTTGGGGGATCCTGCTCCATTTGAAGCTCCCCCATTTCTTCACCATTTTGTGGTTCAAATTTAACATGTTTCAACAAACAATTTAATTCCTTCTTAAATCATTATCAAGAAGATTTGATCAATTTCCGGTCTTTTGAATGAACTTCAAGTTGAAGTAGTACATTATGTCGTGGTTCAATTCCCGGGTTCAGGGATTTTCAAGCCTGTTTCTTCAGAAAATACGATGATTCCGGAGATGAGGTTTTCGACAATCTCTTCTGTAAAAATCTGAAATAACAAAATTAATTATGAATCTTTATGCAGTGAATTCAATCAAATGCTTTCAAGAAACACAGAGCATGAAGTGAAAAACTAGGAAATAACAGTTCGATCTTATGAAGAAACAGTACTTGACTTCAGCCAGGAGCCTGAGTTTCTTTTCCTGTGCCTTCTGCAATTTTTTTTTTTTTTTTTTGCTTCAATTTCCTATGATATAATTCACAATTTTTAACAAATAATAAGCAATAGTGATGGAAACCTAAAATAATCAAAGAGAAAACTTTACTACAAAGAGATTGAGATGTTAAACCTTTATTGGAAGGAGAAATGCAGACAAAATCCAGAAAATCTCAATTATATACCCAACTCATTGAATTTGATAAACATATGAAAGAAATAGTGAAATCAAGAAACCCTAAGAAGTACAATTCACAATCTTAGCAAATAATAAACAAAACTAGTTAATTATAACTAAGATAATAAAAAAGAAGCCTTTACTGTAAACAAACTGAGATGCTAAACCTCAAAAAAGCCAAACAAAAGGAAAATAAAAACAATGTTTGAAAGACGATTAAAGCTATGTGGAGAAGAAGAAAAAACAAAGAAAGAAAAAATCACGCACCTCCGGACTACGATTGCAGCCCCTGGATTTAGATCAAAGGAGGGGAAGGAGAAGAGCGAGATTCCTTCCTTTGTTGTTGCCCTTGGTGCGGTGGGCGGGGATGGCGGGGGTTGAGGAGGGTGGATGGGAGGAGGCGACGAGGAGGAGGGATAGAGTTCGAGAGAGGCGGCCTCGCTCTCGCATGCTCTCTCGCTCTCCCTGATGAATCGTTCCAAATTAAAGATTGGCCGTTGGATTTTGATCCAACGGCCAATCTAGGGACATCCCTAGATTTCAAATCTAGGGACGTCCCCATATAACGTATTCCCTATATATATATATATATATATATATATTTCCAACAAACTCTTTAACCTTAGATTTATTTAAAAAAACTAATTAGATTCTCATATTAAATATTAATATAAAGTTAAAATATTATACATAATTTTAAAAATCTTTAAAAACTGATAAATAATTTATTATAATATAAAATTTTATTAATTTTAAAGTTTTTAATGATATATTAATTTTAATATAAGAACTTAAAATTAAAAAAAAAAAATAAAATAAAATTCAAGATATGATAAATTATTTATAAAAACTTCAATTCTGCCTAATTTTTAATGAGAAGCTAAGATTTTTAAAAATATTTTTAATAAATCTTTATATACGTGGCAAAAAGCCAGACTTCAAAACGTCTTTTGCATATCCCACCTTGGTTGGCGGAGCTTTTAGATTCACTTTTCAAATTTTTGTAATTGAACCTTGACCCTAGCTGTTTCAGCTCTTTAAAAATAAATAAATAAATAAATAAATAAATAAACCGTCTTTTGCAAATCTTTTAAATTTTTTGAGTTCTTTTGAATCGCCCTTTTATAATGTATATCCTCCCACTCATCATAATTTCTTCTGTCAAAGAAGAAGAGAAAAATATAGCAGTGTTCAACCAGTGGAATGTAAAAATGCTTCCGAGGGAAATTTTAAAATAAAGATATTAATGATAAGATAATGATGTATTGATTATTTATTGGTAAATTATATTTTTAAATTTTAATTAAAAAATTTGATGAAAAAAACTTTTTTATTGGAAACTGTGTTAGGATTATCCCTTGGGGATAACCCCCAATCAAACAAGGCCCAAAAAGGAAGTCAAAATGGCCTTGTTCGAACATCAACATCAGGTATTTATTTTTTGGCATACATCCTCTGAGCCACCCACAACAAAATTCTTGCATGAATAACACGCAAAAATTCTATGACGACAACCAAGGAACAAAAATCAATTTATAGTCATACAAAACATATATTTCGACCAAAAAACATGGATGCGAATAAAACAAATTGGTAATAAGTAAATAGTTCTAAAGCAGCTATCTAAAGCAGAGTCTCAATGAAAAGCATGCTTTAAAACAATGCCTGACTTTAACATAAAGATTTCATTCAGGAATACGGGATTCTTAAGCACATCTAAGCAATATTCAGCTACACAAATTAAACCCCACACTGCATGTCTTGAAACATAACATAAGGTATCAAGCTCGATTGACAGGAGAGTAGCATACTAACAAGCGTTCAATCAAGCAACTCCGAGATTTGTGTCTTCCTAAATGCATCGACAGCTGCTAGTTGTGCCAAAACAGACTTGTTTGGAAACAAGTTATCAGCTTTCATCCTCTCCCTAAACCCATAAGCTGGAGTTTTGGCATTAATGTAGGCCTGGAGTAATGCCTGAAACTGTCTCATCCTCCCGGCATAACCTATTTGCCTCAACCTGTGAAAGATCTTTTCGGCGTTATGGATGTCACCCCTCTTTGCATACTGATCCATTACAGTCATGTATGAGCTGTATAGTGGTTTGATCTGGTTATGTTGGGAAGCTTTTTGCAATATTGAATCTGCCTTCTCCACCTCACCAGCCTCCACATAGAGCTTCACAAGTGCATCCCAAGTCAAAGGGCCGATTCGACACCCATTATCAGACATTCTTTTCGCCAATTCTTTTCCCTTTGATAGAAGCTTGTGGTTTGCATAAACCTTTAACAATGCATTGTAGTATTTTGAAGATGGCCTCTTCCAAGACCTCATCATGTCCTCAAAGACTTTCTCCGCATTCTCTACATTGTCTAGTTTACCCCATGCCTCAATGGCAGCTAAACATTCATCTAGACGAGGATGAGCTTGAACCACCTTCCAGATCCTCTCTACATCTTCGGCTTTGCCAAGAGCTGCATATAGAGGAAGAAGAGATTTGCAGGCATTTCGGTTGACCTTAATATTATCCCCTTCCATCTCCTTCAGCACTGATTCTGCTTTCTCATTGAGACCTCCGAAGATATAGTGCTTCGCTAGCACAGCTTGGATAGTCAGATCAGGTTCCATGCCTTCTGCCTTCATTGTCTCCACAATCTGCTCCATGCCTGATATATCATTTGAACGCCCTTTGGTATCTATCAAGAGTCCATAGGTGAAAAGGGATGGCTTGACATTTTCTTTTTCCATCATCAAGAGGACGTCAGCTATTTTCTTTCGGTCCACCCTCTTATAGAGCAGTAATAGTTGATTGCTAGAGAAGGTTGTGATGGGAAAACCAAGATCCCTAATTTTGTTGAACACTTCCTCTGCCTTTTTGACATTGCCAGCAGCCACACAATTTGCTAGGAGAGTTCTGTAGATCACTTCCCCCCTCAAGGGCTTTGGAATTTTCTCAATGTATTTTTCAGCCGTATGAATTCCATGCACTTTAGCAACTAAATCAAGATGAGAAGCATAATCCCGCTCTGTGAACTCAAGACGCTTGTTTTCTTCTAACCACTCAACAAACTGCAAAGTTATGACAGATTCTTTTAATGCAAACCAAAGATGTGCATGCAGGAAATGGAAAACACAGACTCGTACCTTAAATTTAACTTCTGAAATGGTCCAATGAAATATAAGGAAATAAAACTATGGGAAAAAACTGTAAAATAAATTTTTCCGTTAAATAGTGCCATCACGAACATGAGGTCTCACTTCACTAAACTGTCAAGTACGTAAAAAGGACATTGCAGATCAAACCAATTGGGGTGAAGATAAGAAAAGATTTTTGGTGGATAGAATACTAGATCTTACAACAAACTTTAGATCATGAATTTTTTAAGAAAAATCCAGATCCATGAGTATGAGCAACCAAAGAGCCCAATGTTGATACAACAGATGGACATATATTGAACCAATACCAGATAACTTTAGAGTATTCAGATACTGGTAAGTAGTCAATTCCTAAATAACACAGGTAGAATGCACATCCATTTTTATATAGTAACTATGATAACTATGAACTAAATTATTGGATGAATCAAGTAACTCAAAGAAACGAACAATCTACAAGGTTGACTATATGGAACTTCCTTCTTACCATCAGTGACTCACCAAGTACAAAGTCTAATGTTATAGTTTTATAACATAATTATTGAAGATATAATGAAAGCAATAAGCAAAACTTTACTTTTGTCCACAAGAATTCCATAGAATTGTCTGACCAAAATCAATAAAAAAACAAAATGACCTACCTAGCATGTAGCTGCAAACAAACACAAAATAAATTGAAGAAATACCCAAGGTGAAGTACTATGGATTTAAAAAGAATTGATATCATAAACACAAATAAGTTCCAAATGAACAAAGAATTAATTGAACAACATAATATTAAGATCAGATATAATACTCCATCTGTTATTGACAATGAAAAAAACAAGTACCTGAAGGGCCTTTCCATAAAATTTCCACTTTCGAAGATTAAGCATGACTATTGAGATTTCACCTCGTCCCAATGGATTACCTTCTTCTACCCACTTATCAAGAGCACTATTCATAGATAGGCGAGGAGCTTCCATTAAAATCTTAAAGAGTGGAGATGTTGCATTCTTCTTGTTCAAAGCCTTTTCAACATTTGTATCCTTTTCAGCATCTAGTAAACCAAGTGAATGATCAGCGTCTTCATCTTTGTCTACCTCCTTGTCTACCGCAGGGATATCATCTTCAGAAAGCCCATCCTCTGAGTCCTCCTTGTCGCTAACTTTAAAAGTTTCTGGAGGTAAGTCCAGGTCAGAACATTCATTCTCAGAAAAATCCTCAATGTCGCTGGACTTTGCTCCAAAATGAGAAGAAAATTTTCTACTCCCCAGAAAAGACATTTTAGGGAAAGATATTCCATTAGAAGTTGAATTTGAAGAGATATTTCCAGCAGTTATACAACCACCTTGTTCACAATTCCACTCTGCAGAAACCAAGTTTCCACTAAGAATATCTGACTTAGCAGAACAAGATCGAATTGCCAAAATCCGATGGCAGTAGTTCCTGAGATGGAAACACAAAAGCTTTCAGTACACCTGGAAGTAATTTGAAGCATGTACAAGACTAGTGGAGCTCCGCAATAGTCGCACAAAATAATTGGCATATCAAGCAACATCCATGATGGATATATATCTCATAAAATGTAAAAGAAGTGCAACCACATAAATGGAATCCTCTAAAACACTACAAAGTTAACCAAATTGATGTATATCCTCATATATGGCATTCATAGACTTCAAATCTAAAGAACAGGCAGGCACAAATCGAATGACAATTTATAACCAATGCATACATCTACTTTTCGCTCACCTCTAATAAGCAAACATATAAACATAAGATCGAATTTAGCAAAGAGTGGTTACATAATAATTGGCAAATTGTTGCACAAAATACAAAATTCACATAAATACCAAACTAACACGTTAAAGCCATTAGACAAAGTTAGCAGAACACGTGATTGAACTGCGATATGTGCATCAAAAAAGAATCAATTCTCTTAAGAACAGAAACGAAAGAAGCTTGAACGAACACCCAGAACCATGAATTGAATCATATGTGGAAAAAGCAACATTTTTTTTGCTGGTTTTTGTGAAAAAGAAACAATGATTGAAAAGAGGGAATGGGTAGGAGAGTACCACCTCATGGGATTTGCAGCTCTCCGAAGTGTCCACATACTGGCTTTGCTTTCGTTGCTATGGGATCGAAAACCCAAAACCCTAAACCCAGAAATCAATAGCTTTGGGGGCGGAATGGAGATGATACCTTAAAACCCAAAGCTCGCCACAGCCCCGGGCGAATGCTTTTCCCCGATTGACTAAAAAAACCCTCAATATTATAAGAAATTCCAAGACGGCGCGAACAGTAATCGGCCCAATGAAAGGTCCTGGCCTGTCGTCCATGGGCCGTCTAGGGCTGACCTCTAAATTTCATCACGTAAATGAGTATTGTTTAGTTATTTTGCATTTATGCCCCCGAAAACCTCATAAATTATATGTATGCCTCTCTCTCTCTCTTTTATTTCAAGGTGGATAAATAGCATTGTCAAAACGGGCCTGCAGGGCGGGCCAGCCCGCAGCCCACCAAACCTGTCATTTGGTTTGCTTCCAACTTGGTCTTCTTCAACCAATGAGCTTGCTACTAAGGGGGTTCATATGCCATAGGGTGCTTCCTGAGTAAGATAGGAGGTGCTATGAACCCTTCTTTCTGCTCTATATGGCTTTTTTGTTCTCCTGCTCCTTCGTCTGGCTTTCGTGTCTTGGGCTTCCTTGTGTTGTAGAGTTTGCCTGTCTTTATATGTTAGGGATAACTTATTCTTTCTGCTCTTGGTATTTTTCATTCACTTCTGAGCTTTGCCCTCTATGATTTTGCCCAAATTGCATCAGATATTAGACTCAAGGTAACATCCATGTATCTAGGGCTGTCAAACGATCAGGCTGCTCGAGGGCAGCTCAAGAATGGCTTGGTAAAAGCTCGAGCTCGGCTCAAAATTTTGAGCTTTCTAGCCGAGCTCCAGCTTTAATTTCGAGTCGAGCTCGGCTCAAAAGCTCAAAATTATATTTTAATATATATTAATATACGGGAGTGTTAGGGTCAGGCCGGCCGGATCATTGTGAAGATCCAGTCGCCTCCCATTTGGGCACTTGGAGAGTGTTTCAAGGATTTCCAACCGTACGGATGGAAAGATCATTGAAAAATAAGGTAGCATGTCCATTTTCATATAATTTGGTGACCATTTGGTCCTCCCACTTAACAGTTGAAATTCTGAACCGTTAAGATTTATATAAAATAAGAACCGTTAAGTGGAACGACCAAACGGTCACCAAATTGTATGAAAATGGACATGTTAGCTTATTTTTCGATGATCTTTCCATCCGTACGATTAGGAATCCTTGAAACACTCTCCAAGTGCCCAAATGAGAGGCAACTAAATCTGCATAGTGATCCGACCGCCCAGACCCTGACACTTCCGTATATATATATATATATATATATATATATATATATATATATATATACACGGGCATGCTACTATGCGGCCAGCCTTATCACTGTGCAAGTGCGGTTGCCTCCATTTGACCCACTTGCACAGTGTTTTGAGAAAATCCAACCATATGGATGGAAAGAACATAAAAAAAATAGCTAGCATGTCAATTTTCATACAATTTGGGAACTTATAGGGTCTTCATCTTAATGGGTGAAATTCTGAATCAGTAGGATTTCTATAAATTTTCACCCATTAAGATGAAGACCCTACAAGTTCCCAAATTGTATGAAAATTGACATGCTAGCTTATTTTTCGATGTTCTTTCCATCCATACGGTTGGAAATCCTTTAAAACATGCTCCAAGGGCCAAAATGGGAGGCGAACTTACCGAAAAAGTGTTTCGGCCAGCCTTATTGTAGCATGCCCGTATATATATATATATATATTATTTTATATTATATTTATGTTTATAATAGTTAATGAAAACCAACCATTGAACCAAAGATCCACTGGCTCCCATGGTCTGATATTAAAACTAAACCCTAAAGAGTAAAGACCAAATAAAAGATTGGCACTGCCGCCATTGCCCATTCACGCGCGACAAATCCACTCGAGCACCTCCTCCCCAACTTGAGCATCTGCACGGCAACACCTCCATAGCTCCTCCCGAACACGAGCACCTCCCATTCACGCACGGCACCTCCACTGCTCCACTAAAACACCTCTTCCCCATCTTGAAAAATAATATTTTTTGAGATAATAAAAAATAAATATTTTTAATTATCTCAAATAATTTTATTTTTTATATTATTTGAGAAATTAAAATATTTAATTTTCATATTTATATCGATGAGAATCATTTTTTAAATTTCATCTTTTATTTTATATAATTGGTTGAAATCTTATGAAATATAAGTTTTATTTATAAAAAAAGTAATATATAATTTATATTTTTAATTGTATAGAAATATAAAAAAAATAACTTATAGTTTATAAATAAGTTTTTAATTTTGAGCTAAATCGAGCCAAGCTCGAGCTTTTAAAATTATAATCGAACTCTTAATTTCGAGCTAAATCGAGTCGGACTGGAGCTTTCGAAATTAAAATTGAACTGAGCTTGAGCAAACTTATTCGAGCTAATTTTGAGCTCAAGCTCGAGCTAGGCAATTTCAAGCTCGAACTTGAGCTAAACAATTTCAAGCCGAGATTTAGCTGGGCCCAACCCGATGAAGCTCGGCCCGTTTACAACCCTACATATATCTCAAGGAAACCTAGGTTTAGGTTTATACCATTTCCCAAGCCCAAGATTTGCTTTTTTTGGTCCAACTAGGCTTGAGTTTGGTTGGACCCCAACTATGTTATACTTCCATTGTTAGGGAGACTAGGCCCATCTATTGTGTTGGTGGGCCGAAATGGTGGACTATATTCCAACTGGATAAGTTGTGGAGTGTTGTTGGGGTCAATTGGGTTTGGATCTGTCCCCGTCCCATTAGCTTGCTCGGTCTGCTATTGTTCTGCCCAATCAGCCTGCAATATCACATGGTTCTCCACTTCTGGTGCCATGTAACCATCAAAGAACCCAATCAAAGCCTCGTTAGCACCAAGAGCTACATCAATGTACTGCTGGAGTGCCCCATCATTTGGTATATCCACGCCTACATCTTCATGAGTTGCCATCACGTCAATATGTACCACGTCATCACTAATGTGGACTGCCACATCATTGTTGATGCGGATCACCATATTATTGCTGATGTGGGTCGCCATGCCATCTTTATCTTCAAACAGAAGGGACACATTATCATCTGCGTCATCACCATCGCTGATATGGACTACATGTTATTGCCCAAAGTTGTCTGGGTTCCCATCTCAACCCTCTTATCTCCCATCTCAACATTCCAAGTCATATCATTTTTGCATAAATTCCTAATTTCCTCCTCAACCTCAACAACAATTGTCAGGTCATCCCTGCTTCCCCTATCCTCACCACCCATGTGTGCCATGTTGGAAAGATCTCCAAGGGCCAAATGTGCTTCGCGATTGGTGTTAAACTAGTTAGTGGTACGGGTCAACTCAGGGATTAAATCCTTTCCTCGGACCACCACTTTATTTCGTACCTCAGACGTTCTCTACAACAGGGTATCCTCGAATGTCATTTGGTTCAGCATCCCTCATTGAATTTCGGGGCACTAGTGAGAGCCTAGCTTTCTTCGAAGTCACGTGCCTCTTTATTTCCTACCAACAATGGATGAAATGCCCGCTCCTGTATGGAAGCGTGTAAGCTTTGATCCATTGAGGTTCACATGCTCCCTCGTTGGTATGAGGATGTCTCAGCCTCCACTGCTGTCGTAGGTCCTTCATTCCTTCGCCTTGCTTCCGCCACACTAACTGAGACCGACTTATGGGACTTTGACGCATAGTGGTCGAAAAGCTGGTCAAAATTGGACCTTTCCTCTATCTCTTTGAGCAACTGAAGTACGACCACCACTCTCTGCCGTTCTGAGCGACCAAATCTGCTTGCTTCGCACGGCACAACCTCTCCCGAGTGACTACGCCCAAGTGACTAATGCCCAACGGTCCTCGGAGGGTGTCCCGATCGCTACATCGTTTCCACATGGTTCTCCTTCCTCTCTATGGTCTAGCATCATCATTCATCTCCGGCAAGATCATTGTCCCCCTTCATCCATGGTAAATGCCTCTCCCCCTTTTTCAGGTCGATCCAGATGACATGGTACCGCATTCCGATGCTATATTTAACGGTAAAGGGGAGCATTCTTCTTTGCCTGATGCGGAGCTCATTGGTCGGCTTCAAAAGTCTCACCACCGTGTCCCTGTGTTTGCAGAAAAATGGGAGTCTCCTCGCGATTATCCAACGTAGTTCACCCTCGGCCCGCTCCGATGAGCTGAGGTTTGACGACCACGATTGGAAATGTAAGATGAAGCCAGGGAGCTTCACATTCTCCAACTTCTCCACTTCTCGAGGCAGTGTTTCGGATGGGAAACCCACCAAGAAGCTCCTAGTGCTCAGAGGCTTTGTTGTCCAAGGCTTCTTCGGTGCGAAACATTTGGCCATCACTGTTGGGATTGACCGGTGGTCCGCAACCCCTGCGACTATCTTGATTACAGTTGAGATTGAGAAGGGGCGAAGCACCTTCTACCCTTCTAGAATTCGGGTATCTAGGTCTAAGGAAATATGGTGTATCTCCCCCTCTGCCTCCAACTGGGCTCATGCGACGAACTAGTTTCCCTCCTCCAGTTTCCTTTTCTCCCTTGCTTCTGGGTGGGGTAGCGTCTTCTATATATGCCGAGGTTTCTCCCGTAGAGTTCCTTCCTTCTCTCCTTTCAGAGAAGTCAATCGTCGCTTCCTCTGATGAAGTCCTCCGACGAGGGTCTTTGAAGGCTGGTCTAGCAGGTCTTTGCTCATCAGATGCTGGTTGGATTGGGCGTTTTCCCTTTGTTACGGCATCGATCCTCGCTCACTCCGATGAGGCCCAACCACACTTTAGTTTCCTATGTCTTTCTCCTTTGCAATAGTGGCATACCGCCTTTCTCTTCCATTCTCGCTACCAGTGCCTCAGTCCCGAGGCAATTATCAAAAACTTCTATCGTTCCCTGAGTTGTAAGCCTCATCGGAGGTGATCACCGGCATTGCATCTCCTTCCCCAAGCTTGACTTCATGCCGTGGCTCGAGGAGGTCCTCCTCTTCCGTTTAAAATGGACTTCAATCCAACCATCCTCTTTTGGGGTCTTCTCCCCTTCGACAGTGGCAGGCGGGGACTTTAGTACCAAGGCTCTGGCCAGTTCATGGTCATCAGCAGGTCTCTGGACGTCAAATACTGGTTGGATTGGGTGTTTGCCCTTTGCTGGGGCATCGATCCTCACTCGCTCCAGCGAGGCCCGACCACACTCTGGTTTCCTATGTCCTCCTTCGCAATGGCAGCATACCACCTTTCTTTTCCATTCTCGCTGCCAGTGTCCCAGTCTGAGGCAATTCCAGCAAACTTCTACTGTTCCTGAGCTGTAAGCTCTTAATATCAAACTATAAAATCAAACTAGATAACAACAAGATAAGATTTTTCCAACAAAGACAAATAAATAAATTTTTATGGAACTTGGTGAATATTAAGTTCATATTTAAGAGCAGTGAACATAATAACCTTTACTAAACTTTTCATATCCCCTGGTTATCACATCCATAGAGCACAATCACTTATAATGAAATTCAGTAACAAAGATCACAATGCAAAGGAAAAAAATCCATTTATTGAGTTGAGCTACACCAATCAATACAAAGAATAGAATTTCTTCTGAAAAAGTTACAATTATAGGAAGCTCCTAGTCTAACAAATGTTGAGATCTCTCAAATTCTTCAAGAATGTATCACCTATTGAAGAACCATGCTTCACAAACACAGCAGGGTAGCCAATTGGAGCTTCAATCCAAGCTTCAAATCCTTGTTGGTTTTTCCCTGAATTATCCAAAGGCTTTGTGAAAACTCTTCCTGTCCAAACATGTTGCCAAATCTCTCCCCCTGACACTGGAAAATAAGCCTTAACTTCCTTCTTGCCTCTATCAAGCACAGGCACAACCAAAAACTCACTGCCAACCAAGAATTGCTGATAACTCAAGCTGTGAACATGTTCATCATCTGGATAATGGAGGAATAGATGTCTCACAACAGGCAAACCTTTCTCAGCTGCTTCCTGTTAGAAACACAGACATTCCAGTGTGCATTAGCCTGGCCTGGAAGGCGAATAATATACTACTTTTAACTGTTGAACATATAACTGACCTTCACAAGTTTGATTCTGTAGAATTTCCAGGCTTTGTATACCTTTGCAAATCGGGCAAATTGGTCCAATGTGTTTCTGTTAGAATAGAATTGGCAGTTGGAAGATGGAATGTTTCCCTGTTACATATAAAGACCAAGGATCAAGTTTGTATTTGATCAGAAATTCTGCATTCATTGGTAGTAGCATGATATTGGTGGTGTGCTTACTTCATGTGTCCGAAAGACGGTGCTGAATGCATTTAGCTCCATCCACCGAATAAGAAGTTCTTCGCTCCGGCGATATCTGATCATAGGCATGTTTACCGCACAGTAGCCTCCGATATCACTGTGGTTAAAGGCAAAGCCAGAGAGACCACTGCTGAGCAATCCTACGACACTGCTCTTAATTCCATCATTTTTCTGCCAACTTACCATCTGGTCACCTTCCCAAAACAACATTGACCATTTGAAGCTTCCTCTGAAACCAGCCCTCATGAAGAACACTAAGTTATCATTCGAATCCTCTTTCTTCTTTTCATGACAAGTAGATCTCCATTCATCTACAAACTCCCTGTTGATCTTGGCCCATAGTTCTGGATATCGGTTATGTGCTGCAACTGCATCTTCGCCTATTGATGAACAGCATCTTGTAATAAGTGTCAATATCAGTACTCAATTGAATTGAAAGGAAGATATGTTTTACTGTAACCTGAGTAGGTATTGGCATCCAATGGCAATCCTTCACCAAAATCTGCCATCCAGCCTCTTACGCCGGAATCCACCATTTCATGCAATACCTTCTTAAACCAATTACCAGCTTTAGGGTGTGTCAAATCCAACATTCCGACATCAAAAGTTGTATTTGGTATCATGTATGTATGGCCGTTGTTGTCTTTCACTAGTATGCCTAAGTTATTTGCCTCTTCAAACAGGTCCCTTTTTCTGTTCTTCTTTTGATCAGTCTGCAAGTGAATGTGAGTGTGTACAATTAATTACAATTAAATTTTGTATAAGCTGAGTGTACATATTTCAGGGAGGTGCTCAAGTACCGGAACAAGGCAAGGATTGCAATAAGTCATAACTTGTATGTCACAAGCTCTAAGATCATCGACTAATTGCTTCCATCCTGGATAACGATCCTTGTCGACTTCCCAATTCCACCATAATTGCGAACCAATTAAGGTTTCCCTCTGACCAACCCAATCCTGCAATTCAATTTCCAAACTTCATGAAGAAATTTTCACAACAGAAATCCATGCATTGTCATGCACAATTAGTAATGAATCACCTGCAACCAGAATCCAGAAATCGGAACATCATGCTCTTGTAACTGATCCCAAACTCGGCGAACAGCTTCAGTGCCTCCCTGCATTCCTACAACAGCACCAGAAATAATCCATTCTGGAAGCGCAGGAGGTCTCCCTATGATCTCTGTAAAATTTTCAATTAGCTCAACAGGAGAAGTTCCATTCAAGATTCTTCCTTGTGCTGAACTTTCATATATCTACAACCGAAACATCATTAAAGAAGTGAATTTCATTAACAATTAACGTGATCATATACAATTAACTTGAACAAACAAATGTTTACCTGAATTTGAACTCTATCATGTTTTCTCAAATCAAAAACTGAATAACTGTATCCTTCAAGGTAAAGAGACTTCATTTTCGATGTCATGTAAAATGGAGAAGGAGCATAAGTAGTACTCCAGTCACCACCAGACCTACAAAACAATGAAACCAAATTGAAGCACTCCTTCCAACAATTCTGCATGTTCAACTTGGAAACCAGGATTCTAGTTTATCAATTATATTACCTGTAACTCACCAAATTGGATGCAAATGTGATAGGCTGGTCTCCTCTTCCAATACCTTGTTCTTGCACAAGTATTGGCACCCTTTTCCCTTTAAACTCCATATGTGAGAACTGCTCTCCAAATCCATAAAACCTCTCATCTTCCTCACTAGAATATGTGATGAAAACTCTGTTGAATCCTTTAAACAACTCAACCTTCTGTTCTTCCTCTACATCATCCTCACAAGAAAGTGGAAGGAAACCTCTTCTCCTGGAGAAGTGAACAACTAACTTTTGCCTTCTGAATCTGACCAGTTTCCAATTTGGAAAAGTTTTTGAAGCTTTGGGAAAAGTTCTTGGACTCCATTGCCAAGCAATTTCTCCAAATTTCACCTTGAAACCAATCTGGTTCTTGTTCTTCTGATCAAGAAGAAGCCAATACCTTGCAGCATATGAAGGTTTCCTCCTGATCTGGCTACCAAAAGTGAAACTTTTGTTTGTCCCTGAATACAAAGTTCTATAAACTGGTTTCTCATTCTTTTTCTTGCTGAAAACCCAACCAGTTATTATCAAAACAGGAAACTTCATCCCCTTCAAAGAATCATCCGCTTTGAAATAACCATGCAAGAAATCAGGATTCTTTGCCTTCTTCTCAATGTCAGATTGATACAAAACTCTGATTTCTTCAATAGATTGATGGTTACACACAAAGGAAACATCACCATCTTTTATGGCAAAGGATCCTCTGCTCTCCTCCACCTCAGTCTGTGCAGCTGCAGCTGAGATAAAGGCCTCACCAGGGATGGTAGACCATAAGCTTCTCTTAGGCTGAGAAAGGTGAGATACAGAGAGCCAACCTCCATTTCCAGAGCTCCAATTGAGTTGGAAATCCTCACCAATTTGGAAGGCATGGTGCTGTGGAACTTTGCTTGGATTGAAGGAGAGGGATCCATGGATGAAAGGTAGACCTTTTGGATGGGAAGGAAAGGGGTTGTTGATGTGATTGTGGTGTTTCTTTGAGATCTTGAGAGGTGGCATCACTAAATTTCTAACAGGTAAAAGAAAGAGTTGAGAGATTCATGGAAACTAAGCCAACTGTCCCTGTTTATACTTATAGAAATGAGATTCTTAACAGTAGAAATGGCCCACAGAATCAAAGAGCTTAAACTTATCCATTCTATTCTCTGTAAATAAAAGATGTGACATTACCAACTTTCAAAAGTTGGCAATTTAGATCTTTCTATTGTTTTAATTAATAGCAAAGTAATTTAACATACATGTTTTGATTAACATGGTATGAGAGACAGTTGATTTTTTTATATATATAAAAATTGATAAATCACTAAAAACTAATTATAAGTATGGTTCAAATCCTCAACTTTTCTTTGGACTAACCAACCTTTTTTGTTACGGTTAACTTTTACCATTAGTAAAAACACTTCGAAGTTAATATATGAGAGATGGATCTGAGAACGCATTTGGCATGAGATTATGACTACATACATTGGTCAGAGAATGAGCTTCTGAGCAGCCATGGATTGAATAATTTTCTATTTTGCATATGCTTGAAAGAATGAATTTTCTTCATTTGGAGAGAAGCATTTGGCCATGTTCATGGCTTGATACATTCGTGCATAATCCTTGGTAGTTCCATTTTGAGAATTCTAGGTGAATGTATTTGGCTACAAGTGTGGCCATGTTCATTTCTTGTTCAGAGAACATGCATGAAGAAACGAGGACCCATTTGCAAAGACAAAATCAAGACGTGTGCTTTGTTTTCAGATTGGTTTATATATATTAATAAAGTTGATTTGTTGCTTTTGTTTTTAAATCTTGACATTTTGTTTCTGGCGAGATGGCATGAACGGTATTAAGTTTTTTTTCTTTTTTTTTTCCAATATGAAGCTAAAAGTCGACTTCATGCTAAGATTTTTTTTTTAAAAAATAATATTGGCTACTTAAGAAATATATAAAAAAAATTTAAATAAATAAATAACAATTTTATATTCCAACGAATACTTTGACCATAAATTTATTTTTTAAAAATGAAATTAGATTCTCATTTTAAAAACAAATATAAAGTTAAAAATATTATAAATAATTTTAAAAATCTTAAAAACTGATAAATAACTTTTTATAATATAAATTTTATTAATTTAAAAGTTTTTAATGATATATTAATTTTAATAGATACGAATTAAAACAAATTGGTAATAAGTAAATAGTTCTAAAGCAGCTATCTAAAATAGAGTCACAATGAAAAGTAAGGCTTAAAACGATGCCTAATTTTAACATAAAGATTTCATTCAGGAATTCTGGATTCTTAGGCACATCTAAGCAATTTTCAGCTACACAAACTAAACCCCACACTGCATGTCTTGAAACATAACATTTGGAATTCAAGACATGATTGCCAGGAGAGTAGCATATAGTAACTCACGTTCAATCAAGCAACTCCGAGATTTGTGTCTTCCTAAATGCATCGACAGCTGCTAGTTGTGCCGCAACAGACTTGTTCGGAAACATGTTATCAGCTTTCATCCTCTCCCTAAACCCATAAGCTGGAGTTTTGGCATTAATGTAGGCCTGGAGTAATAACTGAAACTGTCTCATCCTCCCGGCATAACCTATTTGCCTCAACCTGTGAAAGATCTTTTCGGCGTTATGGATGTCACCCATCTTTGCATACTGATCCATTACAGTCATGTATGAGCTGTATAGTGGTTTGATCTGGTTATGTTGGGAAGCTTTTTGCAATATTGAATCTGCCTTCTCCACCTCACCAGCCTCCACATAGAGCTTCACAAGTGCATCCCAAGTCAAAGGGCCGATTCGACACCCATTATCAGACATTCTTTTCGCCAATTCTTTTCCCTTTGATAGAAGCTTGTGGTTTGCATAAACCTTTAACAATGCATTGTAGCATTTTGAAGATGGCCTCTTCCAAGACCTCATCATGTCCTCAAAGACTTTCTCCGCATTCTCTACATTGTCTAGTTTACCCCATGCCTCAATGGCAGCTAAACATTCATCTAGACGAGGATGAGCTTGAACCACCTTCCAGATCCTCTCTACATCTTCGGCTTTGCCAAGAGCTGCATATAGAGGAAGAAGAGATTTGCAGGCATTTCGGTTGTCCTTAATGTTATCCCCTTCCATCTCCTTCAACACAGATTCCGCTTTCTCATTGAGACCTCCGTAGATATAGTGTTTCGCTAGCACAGCTTGGATAGTCAGATCAGGTTCCATGCCTTCTGCCTTCATCGTCTCCACAATCTGCTCCATGCCTGATATATCATTTGAACGCCCTTTGATATCTATCAAGAGTCCATAGGTGAAAAGGGATGGCTTGACATTTTCTTTTTCCATCATCAAGAGGACATCAGCTATTTTCTTTCGGTCCACCCTCTTATAGAGCAGTAATAGTTGATTGCTAGAGAAGGTTGTGATGGGAAAACCAAGATCCCTAATTTTGTTGAACACTTCCTCTGCCTTTTTGACATTGCCAGCAGCCACACAATTTGCTAGGAGAGTTCTGTAGATCACTTCACCCCTCAAGGGCTTTGGAATTTTCTGAATGTATTTTTCAGCCGTATGAATTCCATGCACTTTAGAAACTAAATCAAGATGAGAAGCATAATCCCGCTCTGTGAACTCAAGACGCTTGTTTTCTTCTAACCACTCAACAAACTGCAAAGTTATGACAGATTCTTTTAATGCAAACCAAAGATGTGCATGCAGGAAATGGAAAACACAGACTCGTACCTTAAATTTAACTTCTGAAATGGTCCAATGAAATATAAGGAAATAAAACTATGGGAAGAAACTGTAAAATAAATTTTTCCGTTAAATAGTGCCATCACGAACATGAGGTCTCACTTCACTAAAGTGTCAAGTACGTAAAAAGGACATTGCAGATCAAACCAATTGGGGTGAAGATCAGAAAAGATTTTTGGTGGATAGAATACTAGATCTTACAACAAACTTTAGATCATGAATTTTTTAAGAAAAATCCAGATCCATGAGTATGAGCAACCAAAGAGCCCAATGTTGATACAACAGATGGACATATATTGAATCAATACCAGATAACCAGATACTGGTAAGTAGCCAATTCCTAAATAACACAGGTAGAATGCACATCCATTTTTATATAGTAACTATGATAACTATGAACTAAATTATTGGATGAATCAAGTAAATCAAAGGAACGAACAATCTACAAGGTTGACTATATGGAACTTCCTTCTTACCATCAGTGACTCACCAAGTACAAAGTCAAATGGTATAGTTTTATAACATAATTATTGATGAAGATATAATGAAAGAAATAAGCAAAACTTTACTTTTGTCCACAAGAATTCCATAGAATTGTCTGACCAAAATCGATAAAAAAAAAAGAGCTACATAGCATGCAGCTGCAAACAAACACAAAATAAATTGAAGACATATCCAAGGTGAAGTAGTATGGATTTAAAAAGAATTGATATCATAATCACAAATAAGTTCCAAATGAACAAAGAATTAATTGAACAACATAATATTCAGATCAGATATAATACTCCATCCATTATTGACTATGAAAAAAACAAGTACCTGAAGGGCCTTTCCATAAAATCTCCACTTTCGAAGATTAAGCATGACTATTGAGATTTCACCTCGTCCCAATGCATTACCTTCTTCTACCCACTTATCAAGAGCACTATTTATAGATAGGCGAGGAACTTCCATTAAAATCTTAAAGAGTGGAGATGTTGCATTCTTCTTGTTCAAAGCCTTTTCAACGTTTGTATCCTTTTCAGCATCTAGTAAACCAAGTGAATGATCAGCGTCTTCATCTTTGTCTACCTCTTTGTCTACCGCAGGGATATCATCTTCAGAAAGCCCATCCTCTGAGTCCTCCTTGTCGCTAACTTTAAAAGTTTCTGGAGGTAAATCCAGGTCAGAAAATTCATTCTCAGAATTATCCTCAATGTTGCTGGACTTTGCTCCAAAATGTGAAGAAAAGTTTCTACTCCCCAGAGAAGACATTTTAGGGAAAAATATTCCATTAGAAGTTGAATTTGGAGAGATATTTCCAGCAGTTATACAACCACCTTGTTCACCATTCCACTCTGTAGAAACCAAGTTGCCACTACGAATATCTGACTTAGCAGAACAAGATCGAGTTGCCAAAATCCGATGGCAGTAGTTCCTGAGATGGAAACACAAAAGCTTTCAGTACACCTGGAAGTAATTTGAAGCATGTACAAGACTAGTGGAGCTCCTCAATAGTCGCACAAAATAATTGGCATATCAAGCAACATCCATGATGGATATATATCTCATAAAATGTAAAAGAAAGTGCAACCACATAAATGGAATCCTCTAAAACACTACAAAGTTAACCAAATTGATGTATATCCTCATATACTGCATTCATAGACTTAAAATCTAAAGAACAGGCAGGCACAAATCGAATGACAATTTATAACCAATGCATACATCTACTTTTCGCTCACCTCTAATAAGCATACATATAAACATAAGATCGAATATAGAAAAGAGTGGCTACATAATAATTGGCAAATTGTTGCACATAATACAAAATTCACATAAACACCAAACTAACACATTAAATCAATTAGACAAAGTTAGCAGAACAAGTGATTGAACTTCGATATGTGCATCAAAAGGGAATCAATTCTCATAAGAACTGAAACGAAAGAAGCTTGAACGAACACCCAAAACCATAAATTGAATCATCTGAGGAAAAAGCAACATTTTTTTGCTGGTTTTTGTGAAAAAGAAACAATGATTGGAAAGAGGGAATGGGGAGGAGAGTACCAACTCATGGGATTCGCAGCTCTCCGAAGTGTCCACATACTGGCTTTGCTTTCGTTGCTATGGGATCGAAAACCCAAAACCCTAAACCCAGAAATCAATAGCTTTGGGGGCGGAATGGAGATGATGCCTTAAAACCCTAAACCTCGCCGGGCCCGGGGCGAATACTTTTTTATGTCGAGACCAGGTGTTTGGGTATTTTTCACAGATTGACTAAAATAACCTCAATATTAAGAATTTCCAAGACGGCGCGAAAAGTAATCGGCCCAATGAAAGGGCCTGGCCTCTCATCCATGGGCCGTCTGGGGATGACCTCTAAATTTCACTATGCTAATGTCCATTGTTTAGTTAGTTTGCATTTATGCCCCCGAAAACCTCAGAAATTATATGTATATGTCTTTCTCTATTTTTTTTTATTTTAAGGTGGGTAAATACTAAATAGCATTGTCAAAACGGGCTGGTCCGCCATTTTGGCGAGCTGGTAAAATGTGAACCCAACCCAACCCATCTTGGGTTGTGGGATGGGCGGGCCAGCCACTAGAAATATAAAAAAAAATAAAAAAACTATTATATTTATAGTTCTTATATAACATGTTAATATATTACCAATCACATTTAGGCCATTAAATAAGATCTAATACGTAAAAAGATTAACAAAATCCAAAAAATTAGAAAAAAATAAAAATATCCATTAATATTACAATGTTTATTAAAATCATCAATCCATTAAAATGTTCTTCATCTCCCTCTCCCTCTTAAGACATACAACAATGAAGTTCATTAAAATTTATCAACCATCACATCATTAAATTCTTATTCTTCTCCACCTCCTCCTTCTCTTCTATCTTCATCAATAACCTCAATAATGTTTGATCCCTCACCGGATATAGTTGGTTTAATATTTGCTTCATCTTCAATATTAACATAAAAAAAAACAAATATTGAGGTTAGTTAAAAATTAGATATAAAATAAACCAATATTTCAAAATTTCAAGAAGTTAAAAATGTAAATTAATAATTTGAAATTGAAATTACCAATGTTATAACCATGCAACCAATACCAGGTGCAAATGAAAGATTGTAATTTTTCAAGAAGGGTACAACTTTTGTATTTGTTGAGTACACGAGCACCAATAGAAAAGTCGATTCAGATCCAACAGTTGTTATTGGGATAGCCAAAACATCACGTGCCTTTAATGCAAGGATTGGAAACCTATTCTTATAATTATTCCAATACTCCAAAACATCCAAATATTATCCTTGTTGGATGCATTATCTAATGTCATAGAAAACACATTTTTCTCAATTCTTTATTCCTTCAAAAATTCAAATAACTTTACAACCAATTCAACTCTGGAGTGTGGAGGCAACATTTCAGCAAAGTTAAGAATTTTACTATTCAATTTCCAGTTTTCTTTAACAAAATGCCCAATCAAGCAAATGTAGCCCTCATTAGTGCATGCAGTCCACACATTTAATTTTAACCAAATTCTGTTTTGAATATTGCAAAAACATGCTTAAGTTTCTCTTTCTCTCTCATATAAATTCTTATAATGTCATAAATAAGAGTATTTCTAGAAATGCACGCACCATCAGGATTTACATATTTTATCCGAGCTTTAATGCCATCATATTCAACAAATGAAAATGGGAAATCATGTTTTAAACATCCAGCAGCTAATAAATCAGGTGCAATCTTTTGGTCTATTTTCTTAAACCTTATCTTCCCTTCATGATAGAAAACAATCTGTCATATATCATTGAACTTTAAAATTTTGCAGTTATCGCTATGATGCCTCAATGTAGAAGTCTTATACTTTTTACCCCCACATTTATATTCTTTCTTACATCCCTTGCATTTTCTATTTGTATATCATCTTGAGCAACCCCTTTCATTATAAATAAATTCCAAACATCAGAAAATTCTTTCAACGTTTTAACTGACTCCTTAATTCAAAGAAGCAGATTCCATGGTTTTTCTTTATTCTACAAATATGTATGAAAACATAAGAAAGAGCATATATGATACATTTTAATGCAACATAATAGTAGTAAAATTTTAAGGGGTTTTTGCTTGCATGCCCCTGTAAAACTTTGAAATTGCTTAACTACCCCTATAAAAATGATATTTGCTTGCATACCCCTACAAATCAACTAATTTTGCTTAAAAGACCCTGTGGTTAAGTTGACCATTGACGGTGTTAAATCAATGGATGGAATAGGAACAAATTACTAAACTATGTTTGCTTATATACCCTCTAAATATTTTTCTTATTTTGTAGACATTAATTATTTTATATAACAAATGAAAAAAGTGAGGGTAATTATGTAATTTTTTAACTAGGGTTAAGTTTTAACTATAGTTAACCCTAAAAATTCTAACGACGGCTAACGGTGACTAACGACAGGGGTACTTAAACCAAAAAAAATGGTTTTATAGGGGTATGCAAGCAAATAGCATTTTTATAGGGGTATTTAAGCAAATATATAGTTTTGAAGGGGTATGCAAGCAATTTTCTCAAATTTTAACATATGTCATTTTTCAAATTAGTTACTTTATTATATACCATTACAAAATTAAAAGTAGATAACACAACAAACCAACAACAGCATTACAAGTTACAAAAACAACAAACTTACAAATCCAACCAATAACAACAACCATCATTATTCACCATTCATCAACAATAGCACAAAACCAACAACCATCACCATTCCCCTTCTTCGATTCTTCTCATCAAACACAAAAAAAAACTAACTTTGAATTTCAAACTGAAGACATCAAAACAAAAAGGAAAGATGAGATTGAGATACAATAATGTACCATGTCGAAAAGGCCGAGTTATGCTACTGAAGCCGTGGCAACCACTACTGTCGCCGTCGTCACTACTGTCGTTGTCGTCGCCAGCATTGCTGCAGCCATCGTTATTGTTGCCATTGTTACCGCCACCGCTATCCGTTGAGAGAGAGTGAAAGTTAGGAGTTAGGGATTTAGGGTATTAATTTTCAGATTTTTTTTTAAAATTTTTTTTCTTTTTTGTATAAAATTAAGGAATGGGTTGGCCCGTCCAAAACCAGCCCCGCCTTGCCCAAATTTGTGACCCAAGCGGGTTAACCCGTTTAGGTCCGCTCCCAAACGGGCCTACAAAAGGCCAGCCCAACCCATCTATTTTTGTTGGTGGGGCGGGCTAGGCCCCAATTGACAACTCTATGGATAAACCACATTTATATAAATATAAGAAGATAGTAAACAATACATGCAATCCTTGTTACATAGATATGAAAAGAACATAGGATGTTGCATGTAATGCATATGCCTGCTCGCCTATTCCCCTTCTTTTCGGTAATAATTGGAGTAGTGTCTTATATCATGAATTTGATGCTTCTTTTGACTAGGTCTTGGTCTGCTTCCAGCTTGGTCTTCTTCAACCGATTGCCATAGGGTGCTTCCTGAGTAAGTTAGGAGGTGCTATGTACACTTCTTTCACTAATCTGGTGTTGTATGGCTTCTTGGTTCTCTTGCTCCATTGTTTGGCTTCTTTCTGCTCTTGGTATTTTCCATTCACTTCTGAGCTATGCCCTCCATTATTTTCCCCAAATTGCATCTAATATTAGACTACATATTACATCCATGTATCTAGGCTGTCAAACGATCAAGCTGCTCGAAGGCAGCTCGAGATTGGTTTGGTAAAAGCTTGAGCTCGGCTCCGAATTTTGAGCTTTCGAGCCCAGCTCTAGTTTCAATTTCGAGCCGAGCTCGATTCGAAAGCTCGAAATTATATTTTAATATATATTAGTATTTATATTTATATATGACATAATATAATATAATATAATATTAAATATTATATTTATGTTTATAATAGTTAATGAAAACCAACCATTAAACCAAAGATCCAACGACTCCCATGGTCTAATATTAAAACTAAACCCTAAAGAGTAAAGACCAAATAAAAGATCGGCACCGCCGCCATTGCCCATTCAAGTGCAACAGATCCACTCGAGCACCTCCTCCCTAACTTGAGCATCTGCATAGCAACACCTCCATAGCTCCTCCCGAACACAAGCACCTCCCACATTCACACGCGGCACATCCATGGCTCCATCGAACACCTCCTCTCCAACTCGAGCACCAGTATGATTGCACCTCCACAACTCCTCCCCGTCTCGAAAATAATATTTTTTGAGATAATAAAAATAGATATTTTAATTAACTCAAATAATTTTATTTTTTATGTTATTTGAGAAAATTAAAATATTTATTTTTTATATTTATATCAATGAGAATCATTTTTAAAATTTTATCTTTTATTTTATATAATTGGTTGAAAACTTATGAAATATAAATTTTATTTATAAAAAATACTATATAATTTACATTTTTAATTGTATAGAAATATAAAAAAAATAACTTATAATTTATAAATAAGTTTTTAATTTTGAGCTAAATCAAGCTTTTAAAATTATAATCGGGCTCTTAATTTCGAGTTAAATCAAGCCGGGCTCGAGCTTTTGAAATTAAAATCAAGCCGAGCTCAAGAAAATTTATTCGAGCTAATTTTGAGCTAAGCAATTTCGAGCTCAAGCTTGAGCTAAGCAATTTCGAGCCGAACTTGAGCTGGGTTCAGCTCGATCAAGCTCGAGCCGTTTACAACCCTATACATATATATATATATATATATATATATATATATATATATATATATAGAGAGAGAGAGAGAGAGAGAGAGAGAGGTGTGTTACTATGCGGCCAGCCGGAACATTGTTCCAGTTCGGTCGCCTCCTATTTTGGCACTTGGAGAATGTTTTAAAGATTTCCAACCGTACGGGAAGATCATAGAAAAATAAGCTAGGAAGTCCATTTTCATACAATTTGGTGACCGTTTGATCCTCCCACTTAATGGTTGAAATTCTGAACCATTAAAATTTTCCTAAAATAAGAACCGTTAAGCGGGAGGATGAAACGATCACCAAATTATATGAAAATGGACATGATGGCTTATTTTTCGATGATCTTTCCATCCGTATGGTTGGAAATCCTTAAAACACTCTCCAAGTACCCAAATGGGAGTCAACCTAATTTACACAGTAATACAGCCGATCGGACTGCCCCGCGCTATATATATATATATATATATATATATATATATATATATATATATATATATATATATATATCAAGGAAATCCTGTTTAGGTTTAGGTTTATGCCATTTCCCAAGCTCAAGATTTGGTTGGTTTAGTCCAACCGGGCTTGAGTTTGGTTGGACCCCCAACTATGTTATACTTCCATTGTTGGGGAGACTAGGCCTAGGTATTGTGTTGGTGGGCCAAAATGGTGGGCTAGATTCCAACTTGATGAGTTGTGGAGTGTTGTTGGGTCAATTGGGTTTGGATCTGTTCCCGTCCCATAAGCTCGCTCGACCTGCTATTCTTATGCCCAATCAACCTACAATATCACCTAGCGCTCCACATCTGGTGCCATGTCACCATCAAAGAACCCAATCAAAGCCTCGTTAGCACCAAGATCTGCATCAATGTACTACTAGAGTGCCCCATCATTTGGTAGATCCATACCTACATCTTCATGAGTTGCCACTCGTCAATATGTGCCACATCATCACTAACGTGGATTGGGTGTTTGCCCTTTGTTGGGGGGTCAATCCTTGCTCGCTCCGATGAGGCTCGGTCGCACTTTGGTTTCCTATGTCTTTCTCCTTCACAAGAGCGGCATACCACCTTCCTTTTCCATCTCACCGTCAGTGCCCCAATATGAGGCAATTCCCTAAAACTTCTACCATTCCATGAGATGTAAGCCTCATCGGAGGTGATCACCGGCATTATGTCTCCTTAACCCCGAGCTTGGCTTCGTATTGTAGTTCGGGGAGGTCCTCCTCTTCCGTTTAAAGTGGACTTAGTCCAACCATCCTCTTCATGGGGTCTTCTCTCCACCGACAATGGCTGGTGGGGACTTCAGTACCAAGGCTCTGGCCAGTACATGGTTCTCCCTTCTCGTTGGTGTGTCTCTCTTGAGCTCATCCAAATAAATCACTCCTTCGCACTACGGGCTCCCGTGGGGTTTCGTTGTTGATTGTTGAGCTTTCCTCATCTTTTTCTCTCTTGAGCTTCATGAGCCGTGGTACTGGAAGTGTTTGTGATAAGCCAATCTCCTCTCTCTCACTCTATATATATATACACAAAAGTTCTAACTATTACTTAGTTTCATTCCGAAATGGAGTGGAAATCTTAATAAGAAGACATAGCATTTGAAATCATGGAGAATTCATTTTCTCATAAACACGAAGTTTTTTTTTTATAGCATAGTGAATTTTTTTTTTCATCATGTACCCTGTGAGAGAGTTTATGCGGTATATGGACTGCGGTATATGGACCATTAATTTTTTGGGAAACAAAATTGAATTGTTTCATCTTGGCATTATTTCTCCTTGCTACATTTACAGTAGTTTTGAGAAGACAGTACGCATTAATTTCCGCATAGTCACTACAAGAAATGTTACATTTACTCACGAAAATTTAACTCACGGAAATTTAAGCGTGACTAAAACTTCATATATAGTCACACTTAGGTTCATGCGTGACAATTAAAGTAATCTATAGTCACGGTTATTTTATATGTGACCATAGAGGCTTTTTTAGTCACAGATTTTTTTTAACCGTGACTATAGGTTATGTATTTTAGTCACCCTTAGATTCATGCGTGACTATTAAAGTAATCTATAGTCACGGTTATTTTATATGTGACTATAGAGGCTTTTTTAGTCACGGATTTTTTTTAACCGTGACTATAGGTTATGTATTTTAGTCACGCTTAGATTCATGCGTGACTAATAAAGTAATCTATAGTTACGGTTATTTTATATGTGACTATAAAAGCTCTTTTAGTCACGGATTTTTTTTATCGTGACTATAGGTTATATATTTTAGTCATGCTTAAATTCATGCGTGAGTATTAAAGTACATATATAGTTATGATTTTTTTTATGTGACTGTAGAAGTTTATTTAGTCACGGATATATAGTGTGTTTGAAAATAGTTAGTATTTCTTCTAACAAGATTATTTATTATTTAGTTATATTGATATATATCTGTCAATATTAATTTTTCATAAAATTATATTTGTCAATACTTTTTTAAGCAGAATCTATAGTTATTATTAATTTTTAATATTTATAATAACTTATTTAAAGATTCACATTAACGTTCAAAATTCCCAATATGGGTTCGCAAGTCCTGGCATTTTTATTCTGCGTTATAGGGGTATTATAGTAAATTAAGCTCCGCTGGAAAAAAATTTAAAGGGTGGGGGGAGAGCTCGAGGTTCATCTCTTTCGCTCTAACAATGGCGGCCGCTGGAGTCGTCTCCGCTGAGATCCCCAAGAGTGCCGAAGGAGGTGATGATCTTCTTCTCTCCAGATACAGGATGCTTGATTTATCGACCGTGGATAGCTTCATGGATGGTTCGTTATCATCTTCTTCTTCTTTGCTTTCTGGTTTTTCGGATTTAGGGTTTTTATGTTCCATTATGAAGATCGAAGCGGAGATGCATGCGGTGAATGCTTTGGCGGTGGCCAGGATGCTGATGGGAAGCGGGGGCACGGTGATCGTGCTTGCTGCGGAGGACATCTCGTTCGGCTCGCTATGGTGGTACTTGTACGACGTGATCTCGTGCTTTCTGGTGCTTTTCACTGGGATCATGTCCGGGCTGACGCTTGGGCTGATGTCGCTTGGATTGGTTGAGCTTGAGATCCTCCAACGCAGTGGCACGCTCACCAAGAAGAAGCAGGCAGGTCTGATGTCGCAGCCGATCAGGCGGCGGATCGAGGAGATCTGGCGCCGGAGATAATGGCGGAGCACGACTGCGACGCCCACACGGATAGATCTCCCAGCAGGTATTCATTGTTGTGATCGAAGCTGGAGATCTGGAGGTAAATAGATCCGGAGATCTGGAGTTCGAAGCTGCAAACCCCAACATTGTTGTGATCGGGTTCACCCTTACGTTCACAGGTATTCATTCTGAAATTATGATATGATCCATTGACAATTCATTAGATTGATTGTAGAATTCATAGGTGTTCAGATTGAAGCACAATATGAGAAAGAGCTTCAACTATTCTTTTGATATATGCAACTCTAAATTGAAGCTATTGGATCAAAGGAACAAAAAATTCACAGTAAATCGAGAGAGTGAACAAGTGGTCCCATATGCACTTTTCTTATTCTCTGAATTGCATTGCCATTCTTAGACTTTTGGTTGCAAATTAGAGCATTGCAAGTGAGAGATTAAAGTACTATTAGTGTTATTTCATCTGTACTCATTTCTGAAGATGTGAAGCAGGGCTGCAGGAGATAATGGTGAGTGTTTTGTTTGGTTTAATTCTTTTGTTTCATTCACTAGTTATCAGAATGGGATTCATCTTTGGTTCTTTGAATAATTGAATTTAGGTTTTTAAGGCACCATTATTTGATTATCAGAAGGCAGACCCTAAGAATGTTGCTTCCATTATACTTGGTGGAGGAGCTGGGACTAGACTTTTCCCCCTTACTAACAGAAGAGCCAAGCCTGCTGTAAGTTCATATCTTTCAATCTATATTACATTGTTTTGAAGATTTAGATTGTGTTTTTCTTATGGTTTATGATTTAATTAATATGAAACTATACAGGTGCCAATAGGTGGATGTTACAGGCTTATCGACATACCGATGAGCAATTGTATTAATAGTGGTATAAACAAGATTTTTTTATTTTGAGTAAGTTCAATTCAGCGTCTCTTAATCGGCATATTCATTGAACATATAACTTCGGCATTTGGATTAATTTTGGGGATGGATTTGTTGAGGTGAGAGTTCAATCTGCTTGTTTTTATTTTCTCGCAAAGGTTTCTAATTTCATTCACGTGTTTTGGCAAAATTTACTCGTGAGGCTCCTGAGAAGTTTGAATGAATTTGTTCCAAGGAATAGCAGATGTCTGTGATACAATTCATTTGGGTCTTTGAGGTCAGGGAAACATCATAAGTTTTTTCTTGTCCTTCTGTTTTCTTGGAGAATTCATCAGGGATTTATTGTTCTTCAGGATGTCAAGAATAAGAACATTGAACACATCTTGATTTTATCAGGCAATCATTTGTACCATATGAACTATATGGACTTTGTGCAGGCATGTAATTGGATCATTTTTGTTCTGTTGTTTTTCTAAAGATCATACTAACAAACTTATATTGCAGAAGCATATTGATACTGGAGCTGAAATTACATTGTCGTGTGCTTTGATTCTTTTGATTCTTTCATCAATAATATGTTCATTCATGTCCAGTAGGAGACAGTGGCTGGGACAATGCCTTTGCTACTTTCTATGGTGACATACATGGAGGAGAAACCATGAGTGAGTATATATATATATAGTTTTGTATTAATATTAGATCATATTGGTAGATGCCATCGGTGCCAATTAACTTTGCATGCATGGACTCACGTACGTACGTACAAATGTTACAAAAGGAGCACGTGGATATAGGGATCTCTTCGAGCAAGAGTACGGCCCTGACACTGTATTGAAAGCATGACGTTGTTCAACGACGGCCGATGTGATGTCGCGTGCTTCTGGTGAGTGCGTGAACAACTTGGGTTTGATCATTTTAATACAAATGTTTATTATCATTTCTGTTGCAAAACATTAGTTCAAAAATTAGAAATCAGAAATCTTTCAATGTATAATTGGATTAATGTATGTTTTTTAGCTTATCTTCATTATATCCATGTTTGTTTTTTTGTCTGGAATGACTTTTGTGAGTAGAGCATATTTTGTGAGTACAGATTTTTATACATAGCCAATTGTCATAGAAAATTTCGTGAGTAGAGAATATTTTATGCGTGAATAAAAAGTAAAAAATAATAATGTGTTTTTATTGACTTATGATATCCATGAGTAAAAGTAAAAGGAAATAATAATCTCTAGTTTTACTCACGAATAATATCCGTGAGTAAAAAATAAAAAATAAAATATTTATTTTTACTCATGCATAATATCCATGAGTAAAATAAATAAATAATAATAACCTGCGTTTTTACTCACACATAATATCCATGAGTAAAACATAAAGAAAAATAATAATTACTACTTTTACTCACGGATAATATCTGTGAGTAAAACTAAAAGAATAGTAATCATCACTACTTTTACTCACGCATGTACAAGCGTGAGTAAAACCTAAAAATCTATTCTCACGGAATTTTTCCGTCATAATATGGCTATACCGTCGCCCCCCTTTAGTCATGGCATTTTTAGCGCCGGTATAAGGTTTTTTTCCGCGAGTAAAAATATTTTGATCTATACTCACGCTTATTGACACTTTTACTCACGCTTATGCTGGCGTGAGTAAATGTAACATTTTTTGTAGTGAGTGCTCATAACTCTATTCTTTCTCTCTCATCTCAGTACTCATGTGCAATCTTTGTCTACTTCACCTTTTAAATTATTCTGTACTGAGCACAGACTTGTGATATAATCTTTATGTAATCTTATCCTCTTAATACACAGAGGTTCACCTCTTTGTCACCTTTGCTTTTCTACTTCTCTCTAACTATGTATATAGGATTGTGGTTTATCCAATTTTTTTCAAAAAAAAAAAAAAAACTATGTATATAGGTAACCTCAATTTTAGTTCATATATTTTGACTCAATATTTATTTTTATATTTATACTTTAAAAATCTTCGATACAATCCATGTATTTTAAGGTTCTTATTCAAATACGTCTCTAATGCTGATGTGGTAACACATATGACTAGTATTTATGACGTGACTGCTTATATGGCAAATTTATGATAACGTGACATATATACTGACATGGCATGACAAAATAGATTTCAAATAAATATATTTTTTTTAATGAGGATGTGGTATGCTTGTCAAGGATACTCACAGCTGATAGCCTTTACCTGGTCCACCTTGTTTATCAGATCTTAACCATAACTAACCATCTTCCCTTATTTATAGGATTTGTATCTATCTCTGTTAACAGCCAACACATGTACTTGTTTCTATATATGTAATGCAATGAATGACACACACCTGGGGGTGAGAATTCCAAAAATCCTTTTCAATGCTAATATGGCATGCCATCTTGAATAAAAAATTAACCGTATTCAGTTCGTCTATATGCCACATTTACTACCATGTTAATACCAAGAACGTATTTGAAAAAAAAATCTTAAAATATAGGGACCATATCGAAGATTTTTAAAATATAAGGGTGAAAATAAATTCAAAGTATATAGACCAAAAATGACTTTATATATACAAATAAATTTTTTTAATGAGGATGTGGTATGCTAATGTGGCATGCCATCTTAAATAAAAAATTAACTTTATTCAGTTCGTTTATATGCCACATTTACCATCATATCAGTACCAATGACGTATTTGAATAAAAATAGACCATATCGAAGATTTTTAAAATATAAAGATAAAAATGATATATATATATATATATATATATATATATATATATATATATATATATATCTCGAGATAGAGAGAGATGTAAGTATGTAACCTTTGCATGGAACCTCTCTGACTTTCATCCTCATACTCATCCTAACAAGCAATTCAAGTTGCAGACCTTTATTAAGGAGGTCAAAGAGAGGAGGACCTATATAGCTAGATATCTGAGGGAATTCAAACCTTGCATATTGTACTATTATTCTCTGTGGATCGAGTTGAAACCATGAAAGAGGGGAGCAGGAGGGACTGGTGCTTCATGTGACTCCATGTGAAGAAACTCAGTCTAGCAGTGGATGGTTGTGCTGCTGTTTTTGGAACCTTCATTCACATGAACACATCCGCACACACACGTGCATGCACAGACTTCACCTCTCCTCCTATCATGCAAACCCATCATCTTTGTTTTTGTGTTTTGCTTTATCTAGCTAGCTAGCTAGAGAGAGAGGGATGGTTGGATATAAATTAATGCTAATCTTTGATTGATTTCTGATTTGCATTTCATATATCATGTCATGTTTATACAGTAAAGATAGAATTTTTTGTGTATATATAGGTGATTGTTTAACTGAGAAGATCACATATACAGTTCATGACAGAGATTTAATTTCTCTTACGAAAAAGGGGGATATATATGGACGTTTTAAGGACTGACTCACATCTTGTCTTTCTCTGTCAATAAAAAAAAGAGATGTTCTGCAAAGCTTCTTTTGTCTAACAAGCTCCCAATTATGCAGTGTCTTCTCTGCTTTTTTTATTTTTCAAATATTTGAAGGTCTTGTGAAGCCAAAGCTTTGCTACAGTATTGCCACTTTAAGTTTTGACATGATCATTTGGCCTAAATAGAGGATGAGAGCATTAATAATGCTCAGCTTCTAAAGGTTCAAGCATGAACCAACGGTCACAATGGCCTACTGATATCGGGTTTCTTATTAAGAGATGGGACTCTTCTTTGAATGGCCCGGGGTCAAATCCCTTATTTTGCAAAGTGAGGGTCCAGGTGTTTTGATACGTTCCTAAGTGAGCTGCCGAATCAGAAAATCCGGGTGCAAAGATCTGCCTCCGTGTTGAGTTGTCGAGCCTGTATACGTCTTTGACGTCCTTCAGGGGGCGCTTGTGGCCTTAATTAGTCAAAAAATAAATAAATAAAGGTTCAAGATTTTTTTTTTTTAAAATAGTGGATAAACCACTTTCATTTATTTATTTAGTAAATTAAAAGAAGGTACATGGGTCCCTGGATGGATCCTTGAATGGATCAGGTGGTTACAATCAAGCCCTCGGGTGTGGCGTGGCCTCCCAGAGTAGGGTTGGGGATGTGTTGTTCTCTGCCATCATCGTCCTCAAAGTCCGTTCCTAGAGGTTGTCGCAGTGTCGCTTCCCGCGTGAGGGTTAGGTTGTGTCTGATGAGGTTGCACATTGGTTGGAGTTGTACTTGTCTGCTGGCATGTGCGCTGTCGACCCATGAGAGAAAAAGGAAGTCGGCTTGGCGAATCAGTTGTTAGTAAACACGGTGTTTATCTGTAAGACTCTCATGTTCCTTTCAGTCGAGAGGCTTCAGGTCACAGCCATCACGAGTAGGTTCCAGCCTTTGCGGAGGTGGTTTTCTAGACGTTTGGAGGTGTGGGAGGGGCCCCAAAGATCTTGTATTCTTAGGGGGTTGGTCCCATTCCCCAAGATCCGTCCATAGTGCGACTATACCTCCGTAGAGTACTGGCAGTTGAGGAGAAGGTGTTCGGTGGTTTCCTCTTCGTGGTTACATAGGTAGCATCATGTCCTATCTTCCGCCCAATTTCTTTTTGTAAGGTTTTGTAGCGTGGTGAGTTTGTCTTCGAACACTAGCCAGCAAAGAATTTTTTTATGGGGACGGTTGTTTCCATAAATGGATAGGTAAGGGGCTCCGCATTCCTCCGTCAATTCGAAACTGGTATAGCGATTTGACCGTGAAGGTTTGGTTTGGGGTGAGCCTCCATAACCTTCTATCCCCTTGCTCAGTGTTGGCTTGGTTTAGGTAATCCTTTATCCTTTGGACCAGTTCTGCCGCCTCCTGTGATAGGGGGCCTGTGTAGATAAGCAGTCCTTCGTGCTACTGTTGGTGTCTTGCTTCGGCTATTATGTGTTCTGCCTTGTCCTACAGGGTTTGGAGTTCTGGGCATAGTCTGACGACGGGTCTTTATCCATTAATCCAGTAAGGTTCAAGTATTAATGCTTAAGGTTTTGATTCATTTAAAGATAGTAATGTTCACATGAGTGCATCTATCTAAGAAAAATTGAGTGAAAAGAACAAAGAAGAGTGGGCCCACAAAAAACAGGGGTCACATGTGGATAGGAAAAGATCATCATTTGATGCCTACATAACATGTACATTTCTTTGAAAAAATTTATATATACATATATACATGTGGGATAGAATCTTCCATGATCTTCAAAGAGTTCACTGTGAACTAAAGAAGCATACTAAAACCCAACCCTGTCCAAAGACTGAACTAAAGAGGCAGTTACTCTTATTGCTTAAAGTTTGACTAAAACATCTATAGAGGAATTCAAAGCATCAATTGAATTGTTTACAAAAACCCAAGCAAGCAGAGGATGTTTGTTTTCATGTTTGAAACTTCATTGTTTTTGGAATGAGCATGCTTGAATCCCACAGTGCAGGCCATTGACAGAAATGGGCAATAGAAAAAGATATTGCACCAAAAGTTCATACTATGACCAGAGAGGATATCTAAACTATTCCTCCACTTAACTCCTTTCCGTCATTGAAGTCACGGGCATGCCTTGATACCACAAATACAAAGTAAAGAAACAAGGTAATTAGAGTCTTTTGATCCAAGCACTTAAAAGAACAAGTGTTTGGACATAATATTTTATATGTTTTTTCTTGATCATTAGTGATATAGAGATGAAGTTTTAGCTAAAAGGCTTCAATTATTTCTAGCCAATTCTGGAAAGTAGATGAACTGTTTGTCCTTTGTATGAGTGTTATAGAGAGAGAGAGGGAGAAGGAGAGAGTTATACATACACACTATTTGGGACTTGGGAGTGAACATTTAGTTTCTTTCATTCACTTTCCATGGCATTATTGGTGGAGAGGAGTGAAGAGATGGCAGTCTCTGTTGAGTCTCAGAAACCAGTTCCAGCTCCTTTCCTTACAAAGACCTACCAACTTGTTGATGATCCACTCACAAATCACATTGTCTCATGGGGAGAAGATGATACCACCTTTGTTGTTTGGAGGCCTCCTGAGTTTGCTAGAGATCTCCTCCCCAACTACTTCAAGCACAACAACTTCTCAAGCTTTGTTAGGCAGCTCAACACCTATGTACTTCTCTATTCTTGCATTTCTTATTATACCTTTGAGAGGCGTTTATGTATATATGTTTGATCCCAGTGGTGCTTTTATTTGTGCAGGGGTTTAGAAAGATAGTTGCTGATAGATGGGAGTTTGCTAATGAGTTCTTTAGGAGAGGAGAGAAGCACTTGCTCTCTGAGATACATAGAAGGAAAACCACTCATGTCCCTCAACACTGCCATGCTGCCGATGAAATGCAGTATACCGGCAATGCCGATGCCGGACACCTTCTGGATCTTTTGGAGGATAACCAAAGGCTGAAGAGAAAGAACTCCATTCTCATATCAGAGCTCATTCATATGAAGAAGCTCTACAATGATATCTTCTACTTCCTTCAGAACCATGTTAGCCCCATGCCAAATGCAAAGGTTGGTAGGATTGTGGAGTTTGGACGTTCTTCTCCTGGTTCATTGGCAGGAACTGAGGCACTGGGTAGCAGTTTCAAGCTTTTTGGTGTTTCCATTAATGGCAGGAAGAGATTGCATCCAGAGATGGTAGGTGATGAAGATGTTCAAGATATATAGCATTTAGATTAGGATACTGAGGGGTAATTCATATTGTGGATCGAAGATGAAATTGTGTACAATATTTTTGATCTGCGGTGCATATTGAGGCTATTAATTCAAGTGACAAGCCTCCGTTGAAATGCATGTTTCTTTGGTTTCTAGGATCTCTATTTAAGATTGAAGAATTCTCTATAAAGTGATGATCTATAACTGAGGACTTTTTGCTAAGAGTACTAAACAACTCAAAACCAAAAAGAAGTACAAGATCCATCAGTATTTTCCAAGGGCATGACCAATGGAAAACAGATGATAAATCCAAAGATATATCAAGTTACATGGAGACTACTTGTTTTGGTGTCCACCATCTAGTCCTCCATGCCTACTTGTTCCAAAATGAATGAGAGCTTCTTTTAAGCTAGAGTTCCTATTTTCTTCTAAATTGAAGTGTTCAAAGTTGTGATATCGACTAGCCACGAAGAGCCGAGGAGGGAGAAGAATCCTCCGGGGAGGATCCAACTCCGACTTGAGGAAGGGAGGATACGAGAAACAAGATTGCAGACAAAAGGAATGTGCTATTACAAACGATGTATTTCTATTATCTTCTTTCTGACTATTTACCGAAATAATATAAATAAAATATAGTTTATCTACTTATTCAAAAAAAAAAATTGTGATATCGGCTTTGATCAAACGATGTTAATGTCAACTTTGATGGCATATCTCGTTTGAGTCAAACAGATGAGGTATATATTCATATATGGTGTAAAATGTTGCCTAGACATTTTTTTTGACAAAGACGGCGAGAGCCTTCCAAGAGTCAGGGGCGGACAACACGACACTCGTGCGCACGTGATCACCTTGTCGTCATGGGGGTTGGAACCTAGGATTGTCCCAACTAATGAAGTTCTACACAAGGGGCCCGGTACTAATAGGCCAAGGGCTATTGGTATGTTACCTATACATATTGTAGGCTGAATTTGGGGTTGTTTGTAATATTCTAAGACCTTAGGGTTTTATGCAAAGCTATGCATATATATAAGCCCCAAATCCAACCCGACCCTGGATATGAGAAGTTTGTATTTCTTTATGAGAGCCAGGATTTGAGAGAAGAGAAAGAGAAGAGTTAGATCTCATCTAAATTAATCAATACTTTTACGGTGTCTTTGAGTGAGATTAGTGAGGGGATTTGGAGTCCATCTTCTATTTGTTGGCTCTCATATATATATATATATGTCTTCTTCTTCATAGTGAATTTCTTACCTCACTGCCGTCCATGATTTTTCCCACAAGGATTTTTCACGTAAATTTGGTGTTCCATATTTTAGTTATGATTATTGTGGCTATTATTATTTGGGCATATTAACTCTACAAAAGCCAATTAAAGTTTTGTATCAATTTTCACCAGGAAAAAATTATTTAGTCCATTTCCTCTTATATATAACAAGAAAAAGTTGAGGTACAAATCACACCAACACCGTCCTTCTCAAAGTCAATAAGTTTCATAGAGTCGATTAGCATAAGATATAAGAGCATATTACATTTGTGATGAGATGCTTTACTGTACATTATACTATAGCCAAATGCTCAGTAAAATTATTTAAAGTAATTAAGTCCCTGTCAGTTTACCTTCTTTTATATTTCTATTATATCTAGACAACATTTTCAAATAAATAAATAAATAAATAATACAAATGCTACATTTTATTTGTAAAATGTGAAAAAGAAAATGATAAACTTGTTTGTTCTTCTAAAATTGCAATAACCTTTTTATTTTTATCAAAATAAATTTTCCTTAGGGGGTGTTTGTTTCGCAGGATTTGAGTGGATTTGAGTGGATTTGGATTTTCAAATCCAGTAACTTTTTAAAACATGTGTTTGTTTCACTGTATTTTCAAATTCAATGCATTTCCAAATACGTTCGATACTGGATTTGGTTTTACGGCCGATTTCGCCGTAAAACCAAATCCATCGCTCAAATCCCGCACGCGGAAGCACGCGGACGCCGCTCAAATTTGAGCGAAAGTGAGAGGGTGAGTGAAAAGTTTTGTTTTTTTTTTTTTATTTTATTATTATACAAGTAAATGACCTCCTATTTGATTATTTAGAGAGTTTTAAAAATTTTCAACCTTATGGATGGAAAGATCATCAAAAAATAAACTAGTATATCAATTTTCATATAATTTGGTAATCGTTTGGTCCTCCCACTTAATAGTTGAAATTTTGGACCATCAAATTTCTATAAAATAAGAACCGTTAAGTGGGGGAACCAAACAGTTACCAAATTATATAAAAATGGACATGCTAAATTTATTTTTCATGATCTTCCCATCCTGCACTGGAAATCCTTTTAAACACGCTCCAAGTGGGCCAAACAAACAAGAGGCGAGTGGGAATGTACAGTACTATCACACACGTCTATATATATATATATATAATATTTTTTTAAAAAAATAATCTTTAAACTTATTTAAAATAATATAAATTATTCATTAATTATCATCAAAAATAAATATTATGTTAAATATATCCATAATAATAAGTATTATAACGTAAAAATATTATTATAATTATTTTTAAAAAAAAATTATATTATATATATAATAATATATATATATTTTAAGAAAATAATTATTAAAAATAATTATATATATAATTATATATTAATTAAGAAAATTTTGTGAGGCTTTTATTATTAATAAAATCTACTAATAGCCTATGATGGGGGTAATCTCACCATGAATAATCATATACAAAGATTCTATAATCCAACACTCTAAATACATCAAAACAAACACATACTTTTCAAATCCAGATTTACATATCCTCCTAACCAAACACTGGATTTGACTCTCCTGTATTTTCAAATTCATGGATTTACAACTACAATGTAATTCAAAATCCATGTATTTGAAACTACTTCTAACCAAACGCACCCTTAAATTCACTCTTTTTCTATCATGCCTCACTTTTTTTCTCTCCAAATTTAAAGCTATCCTCTCTCTTAGTAGTACTCTAATTCTAAACTTTGGAACCTCACTCTATGATGAAGTTTTCTCGTTAATGGAAAAATGGAAGTGGCCCTACACCTATCGAGAGTCAAACTCCTTTTATGACTTGCTTGCGTGATAAGATCTTCACTTTGACCACATGGTAAAGCGCAATTTTAGTACGGCTTGCTTTTCATATTCGATGATGATGGAACTTTGTACCCTCTATCATTGACTTTCCATTTTTTAATTTAAAAAAATTATTTTACGGCTTATAAATGTTTATTTTCTGACTTTTCAGTCTTTTTAATAAAACATTAAATTTTCAATCCTCTATTTTAAAATAAATTATTTTTAGGTCTCGGCCTGGATCTTTATCCGTTATTTTTTTATTAAAACCCCAAAATACACTCTTCTCCTCCCACCCAAAATTCACTTTTTTGGCTGAAAGGACAAAGAGCATGCAACCAGATTTTGTACTTTCATTCTTGCAAAAGAAACGAAGCCTCTTCTCCTCCTTCCCGTCTTCTCCTTCCCTTCTTCTCCTTCATTTCTTCTCCTTCCTTTCTTCTTTTGCAGAGCGATAGCGATTGTGTTGTGTTTTTAGTTTTATAGAGAAGTTACGACATAACCGAGTCTGGGGCGGCAACAGGCTAAGTGAGAGAGTTTTGCAAAGACAAACAACCAAGGTAGATCCACTTTCCCATTGTTTTTTCATAGCTTGCGTCGTATAATTATGTTGTTTTTGCAAAAGGCGTTCTTGTTGCAGGAGTTCAATGGAAACCATTTTCGCCATTGCGCGATATGGGGGAGAAGGTCTCGCCTTAGAGCTCACAGTGCTCACTTGTTGGGAGTCAGTAATGGATGACATATGTGAACGGTGGGACCTTGACCCCTCTAGCGTGAGAGTGAGTTATATCGCACCAGACGAACAAAGAACAACTTGTCCCATTGACAATTCTACAGACTTTGTGCGTATGTGCAACATTTTGCAATCATTCGAGAAGAATATGGTCGACCTTATTGTGGACACATGTGAAGTGACCGTTGGCGACGAGTGTGGGTCTTCGATTCCAACGTAATTTACTGTCTTTGTTATCTGGCAATGTAAGCCTTTAGTATGTGCTTGTTATTTCCCGCAACCGTGTATTACAAACACGTAAGCATTTACGATTTTCTTTAAGTCTTTAGAATTCCTCTTATCTCTTTACTATCGACCAAATGTCTTTAGTATTTGTTTTATCTCCTTATTATCGACCGTAAAGCTTTAGTATTTATCTTATCTCTTTATTATTTACAGTAAGTGTTTAACATCAGTCGTATCCGCTTAGTATTGCGTCGTTCTGTTTAGTATTGTCTTACTTAAAAGAATATTTTTTCAATCATCAGGGACCCTCTAGCCGAGAGCATGTCCTTGAACATTGTGGGTTTTTCTCAATATCTCGAGATTGCAGTGCTCAGAGTCGGCGGACGATTTGAAAACGTGGAACACTTCAGGGATGCCCTCCGTGACTTTGCTATCAAAAGAAAATTTGACTTTACATTCATTAAAAATGATAGAGAAAGGGTGACGGCCAGATGTGCCAAGGCAGACTGCAATTGGAGAGTCCATGCTTCTCGAAAGGGAAATCTGCAAACCTTTCGAATAAAGACATTGCAGCCCATACATGTGTGTGGTGGTGGTATCGGGACAAGTTCACACCATTTGCTTGGGAAATACGGTGGCATCTTGTTAGGACCGACAGGCAAAGACGACAACGAGGGATTCTTCCACGTCGCATTAGCCATAGTGGACAATGAAACAGACAACAATTGGACTTGATTCCTCACCACTCTCAGGGATACAATATATGGTGATGACGATTACAACAAGTGCATTACATTCGTATTCGACAAATCGAAAGGTCTCGTTAATGCCATCGCAAGGGTGTTCCCTTCACCGTCTCACGGCTATTGTTTGTGACACTTAGAGGCGAACTTCATGAAGGGAAATACTAGCCTTGGGAAAGCATTGAAGGAGGAGTGTTGGGCCCTCTTTACCCACATCGCATACGCATGTACTGCTAAAGAATTCAATGATGCGGTGAACAACCTCACGGCCGCATTGTCACAAGCGCACCGTTGGCTAATCCAAAAGTCTGATGTGGCCCATTGGTCGAACTATCTGTTTAAGGGGCAAAGATGGGGTAAGATGTACTCGACCATCGCTGAGTCATTCAATGCGTGGATCAAGGAGGCGCGCCACCTCCCGGTCACCGAAATGGTCGACTCAATCAGGTAATATTCACATATGACTAAAAATCCTTTACTATTTAGGGATAATCTTCACCATCGCCTCTAACACTTTACTATCGACCTTAAAGCTTTACTATATAGTATAACTCTTTAGTATCCCGTATAACTCTTTACTATAAGACCTAAAGCTTTATTATCGAGTGTAACTCTTTAGTATCCCGTATAACTCTTTATTATCAGGCCTAAAGCTTTACTATCTAGCTTAAGTCTTTATTATTGAATGGAAAGCTTTATTATCCAACACAACTCTTTACTATCTTGCTTAAAGCTTTACTCTTTGCTGGAAGCTTGATTATCTCTTACAAACACTTACTGTTCGCAGGTACAAGCTCATGAATATGATGTATCCCCGGCGCGAGCATGTCCGGCGCTGGGGAACACATCTTTGCCCAGCAATACATCGAAAGCTCGAGGAAACTATCGAGTCAAACCGCTTGCTCCGCGTAGGCCGTTCGGACGGTGAGCAATTCGAAGTTATCGAACAGTACAGCTACGCGGTCAATTTGTGGACAAGGACATGCTCTTGCAGACGTTGGGAAGTCTTTAGAATACCTTGCACGCAGCCTTAGAGAGGAAGAGAAATAAACCGAGTGTTAGAGAGAAAAAATGAGAATAAATAGAGACTCAAAAAGAGAAAGAAAAAGGGATAGAGAGAGAAGATATGAAAAACAAGGAAGAACATGGGGTAGAGAGAGAAGAGAGAAGGCAACAGGGACAAAAGAGAGAATTAGAGAGAGACAAAGGCTTTGAGAGAGAAGAGAGAGTTAAATCGGATTAGAGAGAGAAAAAAAAGAAGAAATTTTGATCTAGAGAGAGACCATGGGATAAAGATGGGATAGAGAGAGAAAAGAGAGAAAAGAGAGGGCAGCAAGGTCTTTTTCTATAAAAAGTAACTCTGTTTGTGTGAAAATAGACTGAAAAATAAGTCTTTGAAAAAGAAGGGACTATATAGGAATACCAAAAGTTATGGGGACTATATAAAGATTTCAAAAGTTTACAGGAACTATATGTTACTTAACTCTTTTAATTTTGAATCAAGATTTTTTTTTCTCTTGAAATTTGTTTCCGAATTTACGTTGGTTCATAAATTTGAGTGATGTTTTAATTATAAGTAGAGATAAGATTGATTTAAAAATAGATATTTAATCTATGAGAGATGGGATTGATTTAAAAATAGAAGTTTAAGTTATATTAGTTATCTCTAGATAGCAATAATAATACTCTACATCATGAGTTCTCCTTGTAGTATGGTAGAGAGAAAAAGAGATCTGGAGAAGATAACCTTGTACCACATATTGATTATAGTGGATTGATCCCCGTGGACATAAGCAATTTGCCGAACCACGAAAATCTGTCGGTCTCTCTCCTCTTTTCTTATGATTATTTGTTTTACGTTTGATTGCCCTATTGCATATTGGTTGTTGGTAGAATATTAAAGATTGGATTGTTCTTGTTCATTTGTTTTTTCTCAATCCTATTTGTTGAACCAAATCCTTGAGGAAAGATGAGGGTTTTTGCACAATAAGTAGTACCAGAGATCCAGGTTCAAACTTAGGGTTTCTTGTAGAGCAAGAGAAGTAATTTGTTGAATGATTGGGAAGATGTCAGAGACTTTGGTATGTGGCAAGTTTGAGGTAGATAAATACGACGACACCAATAACTTTGGTATGTGGCAAAGTGAAGTCATGGACATCTTGTTTCAACAAGAGCTTGACGTCACATTAGAGGAAAAACTTGAGAATATGTCTGAGAAGGATTGGATGAAGATGAACCGACAAGTATGCAGTTCTATTAGGTTTTGCTTAGCCAAGGATCATAAGTATTTTGTGATGCATGAGATTGTGGCCAAGGACTTGTGGAGGAAGCTTAAAGACAAGTATATGACCAAGAGCATGGAGAACCAGCTCTATTTGAAGAAGAAACTCTTTAGGTTCATCTACAAGGAAGGCTCTAGCATGCGAAGTCATTTGGATGCATATGACAAGATACTTGTAGAACTAAGGACTCTCAATGTAACACCCTTTCCCAAGACAGGGACAGATGTCACACCAGCTGGGCCGAGAGTGCACCCAGCCCATAAGCTGTGAAATGTAAACCTTATGACAATAACAATCAAACTAAATAACATAATTAATACACAAAAATATTAAAAATCTTATACAAAGTTTACAGTTCTTGCGGAAACGTCCTAAATTCTAAACATCAAATAAGAAGAAGCTATCCTCATCTGCTAAGTCAGATCCATCTATAGGAACACTCAATCTCGTCTACCTGCACATTTCACTTGAGTGAGAATCATTATACAAGATACAAGTATAATGTCATATATAAGTGTATCGAAATAATGCTAATGATATGCATTATCTTACAGTCAGTTATCATGCTAAAAGCATAAGAAACTCGGATAAATCTAATTCAATTAAATCACAATGTCAACACATGAATACAAAGAATGATTCTACAATTACTCTGGGTAATCTAATCATTACCCTAGCCTCCTGGTGTGGCAACTCACAACCGTGGCATTCGGGTATATTAACATATCAATCTAATATGAACCCATGATCTCAATGTCAAGAAGTCTGGTCTCTACAGACTGTGCTCCCACATAATCGTAGGACTAATCTGGTAGCCAACCTCTACGAATTGTGCTCTCACAGAATCATAGGATAAATCTGGTAGCCGGTCTCTACGAACTATGCTCCCACAGAATCGTAGGTCTAATCTGGTAGTCGGCCTATATGAACTGTGCTCCCACTGAATCATAGGACTATCTGGTGGCCAGTCTCTACGAATTGTGCTCCCACAGAATCGTAGGTCTAATGTGGTGGCCGGTCTCTACTTACTGTGCTCCCACGGAATCGTAGGACTCATCTGGTGGCCGATCTCTACGAACTGTACTCTCACAGAATCGTAGGAAAAATATGGTAGGACGGAACATATATGGTAAAGGAGCCTACCAAGCTTTATTTCTAACTTATCTGTGGTTTTGTTCCTGTTCATTATTTCTACATGCATAGAATTTTCTTGTTTGCAAAACACGAACAGAAGCCACAACTCCGTTAGTAATAAAATATATGTAAAACCAACGGCACTGCACAAACTCCGATACATGTTCAATACAAAATCATACAAACAAAGCTATTGATAAAACTCGATTATAAAATATCCAAGTATAATGCAATCACTCACCTGTAGTCCTTAGCAAGCTTAGGTTTAATTAGGTCCACACGACGTTCCTGGGACGTTCCTCTTTTCTCTAGAAATCATAATACGGAAATTGTGAATACTAGAACCGTATTCTTAACTCGTACTCTACTTAAACTTGATAACATACGATAAGCTTGTTAGTTTATCTATGCATGATTCTCAATTAAGATCCAATACATGTTTCAAAATTTCATAAGAATACGAAAACCGTATTCTTATCTTATACTCTAATTAGACTTGTTAGAGTACTATAGTTTCATCAAATTGAATTAAAGCATGATTTCTCTTATATGTCTTCGTATTTCAAGTAGATTTCAGATACAGAATTGTCCAGTTACGACCTTAGATCTAAAAGCTTTAAGCATGCTCCTTAAGCGTACTAAGTACTAAGCATGATCATGGAGATTCAGTCAACTATAATTTACTTGGGATTTCTACGAAAATTCAGCGGCACCTCCTCTATTTGGAGGGCCCCGAAAATTATACAAACATACATTGTTATACATCTAATAATTCATACAAGCATGACAATTGAAATCAACCGCCCCCCATGGTTCAATCGTCATATCCTCATCAAGTTACTTAAATCAGCATCATAAGTTTGTTGTTATTACAATTAATCAATTCACTCCCCACAAAACCAAATTCATACATTTAATCCTCCCAGCTCATACGAACCTCATTGTCATTCAAAATCGTCAGAGGAGATTGGCTGGTTGCTGGTATGGCTCGCCCCAAATCTGATGGCCTGCGGTGGCCAGAGAAGGAAGAGAAAGGACAGCACGGAGGCGCGGCGCTGGAAGAAAGAGTATGACCAGGTTTTGATGGTCGGAGCTTCACCGAAGGGCAGAGAAGAGAAGAGGGCCGCTGCCGCGAAGCTCGGCCTGGCTGCTGGTGGTTTGTAGCTGTCGGTCGAGCACAGAAAGGGGGCGGCGGGGCGCTCAGCTTGGCCGGGCGTGGGTACTGTCCGGCCGGGATTGTGCTGGCACGGGGGAGAGGTGGGTAGCCGTCGGAGCTGCGCCGGGGTTCTTCTCGCTGGAGATCGTGCTGGATGGACTGAGAACGAGGATTGAAGAAGGAGGGAAATTCGTCAACCATGCCCAGCTCTGCGAAGGTTGAGCTTTAAGGAGGAAAGCTTCGCTATTGCCTCACAAGATCCCTGTGCGCTCACGGGAATGCGGAAGCAACCAGATCCGAAATCCTCGCGGGTCTTAATCCCAAGCATAGTGCTCATCTTCCCTCTCTCGCGAAGAACAGAGACGAAATTAGTTGTCTCTCTCTCTTAGCTTCAGCACTTAATCAAAACTAAGTCTCCTATTTATTAACTTAGGTTATATAAAGTCCATCCTGTTACATTACCACTTAATTTAAATAAAAAATTATACTTTATATTTTAATTGATTTCATTATTATTATCTAATTCATTCGATTATTTTAACAATTCCTTTAATATTACAATTTAACACTATAAGATCACATGCGATCACTTTAAATTGACCGGATCCATCTTTTCCGGCTGCTGGCTCAACTCGATCCACTTTATCGGGACTCACATTTTTGTGTCGTATCGCGAACTAGATACTCGAATTTAATTAAAACTTAATAATTCAATTACTTAATTAATCGGGATTCATTCTAATTGGCCTGGCCCAACATGGCCTTCTCTAACCCAAATTCTTTGCGAGACAAGGATTCAAACCCATTAATTCCCGATTTCTTTAACTTGAGATTAATAATAACTAATCTGATTTTGAGCTAATTAACCCCATTTAAAATTTCAAAAATTTACTGAAATTTACTTAGAAAATTCTGGGATGTTACACTCAATGTGGAGATTGCAGAAGAAGACAAAGCCTTCTATTTGTTGAACTCAATACCAGATCAGTATGACTATTTGTCCACTACTCTTTCGTATGGTAAGAAGACCATTACTTATGAGGAGGTAGAGAGTGCTATATCCAACAATTCTGTTCGGAAGAAGGACATACATGATTAAAAACCAAACCAGTAGGAAGATCAAGTTCTTGAGATCCGACAATGGCCAAAAGTACACATCGGATATGTAAAATCCAAGGATTTTAGGGGTTAATTTTATTTTGTTATCTACTTTAATTATGTGATTAATAAGGGAAGTCTCCCAAGTTGGATTTATTTGAATTTTTAATCTTTAGATTATTTTTATTATGTGGAAGAATTTCCTAAAATGGGTTTGATTGAAAAAGGGGATTCAATTGATTTAAAAAAAAAAAAAAATTGGAAAAGAAAGATTAAATGAATTTAAAATCTTAAATTGGGTTTATGTAAAAAAGAAGTATAAAGGGAATAAAACAATAATAATAAAATATATATATATATATATGAATTTGGAATCCATTAATGGACAGAAGCTTGGTTTTGGTAAAAAACGCGTGAGATATATTAAAAAAAAAAATCATGAGGGAGAGAGAGCTACAACTGGGAGTATAAACAATGAAATAATAAGGTGGTTGATTCAAAGCTTCAAAAACCATTCGTGCACGTGGATGGTTGCATTATAATTGTTTAGATATATACGTATACAGATATTTAGAGAAAGATCAGATATCTCAGCCTTATCTCGTCCGACGATCATGGACGGCCAGCAGTGCAAATCTCATAGAATAACCCTATCTATAGGAGTAGAGATTATCCACAGGTTTATAAGTAGAGGAGGCGGACCCCTAAACCTAGAAGCAGTGGTCTTTCATCTGGGAGTGGCGCCGCCATCATCATCTAGGAGGAGGAAACTTGGTCCATCACAGGTACGCCGAGTAGAGGTCAGAAGCACCCGGGGGGGAGGGAGAAGTCAAAGAAAGCCGGGAGGAGGGAAGGTGGACGCAAGCCAGGGAGGGAGTCGTCGTTGTGTTCTCAGAGACCTCCAAGCCGTCGTCCGCGATCTTGGTGAGTCCTTCTGCCCTTGGTGTTATGGAAATCTCTTTGAGCATAGACATGGCATGTATGATGACTGTAGCTAGGGGGGCATGTGTAGTTTTCAACGTAAGATGCATGCTTGAGATTAGAAGTTGATACCTTGCTAGTTGTTAGAGGATTTTGGCCTTCAGATGGGATGGTTGTTAAGTAATGAATCTGTTCACAAGCATGTGTGGATTAATGTAAGTTTATGCTCTTTGTTATTTCATGTGTGTTGGGTGTGTAAATACTGGGAAAGTTGAGAGGTTTTTGTTTGAGATTAAAGTGTGGTAATTGTGGGATTCAGGTTTAATTCTATTTGGTGTGTGTGTGTTGAGGTTTTAAGACTCATGTGTGTTTGTTGATGCACTGTTTGGTTAGTGGGTTTTAAGAGGTTGTTTTGGAGGTGGTAGAGAGAGGTTTAGAGTGTGGACTGGAGGTTTCCAGTTCTTTTATTGTTGTATATCGATGCTAGCTGATTTTCTGAGATGATAATATAGGTTGATGCTGAGTATCAAGATAATTAGAGAAGGGTTTAATCATTCAGTGGTTTGTGTTTAATTCAAGTGGTATTGATATAGTGGATGTGGTGTATGAGAGTGGTGTTTGAGGTGTTGTTGTGGTCACGAACCAGGTGGAAGTTTGGCAGGGGTTTCGTAAATCTCTTGGAGTTGATGCATGGTTGTTATTTGGTGCATGGTTGTTACAAGAGAAGGTTGAAAGATAGATGAAATAATATTCTTATATATTTATAGAATGGATTAAATATAGCAAAGGTGGAGTTCAGGTTTAGTTCTTGGTGCTGTGTGTTTGAAGATTTCTGATTTATGTTTAGGGTTGACAGTGAGTTGAGTTTGGAATGAGTGAATTATTTAAAATCTGTGTTGGATTAATTAGGTCTTATTTGTAAGGTTTAAGAGATGGGTATATTAGTGGGTTGGACCCATTGGTGGTTGTAGTTATTCTTAAACACACGTACATTATTGAGAGTGGACTTGCACTTACCAGGTATCGAAGAGGAGCATGGAGCTTCGTCGGGACAGATACCGAGCTTTTGGTTGGATTGCGCTTAGAGGCAAGTTACTCTTGCCTCACTCCTACCCATTGTATGGGTTTCTTGTTTTGATGAATGCTATTAGTTAGCATATCTTCTTTGTGGTCACTGTTTTTCTTGGAAGCATGCACATACATGTTTGTTTTGTTCTCTTTCCTCGTATGTGTATGATTGATGTGCTTGTGGTAGTGTTGTTATTACCTGATTGTTGGAATGCTTGTTGGACATGCCCTCCTGTGACCGACACTTGACTGTAGGCACTCGTGGTGCTTGTGTGCAGCTAGGTAGGTATGCGTTAGTGGAGTGAGCGGGCTCGCTGAACATAGCCTCCTGTTGTCTGGCATGAGACCATGGAGATACGCAGTACTTGTGTGCTGGTCGGGTAGGTGTGCGTCGACTGAGTTTGTTCTTCCGTCTGGTTCAGTGGAGCATGGGGGCTCCGGTTTGGAGAACGTTCAAGGACGGGACACCCTGGCGTTTCGGCTTGTCATGCCAGAGGGACGATACTCTGGTTGTCCTGCCTGTCAGCGGGATTGATACGCTAGCCTTGTCGACGCGTGGAGAGGTGGCGCTACCGAGGTGCGACAGGTTGGTCGCTTGCACCCGAGGCTGTGTTGCTGTCTAGGGGATCTTTGTTGAGCTGTTTCTTTGGAAATCTCTTCCAAAGCCCTGAGGGCTATTGCTGGACAGGAGTGTAACACCCTAATCCTTTCCCTGTGACCTAAATACACTCAAATGTGTCGTGGAGTAAACCCCACCTAAGGTCAGGTAAAAACATAATTAACTCCATAATCAAACTACATTAAGGAAATATAAATTCAAGTACAACATTATTACAACCCATAATGTCTTAAAACCTCAAGACAAGTCCGTGATGGGAGATCACATGCTCCCCAAATTAAACAACATGAAGTCAAATAAAAGTCGCGGGCCAGGTGGTCAGAGCCAGACTAAGGGAATTCAAACCTAACTCCACCCTAAGCATAGCCATGACCCTGCTTACTTCCCGACAAGATCAACAAGTAAAGGGTGAGCTTGAGCCCAAATAGGACTAACACATCACCGCTGTTTACAAACCTCAGATGCCTTCGGGCCAGCTTTGTAAAATATCGAAGATAAAAATACAAGAACTGAACAATAATTTAAAACATGGATGACATCATGTTAATCATAATGAAAATCATGGTAATGTTCATATAGCATGCTCTTGATAGTTCTGTAATCTTTTATAATCAGAACGGGAATTAATTTCCACATAAGTCCCGGGCCGACCGTGATTGCCAAGAGGCCTTCCTAGAGCACCGTCAGAAAGGTGACAAACTATGGAAACAATCCTCGCCCGAGGGAAATAAATTCCACAAATGTCCCGGCCGAAAGCCGTGACATGCCAGAGCCTCCCCAGAAGCACTGCGGAGGTGATGATGCATCATGGAATTAAATCCTCATCTTCTATCATATTAGTGTCATCTACACTTCTACCTCGTGATAGCGCACCAGAGTGGAATAAACCAACTCATTGATGTCTCCTGCCGAGTCAACACAACGACCGTGGAGCTATAAGAGGATATACGTGATACTAGGCACTCAAGAGTATAGGAAGGGGTTTTGTTTTCTTTTGAAATCGTAAGGGTTAAAACGTATAGTTGGACGCAGTAAAATAGAATCATACAAACCACCCTTCTCTACCTAGTATCAGACTCTATGGCTCTCTGTGAGCCACCGCCCCGCACATACGCACATATTCGGTATGATGCAAATGCACTAATACGCTCATCATGGCAATTTCTAACAATATACAATGTTTTCTACATGCTTTCATGAATGTAACTACATACCTCAATGAATCGCAAATCATGCTTAAAACCGAAAGCATTTCATGAAACTATAATAACTTCATAACATGAAGTCTCAAAGATCAATATAAAGCATGCTTGAAAACTACAACATTTCATGATCATCATACGAGTTCCTAACATGAAATCTTCAAAATTCAATACAATCTAAAATACAATAAAATAATGCAAACTTTACAAAGAGTGTTCCCTCACCTTAATAGTGTAGATCCCTAGGATTGGTCGCTCTTCGGCAAAGAAAGGACTTGATCCTTGCCCTTCCTTGTCCTAAAGAACAAAATACGGATATTCAGAATACTAATCAGATTCTTAACTTGTATTCTTATTTAAAGCTCAAAAAGAATACTTATAGGTCTTATCAACTATATTTAAAGTATAATTCCTCTTAGTAATGACTTCAGATTTTTTTAAAGAATGAAAATACGATTTGTTTCTATAGAGATTTAACTTAGTCCGCTTGACGCTTCATAACTTCCGATCCTGAAGTCCTGATTGTCGATCAAATATTCGTTATGAAGGTCTCTCGATGACCTTCTAACGATCTAAAATACTCCCCGCATTGGGGAAATTATCGCGGGGTTGAATTCCTCCCTAAAAAGGGACAGCCCTGCATGAGATCTAACGAATTTTCTAAGCAGTAGTCTCCCCTATTTCTAGGGCCTCAAATTGATACAAGTATCTACATTAACACATAAATCAATTAAACACTTGAATTCCTACATCCATGCATCTCTACAATCATACATTCAACTCTTCACACCACCTCCCCGCCTATGTCCCCAATTACCTTCTCTAGAATTTCTCTAGTGTCAAGCTGCTTGTCCACGCCCCGAATGAAGTCCCTCGTTGCCTTGCCTTCCCCGTGATGGACCTCCTCTACTCGGCGACAACCAACCGGGACGGCGAGAGTGAAGATGGTTGGTGGGCTCACCAACTCACCGTGACCGAGCCGTGAGACGGCAGAAGCTCATCGTCGCCGCTGGGAAGAGCACCGTCCGGCCGGCCGCTGCGGAACTGCCTACAAGCCTGAAGCCCGGAGAGAGGGGAAAAGGGCGCCGCACACCACGCTGCAAAAAGTGCTGGTTCCGTGTCGCAGCCGCCAAGAAGAGCCGATCGACGCCGGCAGCACAAGGCGGAGGCAAATTCTACAAAGGAGACGGCTCACGCAAGCTTGCACAATGTATCGTGCAGAGAAAAGGAATGGGCGCTGTAGTGAGACGAGAGAGAGATTTAGAGTTCCAAACCTCTTTTCATGCCTCTATCTCTTTATAACTCAATTTCCTTTTCCTTTTATTAGTTTATTATTTCATCATAGTGTAATAGTCCTCCTTTCCTCAAGTAAATCACGCTGCACTTCATCAGATTCACTCGCATCCGCTTAATGTGGATCCTCAGCGCTTACATCTTATTATTTTATTTATCTCTTACCTTTTATCTAATTTGATGATTTATTACACCATTCCCAGATAAGATTTTAATAATATATATATATATATATATATATATATATATATATATATATATATATATATATTATCTATAACATCACTACGATAGCATAACTGCACTGCATCCGTGAATTCACTGTCGGAGCTTCATTATTTTATTATTTTATTATTTTATTATTACTTCATTCTTTATGTCTTTCAAAGGGTCACACCCCTACTATAACTTCACTCGTCACAGCTTATGCACCCAATCGAGGTCCCGTCTTCCTAGCTTTTGGTTCCTAATTTACTTTATCGGGACTTACATTGTGTCCCGTATTTCTCACTGAATAATTATATTAATTTAACACTTACTAATTCTTCTAATTACTAATCCGGAATTAAACCCTTCAGCCCATCTCCGACCATTCCATGTCCAATTTAGCCTAGCCCAATATGGCCTTCTCGGCCCCAATTGTTACGGTTTCGGATTTTAGTTTCCTAATTTTCTGATTTTCCTTAATTAAGTTGTTAAAATAATTTATCTCTTTTATGTGTTAATTAATCTCCGAGGATTTCTCCAGAAAATAATTTATTAAATCATAGAAATTTTTCAGGGCGTTACAAGTCATACCGTTGCAGATGTTTGTGGTAGACTCCTAGGATATGTTTGTGTGGGGTGTAGCCCCGTTGCTTGGTGATTCTTGGATTTTGATGTCATGTTTCATCATGTTGCTCATATGTCATTGAGATCCTTGCAGGGTACTTACTGGGCTTTCCTTTCGAAAGCTCATCATTTTTTCTCTTCTCTCATTTCAGGTCTTGAGGAGTAGGTTGACTCGGGCTCAGGGACGTGCGAGAGTTGGGCGGGTCATTTGCTGAGGTCGGAGGATCTCTCTAGGAGTTTCTTTTGTGTGAGGACACTGTTTATTTGATTATTAGGACCCTTGTAGGGCCTGAATTATTATAGGGCGTTTGGACCCTTGTATTTATTTCCGTGTATAACTTTGATTTTATTTGCTTATTTATGGATTATATTTCGTTATCTGCTATACTTACTTAGGCCTTGTATTTGAGTGGAGCTTGTCTCCACTTAGGTACGGCCTGTCTGTTGACGTGCCCGAGGTCCCGGGATCTGGGTCCGGGCGTTATAGGATACTTTCAAGAAATTTTGCTAGTTCGAGGGTATAATACGATACCTTATAATACGGGAGACACCTCAACAGAATGGCGTTGTAGAATGCCTAAACAACATGCTACTGGAGAAGGTGCCGTGTATGTTGTCCAACGCCGGCTTAGGCAAGGAATTTTGGGCAAAAGCGGTTAGTTATGCAGTGCATCTTTTGAACATGTTACCTTAATTAGCTCTGAATGGGAATTGCCTATTAGAGGTTTGGTCTAGCAATCCATATTTGATTTTGACTTACTTCACATATTCGGGTGTGTGGCATATACCATATGAAAGATGATAAATTGAATCCAAGAGCAAAGAAGAAGGGCTTGTTCTTGGGATTAAACAGAGGTGTGAAAGGATACAGGATCTGGAGGCCAGAAGTTAGAAAGGTGACAGTTAGCAGAGATGTTGTTTTTGATGAGTCTGATATGGTCAAACTGGGTGATATGGGCATAGAAAAGGAAGCTCCATAGTTGGTGGAGATTAAGGGGGTTAAGTCTCAGGTAGAGAGTTCTTCTATTGCAGCAGATGGTTCTGATAGCTTGAATACAGACTCAGTTTCGCAGGAGATGGAGACTCCTCCAGTTGAAGAATCCATCGTTTGAAGCTTTGAAGAAGCTCTTGGAAGGCGGTGGTGTAGGTTAGCAAACCAATCCACACTTGTAGATCAAGATAATCATTGGGATGTGGTTTTGTAGCTGAAAATTCTCGCCAAGGTGGAGAATTGTTGAAAGTTGTCTCCAATTCATATCGGTGGAGATTGAGGGGGTTAAGTCTCAGGTGGAGCCTTTTTCCTTCATAGTAGATGGTTATGATAGCTCGGATACAGACTCAGTTCGCAGGAGGTGGAGACTCCTCCAGTTGAAGAATCCATCATTTGAAGCTTTAATTTGAAGAAGCTCTTGGAAGCAGATGGTACAGGTTGGCAGACCAGTTCACACTTATAGATCAAGATGATCGTTGGGATGCAATTTTGTAGTTGAGAATTCTCGCCAAGGTGGAGAATTGTTGAAAGTTGTCTCTGAATTCACGTTGGGTTCACCAGCTTGAGTCCTACTCTAATTGTGATTAGAGATAAGATTGATTTAGAGATAGATATTTAAGTCCTATTAAAGATATGATTGATTTAGAGATATAGATATTTAAGTCTCATTTATATCAGTCTATATAGACATTATCTCTAGACAGCTATAATAAGACTTTAGATTGTGAGTTCTTCTTGTGGTGATGATTTCCTTGTGGTATGGTGGAGAGAAGGAGAGATCTGGAAGAGATAACCTTATATTGCATGTTGATTATAATGGATTAATACTCGTATCGCCGCCCATAGATGTAGGCAATTTGATAAATCATATAAATCTGTCCGTCTATCTCCTCTTTTCTTATGATTATTTGTTTTATTTTTAATTACCTATTACATAGGAGTGATTGGTAGAATATTAGAGATTGGATTGTTCTTGATATATATTTTTCCACAATCTTATTTAATTAAATCAAATTCTTCCGAAAAGTTGAGGAGTTTTAAGCAACATTTTTAACATTTGAATATTATCTTAAACCAGGAAAGAATCTTTATACAGCAAGCAAACAAAAACACAAGTTATGATCATGGGAATTATTGTTTCGGTGGGTTGGTGGAACTAATGACTTCAATGCAATACTTCAGCTTCACATAATAAATATATTTTGTCTCTTAAATTTATATTATATAATTATTATTTTTTACTGTCTCACTTTTACCCAGTTTTAACGTATAAATATTTGAATTCGGAAAGAAACGGAAAAAATGGTGAGAAGCCACTTAAAAGAAAGAATTATTGTGGCATTTTTTTTTCTTAATCATGAATACAAAAAAAAATTTCTGTTTTTATATATAATTTTCTTATTTTTATGTTTATATCCACTTTTCTCCTATTTTATTTTTTGAAGTTTAAAAACTTATAACTAATAATTATTTTGACAAAACAATAAATGAAAACTCAATTGGGAAATGTTCCTACAAAAGAAGAAATCCTTACTGAATAATAAAAAAAAAACCGGGGTTTTTCCAAACTTAATGATCAAGAGTTCTAATTTACAATCAGAAGAAAAAAAAAGTTGGATTAATGAGACCAGAAAACAAAGATGAAGTACATCAACATTGTTGGAAAATTAGTATTTTTTTAATACTATATAAGAGGAGATAAAGAAAAAACCCAAGTGCTCCTTTCAATTACATTTGTCAGGGTTATCTAGCTAGTATAAAGATATGAAAAAACTCACTAATAACCACTGCTATTTCGCAGACGGCTCCTCATAAGAGGCCTACGATCCCCCACGGGTCGAGCCTCCTCTCAGAAGGTGTGGACGCCTGAAAACTCACTGACAAGTAGATGCTTGTCGCCTTTGTCCAAAAAAAAAGATACGAAAAAACTCAAAATTTTCATCAAGCAATATGACATTTTCCAAATCTCACTTTTCTCAATAATATCTATGTAGACTATATACTCTTTCTTAAATTTTACGTTTCTCATCATGCATCAATCCCATTTCTAATCATCAGTTACACATGCATTTTAATTCTCTAATAAATCAAACCAAAAATGAAAACAACATCCAAATGCACAACTAAAAACCATGCATGCAGCATCACGTTAATTAAAAGAATATATAATATTCTTACTTCATTAAGAAATTAATAATCAACCACCCACTTAAAACCTCCAAATGAGCGAACACTACATGCATGCGTGCGTGCATGCATGAATGCAAATAATTAATTAAAATCAAATCCTAACGAAGAAGATGGTAAGCTCCGGGCCGGAGTTGCCGTCGGGGTTGAGCATATAAAAAGTTTCAGAATCCCTCGATCCGACCACGCGATCGAAGTGCGCGCGCATGTACGTCAGCTCCCCATCGACGGGATCCTCGTTCGGGAGCACGCCGGCGCCCATGGAGACGGCGTGCAACAACTGCATGACCAACAAGTCGTTCTCCGTGGGATCGCGGCGAGTCGCGTAGCCGATGCTCCGGCCATTGACGAAGGCGGTCCAGGCTGGTTCTTCGAGGAGCTTGGTTTTATCGGCCGCTTTCTTTTCGCACTCGAGGGCGACGCGGAGGAGGCCGGAGGAGCCGAGCTCTTGCATGAACTTAGCGGTGGGGACGGCGAGCTCGAGGAGGAGGAGGGGGAGGCTGCGGGGGTTGTCTTGGAACGCGAGGGTGACTCGGGCTTTGCGGTAGCCGAAGAGGGTGCCGGTGGTGCGGGCGGCGCCGTGGATGTGGCCGTCGGTGGAGGCGGAGGAGCCGCGGTGGAGAGGGCCGTGGAGGCGGCAGGTGGCGGGAGTGAGGATGGGGAGGGAGCGGAAGACGGAGCGGAAGGCGCGGTAGAGGCGGGCGGGGCGGACGGAGGGCCCGCGGCGGCGGTGGGAGGGTTGGAGGAGGGTGATGGGGATGTGGGGAGTGGAGGGGTTGTCGGAGGCATGGGGCTCCGGCGAGGTGGGAGGGAGAGGTGGAGGTTTTGTCATGGATGGGTGTTGGTGGTGGCCGGAGAAAATGGAAGGGAATTAGGGAAAGGAATGGGTTTTGTTGGCTGGCGAGATGAGGAGATGAGTTTTCTCACGTTGAAGAGGTCTTCTCTTGCAGAGAGACGTTGGGACTCTTTCGGGAGTTATGGCGGGGCTTGATTTTAGGCGGGAAGGGTGGTTGGGTTTTTAACTTTTTATTTTTTTTTATCTTTTTTTTTTGTTCTAATTATTATAATACACATGGTGTCCAATCCATATCGTGCATAATGGGCCTATATTATGAGTAGGTTCGGTCCAATAAGGCCCACAAAGTTATTGATATCACTTTCAACAGTCCTACAAGATGCCGAAGGAAGGCACCGACACGGGCAAGGAGGACAGGAGACTAGAGAAGAAGGGGAAAGGAAAACAAGGAGAGGAGCCTTAGGAGATCCGAGTAAGGAACCCACAAGGAGGAGTGCAAGAGCAAAGATGCCGAGCAGTTCGAGATTAGAGAAAGAGGTCTTTATAGTTCCACCAACCTCACTTTGGAATAGTCCGACCCCATAGGAGCCTACATAAGGAGGCACACACACTAGTCAAACAGAGCTTTCAATTCACAAACGACACACCCCCAGGGATGTATAGGAGATATATTCAGGCAACAACAACAATATTTTTTATATTAGCTTTGACTATTTTGTAACACTATTATTTCTATTATTGTAATAAATAAATATAATTTATTCATTTTTTAAAAAAAATAAAAAAAAATTCTATTTTCTGAACCAAATAGCTTAGCTTATATAAAAGCACAATTTTAGAGTATTCATTGTAATAACTAGTAGTAAAATTCCAATTTCCACGTTGATGAACTTAATCTTTTTGACAAGTTAGGAGGAATCAATAGGTGCAAAAGATTCTTAGTCAAGTGGAGATCAAGTTCTCAATAATTTGGTGTAACTTTTATCTACACCTTCCGAAGACTCATGGATTAATAAAACATCAAAGTTTAAAAGGTATTCTATCATGCTATTGTTTGAAAAATAGGAATTTTTTTTTTAAAAAAAAACTCCTATTATAAGTTGGCAGGACCCTCCCAATCAGGATAAAAAAGTCCAATATCAATTAGTGGATGAAATGTATATGTCCACCAAACACATGGCAAACTAGCCTTTTTCATTGTACTATGTAGTCATGCTAGGAAGCTTATTATGTCCCTCCATTATTGCTCACCAAGCTCACATATATATATATATATATATATATATATATATATATATATATATACATACATGAGGTTTCGGCCCGATTTATGCATAATTCTTCTCTCTTTTTTCAAATGATTTAGTGCTATTGATTATAACTTCAACCTTAGAACCCTAAAGTACATAAATATTAAAAGAAAAGTTGATATTTTGTTGTTCCTCAGAAATGAGGATATATATATGTCTCCTGATGTTGTGGGTAAGTATGAATATTAATTAGCAGTTCTCACCCACTAATTGGAGCATCTACAAATGGAATGGATGCTCAACTATCCCCTTGGAAGGAGCCTGGATGATACCACAGAGTCACATCCCATCTTTAGACCCACAAACACATTGTCAATGTTTTCAAAGTTGCAGACCAGATTCCCAGCAATATATACCTCCATATCACCCATGATTAGAACCCTCTTGAACTTGTCTCCATTTCTCTCTTTCTAGCACCTCTCTTATGGCATAAACCTCATCAATAATATAATAATCCATTTCGATTCAATTGCTATATAAGATGGGAGACCGTAGGGATGGATTTAGGATTTTTCTTCAGGGGTTAAATTAATATTAACTATAAAAAAAAATACATAATGAAAAACAAAACATCAAATGTAAGCTGTCCCCACTCTAGATCCGTCCCTAGGAAACCGATACTTATATATTTAAGTCCAAATTATTAAAGTAAGCGAGAATATATTATTAATCATTTCAATATGAACTCATCATATTGTCTTCTTTTTTTTTCATATTATGTTAAATGCAAATTAAACATTTGTTTGTTGAAATCCATTCAACCTAAAAATTTAATTAACTAATAATACATGGTTTATGCTATCATCCACATATGAATGAAGCACATCTCTATTAGCTAATTGTGTTGCTATTGAATACCATATTCACTTGTTCTTTACGATTGTGTTTGATAGGGGAATATCCCACTTGGGATTAGGAATAACTTTTGAAAAGTTTTGAATTTTTTGGGGAAAAATTTTAAAGTAAAGGTATTAATGATAAGATAGCTATGTGGCTTCCATGCATTGGTGGGTGGGTTATTATTATATTTTTAAACTTAAATTAAAGTTTTTAGCGGGAAAATTTTTTATTGGGGAATGTGTTGGGGATATCTCACTTGGGGATATCCCCCTATCAAACATGGGTTACTGGTATGATTGTGGGAAGTCACGAGGTCAGCATATATATATATTTTTTTGGTGAATGAAGTCCCATTGTATAAGCTACTCGTTACAGAGTTCCTAAAGATTACAAAACAAAGTACTAAGTAGTTTTCTAAGTGAAAATGGCATTCCACATGTATCTCTAAACATTTCTAGATCTCTTGTCCTTCTAGCTGATTTAGCCATCTCATCCGTTACATTGTTCATCTCTCTTGGGATGAACTTTATCTCCCAATCTCTACTTTGTGTTAGCAAACCCGGTATATTTTCGTAGTATCCTCGGCTCGCCAATTTTGATCTTTTCCTCCCTCTTGTAGAATCGTTGACATGTATAGGTTATCTGTGTATATCAGTGCATCAGTAGCTCCAATTTGCATTAGTTGCCAGACCTTCTCTCACAGCTTTCATCTCCCTTTCAAACTTACGCCGATTCAACCATACATGACCTCGACCCTGCAATGCAAAGTTTGTCATTGTTAGTTAGTATAATATAGGAAATATATGGTTATGTTACATCTCTTTGCCCATAAGGCATTAGGAAATATCTGGATTTTAGAAGCCATATTCAATTCCCTTGAGTTCTTCATAGATTGCAGTTGTGAGGGTCTTTCCTGCTATTCCAAGTATCCATTTCTATGTGTTATTCTTCAAATTCCGGTTCATCTACTTACTAAGTATATTTTGAATAATTGAAGAACTGAAAAATGTCATTTATCACCTCTAAATATTAGTTATTACAGTTCAGTAAATTCTTTACATGCAGGTTAGTTAAGTCATAGTTCATACTGATGAAGGTTGGCTTGATAACTGGATTGGCAGGTCAAAAAAGCTATGGAACTTGAAATAAAGAGTTGGTAGGGATGATATCTTTTGGATCTACATTTCCCCTTATCTTGGTAGCAATTAGCATCAATGATTTGTATGTATAAAAGGTATGCTTACTTGTTACTGAAGTCCATAGGCTAGGAGGGTCATACTTATGTATCATCAGATGTACCCAAGCTTTATTACTTCTATTCAACAATTCTTATAATACATGTTTTGAAAGTTGAGAAGTTTTCATCAGTTTCAAGTCTTTAAAACCTAAATCACCCTTAGATTTTGCTCTGGACATTGTTTTCCAGCTTATGAGATGAAGACCATTGCCCTACTGTTACTACTCCAAATAAATCTTCTAATTAGTTTGGTTATGTTATCTAGTACATAATGATTGTGTTTGACAGGGGGATATCCCACATGGGATTAGGAATAATTTTTGAAAAATTTTGAATTTTTTGAAGGAAAATTTTAAAGTAAAGGTATTAATGATAAGATAGCTATGTGACTTCCATGTATTAGTGAGTGGGTCATTATTATATTCTTAAACTTCAATTAAAATTTTTGGCGGGAAAAAATTTCATTTGAAAATGTGTTGGGGATATCCCCAAGTGGGATATCCCCCTATCAAACACAAGATTATGTTCGGGATGGCATTAGTGTTCAAGCTATATACGAATAAAGATATGATTGTAGCTCTAGCTAGAGTTATCCTACCAGCCATAGATAAATTTAAAGTTTTCCAGTGAGCCAGTTTTTTTTTTCCACCTTATTAGTTAATATTCTGAATTTGTTCATGTGTATTTTGGGAGGAGAGACCCAACAACCAAGATACTTGAAGGGAAAATTGACATGTTGGATTTTAAGTATTCCTAATATAGATCTTTTCAGCTTTAGATTGAGCCAGGAGGGAAAAAAGATCTCTAACTTATCAAGGTTAGCCCTTTGGCCTATCAAGGAAGTAAATATATCAAGACACATATTGATAGTTCTTAAGCCGTCGGATCTTAACTAATTACCCTCGGGGAAGCACGTCTGCGAGTACCTCCTATAAATAGGTCTGCAGAGGGCTTGGGTTTTACTTTCGTGATCCATGTCTTCTTTTCTGTCGCCACTTGAGAAAGCTTTTAGTTTCTCTCTGAGAAATCCTCTTTCGTCTTCCTAGCGGAGGTAATGGAGGTTGCATCCTGAAAAATAACTCGTAGACGGATAACTGAGAACGCCTCTCAGATTGAATTATGCCATCAACCGACAACCGAACTCTCTAGTCCGTATCGAGTTGAAGACTGGCTCGTCTAGAGAGTTGGGGGCAAGTGTTATGGGGGAAAATAACTAAAGACACGTGGCATATCATAAGCACTGAGATGAGAACCCAACTATCAAAATAATTGCATGGTCATCTAATGGTGGAGGATGAATTCTAGAAGGTGGTGAAAACTGGCAGGTAATTAAGGGTCTCCAAGCTATAAAAGGAGGTCCTCAACTCACGAAGAAGGTAATCTGAATCTGGATTCCACTGATATTAAGCACTAGTCTGAGCGCTCTTTCTCTCTCTCCTCTCCATTTTGAATCTCTGACTTGAGAGTCAGAGGCTCCCCCCGAGCACATGCACTTGGATTTTCTTTCTCCATAGTTCCTTATTTCTATAAAATTCAATCCCTAGAGGTCGATCTCGGAAGAAGGTGTTGATCCTACAGAGCTGAAAGAGCGAAGTAGAAAAATTGTTGACTGCAACCGATCTCTTCCTCAAAATCACCTGAAGTACTCTAACTTTCACCGACCAATTTCTCTTGTTGATCAAGATCTGCCTTGATCCCCAGAAGGGATCAGATCGTTGCATTAACACCCTCCTTTCCTGTGGGTTGTGTGTCTTTTTTGGTGAACTCCAGGCTCCTTTAGTGAATATCTCCACCAATAAAAACTTTGTTCTTTTAGTTGGTTGGGTTTCATTCAACAAGTGTGAGGGAATTGATATTCTATATCATTTTGGAATAAACACACTGTTATTATTAAAACATCTTTGATTTTTTTTCCTGTCGAAGCTCTACTAGTGGTCATTGTGGCCATATCATCCCATTTTCTATGTTTTGTCCACATGGATTCGATGGGGAGATTCCCAAAGATCTTATATCACTTGGGGTATATTGGCATTAAAGAGGGTGGCAAAGTGTGCCAAACTCTAGAGGCTATCGGATAGCACACCAATAGGTGATTGACGATTTCCTCTTTCTCTTCATGGAGATAGCAATTCACCTTATTTCCTTACTGTCCCTTCCTAATAAGAGGTTATTGGGCATGATTTTTATTATTCCATACCAGCCAAACAAACAACTTGATCTTTATTAGGCATGATTTTTTTCAGAAAGAACCTGAGATAGGGGATTATATACCTCCATCAACTAGGAACATGTATGGTGATTTTTTTTGATATTTTTCACATAAAGTTTATGAATAAAAATAAAAAGAAAGGAGCTAAAGTGTTAGTGAGAGAGACATTGTTCTTGCCCATTGTGTAGGTGTCAATCTCATGAGGCCATTCTTTGGTGCATTGCATTCCTTTGGATGGATTCCATGTAAGGTGTTTGACATCACACCTAACTTTGTGAAATACTATTTAGTGGTGGGGCTTCTTTTCCTAATGGGTTGGTGCCTCTGCTTGTGATTTTTTGTCTACCCACCGTCTGAAGTGCCACCCTGATTTGGGGTCTAAGAGATGTCCACAAGATACTTCTCATTCATGCTGTCCCTATTCTTAAACATCAACCATGTGTTTCTGTTTGGTTGGAAAAAAACTTGTTCTTCTAGCCCACATACTTAATGCCTTTTTTAGTTCTTAAAAAATCTAATTAATTTCTTGTGTTTCACATCTACTTGACAATAAAAATCCAAAAAATATATCTTTTGGTGTATCAACTCTTGTTTTGTAATTCATGTAGGAAAATCTTCTATTATATGGAAGGGTTGGTCCATTTTTTTTTTATAATGTTTTAGCTTGAGGTGGAAAGAAAAGTTAAAAATCTTTGAGAATTGTATGAAGTTACAAAAGTAATTAGAACACCAAGGAAACAAGTTAAAGATCTCTCCTCATTTCCCATTTGTTCAATGCAAAAGAACCACATAGAATTAATTGTTTATTACTTTCTTTCAAGTCAGATATTCCAAAATAAAAAATAAAAACAAATAGATCCTGAACTTGGTATGGTTAAGTTCATTGCACCAAAACCAATCACATGTCTAAAACCAATTTCTTAAAATAAATAGTTTATGTTTAGTAGATGAGTTTTCATGAATTCAATGGTTCACATTATTTTATTATTATTATTATTATTATTATTATTATTATTATTTTATAAAAGTGACAAGCACCCCTTTTGTGAGCTAAGTCAGGAATAAACAATGTGACTTCTTGCATGCATATCTTCCCCTTATGATTGGGGATTCGATGTTGGGTTCTACTCAACTATTTACACTTTATATAAAAAAATCCAATATCAATAGATCAAGATTGTTGGTATGATTTACTGTTTTATTTAATAGAAAAAAAGGTCTCATTTATGTTCATTAATTCTATGCCTAGATAAATTGCAGGAATCCCAGTAGAAAGATGGTAGAAACCTTTTATCAAAAAAAAAGAAGGAAGATGGTAGAAACCTCCAAGAAAATCCTAGATTGGTCCCTCTCAGGTCTCAGCAGAGTCTACAAGTATCCATCCTCCATTGGTGGGATGCAAGAAAATAAGAAACTTTGGGACACAACCCAAGACACAAGTGTACACCTCTCATTGGCTTCTAGACCCCACAATTCTCTTCACCATCACCATAAAAAGAAAGAAGCTAGAGAGAGAGGAGGTATTGGAGTTTTGGTGCTGAGGATTTGGTAGGTTGTGATGAGGATTTGGATGAACTAAAGGGGACCACTTTCTCTCTGTCTCTCTTCATCTTCATCTCCATCTTCACCACCTTATTCCTCTCTTCTTTCCAGATCTTCACCTGTAGTCCGGGTTCACCTCCTCTTGCCAATCCTTCCAACATCCATATGATCCAAGTCCTTATTGATTTGATGTTATTGTCCTCAATCCAAAGTTCTTCATGATCATACAAATCCTTGCAACAACACAGAGCACGCGTTTCTCGGCTTGTTGTCTCCGAGCATCAGCTGTCTCATCCGTCAACTCAAAAGAACACATCTTTGGCTTGTTTATTGTACTATTTTCGCTTATAATACTCGTCGGTGTGTATTGTTTCTTTCCTCCTCCTCCTCCTCCTCCTCCTTCTTGATTTGATATTTCCTATAAAGTCATCATTAGAATAATGGTACTTCTGTTTTATTATCTAGTTTGGTGTCATCACTGATTTAGCAATTGGCCACTCTGCTCTCTTCTTTAAAGCTTAATGCGTAGCACTTGTTGATCCCTCTTCAAAGATCCCACCTTTTTAGCATTATCTGATGCTTTTCTTGCTTATATCCTTCCTCCCCTTCATCCTCATCATCTCCAAATCCATTCCTTTGAAGTCGCTTCCTTTATGGGCGAGTGAGATGCGTTTGCTCTCCCTCTTGTTCTGGAGAGAGTTCTTGTGCTTGGGGGCACACTGGTTGAAGGAATTCAGGCTGGTTGGCTCCCAACGTTTTGATCCTTTAATCAGGATGGCTTGCAAGAAGAAGGCTGCTGCTAGAGTGGAGAATGTGGAGGAAAGTGGGGAGATGTCAGTACTGGATTTGCCTGAGTTGGTGTTGGATGCCATTCTTGGGAAGCTCTCTCCTACAGGGTTGTCTAGCATGGGAGGAGTGTGCAAGTCTTTGAGGGAGAGGTGCAGGAGTGACCATGTATGGGAGAGACACATGAAGAAGAAATGGGGGAGAGTGATAGGCCGTGCGGCGCGCAGAGAGTGGCAGGCTTATCTTGCTTTGAGGAATGAGTCTTTGAGCAACGCCAAAGCCAAAGGTTTCCTTGGCTCACTCTCTTGTGTCTGGCCTCTTTGTTGGGTGAAATCAAGGCTTGATTTTGGTGGCAAGCCTCTGATGAGCTCTTTGCCTGATGATTCCATCATGTCCTGGTATCTCTCCATTGAAAAGGGCAAATTTTGGTTCCCTGCTCAGGTTTACAACCGCGAGGTATATGTAGTTATTTTTCATTAAATTCAATAGCATATCTGTTACTGAAGAAATCTGTTCTTGCTAGTGATTTCAATGTCTGTGAAGTTAAGGTAGGATGTTTATCAATTTTTCATGGTTGATTTTGCATTGTTTGTAAGATTGCAAGAGTTTATGATATAATTGCTTGGGAGTAGGTCCTTGTGGTGTGTGTTTATTATTTTTTTTGTTACTGAATTCGATGTTTGTAAAGTTCTGTTAGGATGTTCATCAACCTTTCTGGATGAACTTGTTTTGTTTGCAAGATGACAGCAATTTTATGATTCATATAGAGAATTTACTGTGATTGGTCATTCACTTTTGCAGCATGGGCACGTAGGATTTATGCTTTCTTGTTATGATGCTCAAGTCCGTTATGACTGTAACACCGATACCTTTGAAGCAAGGTATGCAAAGAGCAGCAAGCTCTCTGTCTGATTGAATTAGATAAGAACTTTTTTTTTTTTAGTTGTCCTGATATGATAAACTCATTTGTCACTTTGAAGCAAATAAACGGAAACCAATTGGACATGTCTACAATATGGTTAAAACATACTAATGACTTATTGATCTTTAGATATCCTCCACATGGTCGACGGACTATACCTCCAGAAGGAGGAGTTCAGTGGGACAGGCTTAGAGCACCACCTGTTGATACATCTGCACATGAACTTCATGTTACTGATTGTCTGAATGACTTGAGACCTGGTGATCACATTGAGATTCAGTGGAGAAGGAACAAAGAATTTCCTTATGGTGAGTAATGTTTGCATGCTCATGTTGTTTGTTTTGATCATTATTGTCATGTTTCTTAATTCTTAGTGTTAAACAATATTTATTTGGAATCATGGTGGAGCTGTATACCATCTTTTATGGTTTGCAGGATGGTGGTATGGAGTTGTTGGTCATTTGGAATCTTGTAGTCAAAATGATCAGCAATGCCGCTGCCATAACAATGGTAAGAATTTCAACTCTAGGACCTCACCCATTTTCCTGTTTTTATTTCCTTGTATATCTTTTGAATTGTTCTACAGTATTATTGAATTGTTATCCTTTAAATAAAGTGTATAATATAAATTCCTTTCGTAAAATTTTAACTATGCAAGCACTATCTTTTTACCTGTTAATTAAGTTGTTAAAATAACATTGATGGTAAATAATATCTTATACTTTGCTTGAAGTATTCACATGTCTTCAGTTCTCACCTTCATAATTGTGGAACATGATCACCCAATTTCTTAATCCTCTGTTTCACTCTGTTAAATTGCTTGTTATTCTGCAATATATAACATTTGCTTCCATGCCTCAGCCAAATGGTAAGGAATGAGAAGTCCTCTGTTTCAAACTTCTTTTAAATTTTTTACTGCTAATTTCTTACATATCTTTGGCAATGCCTTAAACAGATTGTAATTCAATCATTTCTCAATTGTCTGATAAGTAATTTCTGGTTTCTGCACTGTGGTTTCTAGTCAAGCTTGTATTTCTAATTAGCAATCCTCTCTCTTTCAGATACAATCATGTTAGAGTTTAATCAATACACACCTGATTCAAGGTGGCGGCGGACAGTCATAGACCGAAAAAATCATCGTGAAGAAGGGAACGAGACCGATGGTTTCTACGGTGGAATCAGGAAACTCTACAGTAAAGATGAAATTGCAATGTGGAAGCAATTGTGGCCAACTGAGGTCCTGGAATAAGGTACCTATCCCACGTTAGTCGCAAACACTACCATAATATCTCTAGGTGGCAATGAAATGGCAATGGCAAGCATGCTCTTTGCTACCTATAAATCTTCAGCATCTTGGAACTATTTATTGTAAATTTATAACTCCCTTGATGATCAATTGAGCCTACACAAATTCAGAGCTTCTTTTTCCTTGGGTGGTGGAAATCAACTGCCCTTTTTATCAGTTTTAAGATGAAAAGGATTCAATGTAAATTACTTTAATGCATTCATCTTTATGTGATTCTTTTTGTCAGTTATCTATCACAGATTCAGAATGCTGTTCTGCTTGAATTGCCGGCAAAGATCAAATTGTGCTCCACCTTCTCTTTAAATCTATATAAAGAATAGAACACAAGAGTTAAAAGGCAAGTAATGCAATCTATATCTTTGAGTTTGTCGGAGTAGATGCTTTCTGAAGTTATAGGTTCTAGTTTTGGAGGTTTGTGTAACTGTGTTACACTTAATACTTTTTTATATCCAGTTGATAGCCAAGTTGGTGTTGGTGAGAAATCATTTTCTTTGAATAAATAAAAATGTACATATGTACATATTATATATAATGATATTTATATTATAATTTTATAAGTGAATGGTTCTTTTCATGGCGTCCATCTACGTCTTTTCTTTTCCTTCCCCATTATACTTATAATATCTTCTTTGTCATCTTTGGTTGTGTTTGGTTGGGGGTTATCCCCAAGTGGGAATAGGAATAAGGTTTGAAAATTTTAAAATTTTTTGGAGGAAGTTTTTAAACCAAAGATATTAATGATAAGATAGTGATGTGTCATTTATGTATTGGTGGGTTATATTTTAAAATCTTAATTAAAAGTTTTGGTGGGTTTACTTTTGGTATTTGAAGTTGAACCTACCCATGAAGGCCATTATGATCATTTTGACTAAGTCAAAATGGAATGGCTGTGCTTTTATGAGTCCAATGTATCAGTGAATTTTCATACATAAATAAACACCATTAAAATACTATATATGATTATTATTATTATTATTATTATTATTATTATTATTATTATTATTATTATAAAAAGACCCAACATCACTTGATGTTTTTTTTTCTTGAATGTTAACACACTCAAAATATCACTAAAACAAACATCCTCTCATAATAAAGTTAATATCTAAAAAATTCATGTATATCTCCATCAACACAACTGATGAATAATTTAGTGTTAAGTGAAAAAACATTCCTGACCTTGCTCGCGTAGTTATTGTCCTCACATTAATCTAATTTTTTTTTTTGGAAAAATAAATAAATCACATTTATTTGTTTTAAGGGTTAAAGTAGTCCTTAGTTGGACTAGAAATACATAAATCTTGGACCTGTGTTGGCTCCGAGAATCTTTTACAAAGCAGAAGGGTAAGTCTAGCCTATTTTTCCATGCGCCTCATCTCCGAAGTCCGCATTGGCGTCCGGTGGAGGATGCTGATCTCCATCACCCATTCAAGGCTCCTTTTTACTAGGGATTCCATAATTAACAACTTTGGCCTTTTAGCTGTGCTGGTAGTATGGAACCATAAGAGTATAAGGAAATCGTTATCTCGGATCAACTACATGTAAACATGTTGTTTAACTTGTAAGCATACTCCAGGCTATCGCCATCACCACCAGTTCCCATCCCTTTTGTGCGTCTCTTGCTAGTTGTTTGGCCAAAGTTCCCATACATCTTGGATTCTGTTGGGAAGGTATCTTGTGGCGAAGAGACTGTAGAAATGTTCCCAGTATGATGAGTATAGGGATGTTGTAGGAGAAGATGAGTTGTTGTTTCCTTCGTTTAGTCGCACAAGTAACAATTGAAAAGGTTCCCTCCCATTGTCTCTTGGTTAGGTTCTAGAGCGTAAGGATCCAGTCATTCTGCAATTCAACTAGTGTAATCCCTCTCATAAGATATATGAAAATATTATCAAGGTATTGGACGAAGAGATTAAGAATGATATGCTGCAGGAAAGCCCGAGTCAAACGACATGGAGCTATCTGACTCGACCATGCAGGCGTTGGCATATTATGAAGTGGCGGATCAATGTAAAAGCGTGAAGTGATTGAGCTAGTTCTGTGTTGGGGCAGGTTTGGGTACAATTCGGTATTTTGGTCATAACTTAATTTGGCCACAGGTGTCGGATTCGCGCGTTTAACCCCAATTCGGAAAGCTCGTCTCGACGCGCACGTGGGGCCCCAATTCAGTGGATATCATTTTCATCCCCGAATTTCACCGTTTTCCCTGCCAAATCTTTGATTTTGTTATTTTTAGTAATAATTCAAATATCGATTTGAGGCATGATTTGATTCCAACTTTCTCTAGGATTTTGGCTACCTTTTTAATTTGATTTGATTTTTTAATTTTGAATAGTTGCAGACTTTTGTTATTTTTTACAAAATTACCAAATTTGGTGTGATTCTAGGATTTTGGCTTGGGGCTAATATTTTTTTGGGGAAATTGGTTATATACCCCTCAAAAGTTTCATAATTGCACATTTACCCCTGAAAAAATCATAATTGCTTGTATACCTCTGAAAAACAAGTTGACTTGCGGATATACCCCTACTGTTAGAATCCGTTGACAGAAGTTAACCAAGTAATCTTAACCATGGTTACAACTTAGGTTAAGGGTTGAAAAATGTCCAAAATACCCCTCTTTATTTATTTTTTAACTATTTTAAATTTTAGATTTTTAAAGGGGTATTTTTAAATTTATAGTCAAACAAATTTTTTAGGGGTATATATGTACAGGGTATGATGGTCATTTTGCTTATCTACAGTTTGTTAACTTGAAGGTTTTTCATTTGATTTTAACCCCAGGGGTATATATGCAATTATACCTATTATTCAGGGGTATGTATGCAATTATGTTTTATTCAGGGGTAAATACGCAATTTCAAAATTATTCAGGGCTACACTTGCAAAAAACCCTATTTTTTTAAGTCTTGTTTAATGAAAATTGCTTGAATTTTAGAGTTATTCTTTGATTCTTTTTGGTTATTTGATATCTTTCTTATGATCCTCTTGGTTCCAACTAGCCTGTGGTTTAATCACTACCCGTCCGGTGTCAATAATATACTCAGCTTTGACTTGGGATACACAATGCAATACATCCATTCGTTTTCATATAACTTAAAAGTAAAAAAGATCAAAATTAAATGACTTGCAACAGTGTTGAATCCAGCAGACATCATGAATGCCTAACAACTTTGATGGTCATGCTGTTCATCACCAGATCTCAACGAAAAAGTTCTTCCAAAAATAAGAAAACATCTTCTCATTCAGAAATTCCTTAGAAATTTTGTCCTAGTAATTCTTTTTTTCCTTTATCATCCAATTATAAGCAGTAGACTAAAAGAATTTTTTTATAAAAAAATATTCTCCGAAATAAAGTTAATTTGGTATACAATGTGGTTAAATTTTTCTAGTTTTATTATATTGAAATAAATCCCAAAACATGATCAAGATTAATATCTGGTTTGCAGCTTTGAACTAAATCGTGCGGCTGAGATTTTATCATCAACCAATCAATTGCCATCAATACTTATTTATATCCCCCAAATAAAACACGAAAAACAATAAAAAACAAATAAAAGAAAATAAAAAAGTCCGCTCCTTTTTTTTTTGGTGTTTCATTGACTGCTCTCTTTCGCCTGCCTTCGTCTCCCATTGGAAGCTGAGGAGGACCCGACGCCATTGCCTCTCTCCCTTCGTCTTCGAAGATGAACGGAGGACCCTCTGGATTCCGTAGGGATCTCTATTCTATTCTCTAAACAGAACGAATTCGTTTGTTTTTTTTTTCTTTTTTTTGGGATTTCTTGGTGAAAAAATCGACATTTTGGGTCTCTTTTTGGCAGATAATGCACCGGTCACGAGAACCATCGTCATCGCGAGTGCTATGCTGACGATCGTCTTCGGTTTCCGCGGTCGTCCTCTTCGGCTCGGATTGGCTTATCAGGTTCTCTATTTCTGTGATTTGTTTATGTTTCTTATCTTTGATTCCTCCAATGACCGTTTTAGGTTTAAGTTTTGTTAGGGTTTGTTTCTATCTTCTTGTTGTTTGTTAGATTGGTAATGAGTGCTCTAATTTGTATTTTTTTTTTCTCCTCAATTCGATCGGCTTACTTTTGTTGGTTAGATCAGTAAAATTGGATGTTTAAATCTAGTCTTAAAAATTTTCATGATTCATTTGTTTTATTGATCTTAATTAATAACAGCAATTGCTGAATGTATGATAGGAGTGAATAGTTGAGATGAACACCAGTTTATTGGCATTGATTTTTATTTTCATTTTGTGTGGTAGTGCTTAACCTGAACAAACAGATTAACGCATTTACTTTGGCCCTTTTTCCTGGTTCTGTTCTGGGTTACTCTTTGATGAAATAGTAATGATAGCAAGCAAACCACTTTTAAGAAAAATAAATAAACCATGAATGATACAAAGTAGTTCAAATTACTTCTTTTTGCAGTTATCATCACAACCTTTTATTTAAAATCCTCTGTATGTTTATATTTGTATTCCTACTGCTGAAGGATTTCTGCATTGGTGCTAAAGCTCTATGTAGTAGGGGATCTGAGCTTAAAGAAAGGAAGGATTTGTTTATAATGATCATGAAGTGAAAATGATGTGCCAAAAGCTGTGAAACAAGATAAATTTTATAATATATTTTGAATTGACAAGTTAGCAGTTTGTAAATCAGATTCCATTTTTAATGGTTAGGGATGAGCCGAGGGAGGGAAGTCTGGCCATTGTCTATTTATTTGGAATTTAACTTAACTCAGGACAGTAGGATAAATAATATGTTTGCTTGTTAGGAAGAATTCTGACTGATTTGATATGGGTATGGGTAATGTAGATTCAGACTTGAAAAAGGTAATCAATAAGATGTTCTCATAAGCGTCCCAACTGATTAGGGTAAATGAGGAAAATACCATACTTCTAGTTAACCATCTATTTATTATCCAACTTAATGCTATCAGTTGTGTGAGTTTTTCAACTCTGCTGGTCCATGTGCTTACTGTCATATTTAATGAAGTCAGTAGTTATTACTGGGAGCCCAGACCTGAAGAAGTCATTGAAGCTAGACCATAAAAATGATGAATTTCATATGTATGTAGTTCTTTGATTTTCAACTGTCGATCTCAAGTGTTTAAACAAAGCTTGTTCTCAGAGCAAGTAATTTATTTGGTTAATTTCTCGTCATTTCATGTGTTAGAATGCTATATATAGTTTCCTTCAAGATCTGTGCATTGAAATCATATGGATTTTCTTTTTATGGCTTTTATATTACTGCAGGACATTTTCCAGAATTTTCGCCTTTGGAGAGTACTGTCTTCAGCATTAACCTTTTCATCAACGCCAGAGTTAATGTTTGGACTCTATTTACTCTACTACTTTAGGTTATTTGAGAGACAGATAGGCTCCAATAAATATTCTGTAAGTATGCTTTCTATGGTATTTCAAACAGGTGGTTTGTACCACTTGAATAGAAAAGTGTAAACTTTGCAATACTTGCCCAAACATTTTCCGCTAATAGGCATTAGCTACTTTTCCCGACCTCACTATTCTATGATTTTCTTTATTTTCACGTTTTTAAACACATTTTTTCACACAATACTTTTATATATATGATATTTCATCTTAATGCATTTTAGTTTGGTTTCTCACTCTATTATGCTTAAAATGCAGGTTTTTGTTGTATTCTCTTTGATATTCTCAACTTTACTCGAGGTCTTGGGGTTGGTGATTTTTAAAGGTATGCATTCTTTTTCTTTTTTTTTTAGCTGGAGGACTTTCATTTCTCATTTTATGATACTGTGGAGCAAGTGGTTCTGTTGAAAATTTCTTTTGGTTTATTTATTTGACTTTAAGCTGGTTGATAAGTGACAGATTCTTAATCTCAGTGTGAACTGTCAATTTTCCTATTTGTCTAGACCCTTTGCTTCTAAAACATATTTATGTTATATTTTTTTATTACAAGTTCAGACCGATAAGCTGGACCTTCTTAGCTGTCTGATAATATTGGCATGAATGTTTTTTGCAAGCCCTTTTCTTGATCTAGGTTACTTTTGTCAAACTTTGGCATTAGTGTTTGTTGTCATTTCTTTGAGGAAACTTCTTGACTTGGAATCATGGACTCACCTCTCAAGTATTCAGGAATATTTGAGTTTGGTGATGATGCGGCTCGTTGATGACAATAGTGAAGTGGTTTGATACTTATTGTGGCATTTTCTTATGGTCTGTTAGAAGTCAACTGATCTGATTCCTTATTAAGAGGTTCATGCCAGATATCGTTCACCAACTTTGTCAAGTGTGATCCCTTCACCAACCATGTTTATAGGAGTAAGCATGTGTTTTCCTGCCTCTTGGTTGGGAAGAAAAGATATACTTCCATGTCTCTTTTTCACTCCCGCTTTGATAGTCCACAAACTTCTGGTGGGAATAAAAAACAAGGGAGGAACTGATGAGCTTATTAAATCTTTGTAATATATATGACACTTCCTTCCATGAGTTATGGTCATACATGTCTGAACAAACTTCTGCATGATGTTACATCATGTAAAGTTCCACTACAACAACAACAACCAAGCCTTATTCCCATACTAGATAGGGTTGGCTATATGAATTCTCTGTCATCTTATCCCTCTATCAAAGGCAAGATCTGTCTCAATATCTAATATACATAGGTTCTTAGACACTATCTCTCTCCACGTAATTCTAGGCCTATCTCTACCTTTCTTCTTACCTTTTATAACTAAACTATCACATTTTCAAACCGGGGCACCGTGTCCAAACCATCTTAAACACCATTCTTTTTTTTTATCTTCAATTGGTGCAACATGCACTCTCTGTCGGATGTGATCATTTCTAATCTTGTCAAAATTAAAGTTCCACTGCACTTTTATCAAAATTAAACCTGTAAGTGTAAGGAAATAATCACTAAATTTCTGAAAATTGTTAAGATTTCACTAGATGCTTCAATAATGCTTCAAGTCTCAAATGATAGGATCATAGGGGCTTTCCCAAGATACTTATTACAATTGCTTACTTCCTCTTCTAAATAAATAAAAAAAGAATCTTAATTAGATTCTAAAATTAACTGCACTCCAGGTTATGGGTTAACTAATCCTCAACCTCATTAACGCTAAAGAAAACAAGAAGAATAAGTTGCTCTTTTTATTCATGAACTACTATATTCTATGTTCTGTTAGGTTGGATCTATCTTTAACAAGGGTTTAGATTTATTTAGATAAGGAGTTTTAGGAAAAATAATTGAGATGTGAAAATGAATAGTCCCTTAAATTCTAGAGTCTAAACATTACTGATTTTTTCTCTACATGGATAATTTGTATCGGTTAGTTGGGTAACACAACAGTTTGGTTCAGATCACTAGGCTGTGACTTGGAATCCATACTATCATGCCATTTTTTGCATTGAGTCATCCCTTATTTGCTTTCAATGATCTCAGTTTAACTTGATCTCATTCATTTTGATGATTTCTTACCACCTTGATTTTATTTTCTTACATTGCCCTAATTACAATTACAGCTTTCTTTGATCATTTTCTTACAAAATTAGCTTTAATTTGGGGATTTTTATCTCATTCTATGTTAATTATTTCTTGAGCCATTTAAATTTTTTTCTTCATGCATCATTTCATTTTGTTTTTACATCTTTGTTGCTTGAAGAGCTCTCTCCATGTTAAATTATCTCCCAGGATGATTTTAGTACACAATTCACTTGTAAATCTTGTGTTTTTTCCTGCAGATTTCAACTTAAGCACACTGGCATCTGGCCCATATGGTCTCATATTTGCCTCTTTTGTTCCCTTCTATTTTGATATCCCGGTTTCAACTAGGTTCAATATGTTCAACATTCATTTAAGTGACAAAACTTTCGTATATTTGGCTGGTCTTCAGGTTAGTAGTTTTTGAAAATTGTCAACTTTCTCATTTCAATATTTTTTGAAAGTTTAGATTTGTCGGCCTCATTCATTTCTATATTCAGCTTCTTCTATCATCATGGAAGCGGTCACTTGTACCTGGAATATGTGGTATACTTGCGGGTTCTCTATATCGCCTCAATGTACTTGGCATCCGCAGGATAAAGGTTACTACAACAAACACTTTAAAATGGTCTATGAATTACCTTTTTCTCTGCCCATTGATTTTACCATTGATTTTGTTAATTCTATTTTAAAAGCGTATAAATTATATTCTTGGGCAAATTTTACTTTGTTCAATGAATGCTTGAGTTTGACTATCCTATTTTTAAGGTGAACTTTGTAGGATATTTTCATAAAGCAGAGAACTAAACCCTTAAGCCAATTTACTATATAGTTTTTAAGATGTTTCTAATCTGGTATCCTGATATCCTCTATCCTGCATCATATTTTTATCACAAAATAAAAAAAAAAAAAATTAAAAATTAAAAACACATTTCCAGTTGATGCCTGAGGAAAGGCGTGGGATTGCATTCTAATGCAGTAGCTCGTTAGGAGTTTTATGAAGATCTTATACTATTGTTGGAAACAACACTTGTAGGCTATTGTTTTGACATTGAAATATTTAATTTAGAATTGCTGTGAAGGATTTTAATTTTGCAACTTAAGAATTTCAGTAGTCAAGTGCTTTTTCTTGGTCATAACTCGTTTAAAGTTTACCATATTTTTTGTTCATCAAGTACTCACTATCAATTCACGATGATCTTGGTTTACACACTATTAACATTGGTGAGTGCAGTAAGTTGATTTTCTTCAGGTGATATATAATGCTTGCATGTCTTTTGGTGACAAAAAGTTATCTTTGAGGCGTCATTTACCGCTATATTGAATTTTAAAATTGGATTCTTTAATAAACTTCTAAATTGTCCTTCTCTATTGTTTTCTTCTCTTTAATCCAACAAGAGAAATCCATATGAGGTTTCCATTATCTTTTACATTCCATTGGATTTTCTCCTCAATTATTCCTTGTTATATTTACTTTATACCTTCAAGATTGCATCATCTAATGCTTGAGATTCTTCTCCTTTGACAATTTCCTTCCCTTTGAATACTAATTTATCTTCATAGATACAGTTAAACAGCATATTCCTGCCTTTGAACCTTACATCATTTTTTAGAGGGTAACTATTAATAGTTCCATGCAGAACCCATACATTTTTCAAGGGTCCTTCCCACACAAATCCGCACATCACACTGACTTGTTATGGAAGGCAAAGGCATTAATGGTTGTAATTTTCATGAGTCTACTTTGTATTTGTTTTTTTTTTCTTTTGAAAAAAAAAAAAAACAAATACAAAGTATACTCATGGAAAACACAACCACTACTTTGTATTTAAATTACAATTTTTTCATGGAGAATTTAACCCAGTCTACATTCTACTGTATGCTTGCTGCAAGTGGCATATACCACTAGTTTCCTTTGCTTCTTTAAATTTTTCTTTAGAAATTGTTCTATCAGATGTTGCTCTCGCATTCTTTTTCTGATTTCTCTCCATTTCCTTATCTGATTATTGACTTTTAGTTTGAAAATTTTACAGTTCCCAAAAGTAGTAGCATCGTTTTTCTCTAGGTTAGCATGGTCCTCAGGAAGTTCTACACATACTGCTCCAAGAAGGAATGTTATAAGAAATATGCCTTATGCTGGTCAACAAATACAGGCAAGTTTACTTTGATCATTGCCTTTAGTGATTATATAGAGTTCAACTTCTGTTGTTACTTACAGCATCAATTTTGCTATATATCTGACATCAACATCTTCTAAAAAAAAAATAAATAAATAAAGAAAACTGATATCAAAATGGTTCCGTATTATGTTATCACTGCTAAAGTTTTAAGTGTTTTAATGGTTAGCCATGCTTAGGTAGTTTTTAGTTTCTCAGTTTTGTTGCTAAGATGCCACTGTTCTCCTTCATTTAAATGAAACTTTTGCAGAGAAAGTCAATGATGAATAAGTGTTTGCGTTTTTTTCAACTTCAATCCCTTCGATTTAATAATGTATCTTTCCTACCAAAGGCCTGGCCTATAGAAGGTTAGTTAAATGGATTGCCTGGTTGTCTTCATGTTTGATCAGATTTTCACATGATATGATTATTCATTCAATCCAGACCCTGTCAGGTTTCTCAAACACAAACATTAAGGTTGACATGACTTGTAGATGACTTCCCTTCCTGGTCTAAAAAGGATCTTATCACATAGGTGGTAGCAGACTTTCATTCTTCGCCTGGTATCAATGTATCCGAATCTGTCTTTGGTGGGTTGATTAGTTATCCTGCTACATGATATGAATTTTTGGTGTCAATAAATTGATTCATCTGTTTTGATCCAAACCCAGTTCTGCATAGGCCAAACCCCCTAACTTGAGTTGGGTTCTTGGGTGTGTCCATTATAAATACTGCCAAGGAAGGGTGCGGGTGCTAGTAGGAAAGTGTCAATTTGTATTCCTTTTCCCCCTTCTCAAGGTGGTGTTGGTGCAATTTTATCAAGTAGCCCTGAATTGCATGATGACAACAGTTATGGAGAGAACTTACGGTTAGGCCCTAAAGGTGAGGTGAGGTGTTGAAAGAGATGAGAGAAATTTTATCAAGAATATAAAAGAGTTAACAACTCCATTTATGTGTAGCTGAAGCTTGTAAGTAATTTGTGGGGGCATTGATGATGTACAAGGTGTCTTTCCTGTTCTCTTAATTAAACCATCTACATGATTTTTTTTTCAGGGGAACTATTCCTCAGCAGGCCGTGCTCCTGTCCCCGAGCCCCCTGAATCATCTGTTGCTACCCTGGTGGCAATGGGGTTTGACAGCACATCTGCGAGGCAGGCACTCCGGCAGGCTAGAAACGACATCAATGTTGCGACAAACATCCTCCTTGAAGCCCAGACACGATAACTCAGAGACAGTCCTTCAACAAAGAGATGATTTGGTAATGGGCACGGTTTTCAGCCAGAGACTCATTAACCCGATAATTTATTAACAACAGATGAAAATCAAAAAGGGATGGTGAGTAGAGCTAGTATCTTTTTCTAAGGGCTTTTGCTGTATCAGCATTCAAATTTCAATTTCAGCCAAGTTTCCTGTCTTATAAAGTTAGAAATCATTCATCTGAACCAGTATGTGCAATTACTTCAGTAGGAATAGGAGCACCCTTGTAATCTTTCATAGTTGAAACTATAGACATGGATGCCGATGCGATACAGTGTCCAGTGGCGGTGGCTACGGTGTAAATTTTTTCTTCTATTGTGAACCCAGTTTATAATTTCATAGTGATATGCTTCATGTGTTTCTCTTGTATCACACTACTATGAAATTCTCATGCTTATCTAAATGCATAGGTAGAATCTATCATTTACCATCACATCATGTACTTTTGGCATGTTAGTCTAAGTTTCATGTATAACTTACTAGAGATTCTTATTTATCTTGATGATTCCTCAAAACAAGCATGTTATTCAGAGTTGGTTATCAGATGGAACCACATTCTAAAACCATGTGCCACCCAAAAGAGAGGAATAATTAAACAAGTAGATAAAGATAAGAATGAATCTTAAGAGAAAAGAGGTGAGTCAACTATAATTCCCATTGGTTGTGTCGGCGTAGTCAGGGAGCTCAACCTGAATAGCCTCAAGAAGCACTTCTTTTTGTCCCCTTTTAGTATCTTATTTGGTTATGGTTTCTGACGTTCTAGTGTATTCTTCTCTCTCTTTTACACAACTCTAAGTGCTCTATTTTATGTGTGTTGTGTTTCTCTTTTATGTAATATCATTGTTAGGAGTTTGAATCAAATTGAGAGGATATAAAGGTAAGTAAATCAGTTGCCAATAGGTTGTGCAGTGCTCTCTTTTATGTGTGTTGTGCAGTTGCCAATACTGTTTTATGTGACTCCTCTGATTGGTCTCATCCTATGGATGCAAAACACCTTGCAAGAGCGTTTTAGTCGTCAAAAATGTTGCCTACCTTATATAATAATAATCATGCAATAAATACATTATTAGTTTCTGGTAAGTGTTTTTTTTTTTTTTGAATTAAAAGTATTGGCTACCCATGCCCTTTTTTTTATACACTTAATCAAATGAAATAAATATATGTATATGGTTATGTTTGAGTTCGACGGTGGAGATTACGTCATGCATGTAGTGATGAAGTGTCAACAACAAACTATATTATGTCAAAAAGGGCAACCCGATGCTACAAAGCTCCTGCATTATGCAGGGTTTGGGGAAAGGTCGGACCATTAGGTTCTATTGTACGCAACCATACTCTGTTTTTTTGTTTGTTTTTTTTTTCTAGAGGTTGTTTTCACGATTTGAACCCGTGATCTTCATGTCACAAGATAACAATTTTATCGTTGCGCCAAGGCTCCCTTTCAAACTATATTATGTCAACAATTAAAAATTTTAAATTTTAAATAAAATATGAAATATAAATGACATTGAGGGCTTGTTTGGATTGACTTTTGAAAAAAAAAATATATTTTTTTAAGTTTGATTGAAGGACTTATGAAAAAAGTGCTTCTCAGAGTAAGTTAAGTGCTTATGTTATTTTTATGTTTGGATAGGTTAATCCGAAAGCAGTTTATAATAATAATAGTAAATAAAAATAAATAATTATAATAATAATAAGTTGTGTTTTGGTAATTGACATTTTTCAAAACTATTGAGAAGGGTGTTTTAGTAATTGACACTTTCTAAAACAGCTTCTATAAAACAGTTTTTTTTTTTTCTGAAGCTACAAATCACTAGTTTCTTTCAGAAGCTTTTTTGTTTTTTTTTTTTAACAACTGTTTTTCTGAAAAAGTTCATTCAAACATATTATTTTGTCCTAGAAGCGCTTAACTTACTTTGGAACCACTTCTAGGAGAAAAAAAATGCCTATCCAAATAATGCTTTTCTACATACCATGGTTTCTGGGGAATGGCTGATTGTATGCAGGAAAATGTTTCCCAAGGCACTGATGGCCACCTGCGCTTGGAATATATGGAAAGTAAGGTGTGACCTTGTCTTCAAAAATAAAAGAATTCACCCAACGCAGATTGTTACTCAATCCTTTAAAGCTGCTAGAGAGCACCTGTGGAAACTGCGAGGACACCTCAGGGAGTTTCTACAAAACTCTGTTTTCAACACTTCTATTACAGTTATGTGTGACGCTTCTTGGATTAACGAATCATCTCTCTGTGGCCTAGGTTTTATCATCATCTTGGGTCAAAGCAAGTTGCTGTTGGCTGGAAGCTCAGGAGGAGCTGCAGAATCAAGTCTTGAAGCTGAATTGCAAGCCATCCTCCTTGGAATCAACCAATGTAAAGGACAAAATCTGAAGCCTGGAAGAATTACATCTGATTGTCTGCAAGCACTGGACTTGATTGAAAATGGAGGAAGCATGGAAGATAGAAGACATCAAGCTGCAATCCAGGATATAAAACATTACATGTCTGAGCAACCAGGATTGGATATTGTCTATTGCCCGAGGGAGATCAACTTAGTTGCTGATGCTCTTGCGTCAAATGGAAGAAAGAACCCAAGACTCTCCCTGTACCATATGGGAGTTGATCGGCCCAGATGGCTAGAAGAGCTAGCGTCGGCAGCAGGGCTGCAATTTTGACTGCCTCTATGTAGTTTTTTCCTTCTGTTTTTTTTCTAAAGCTGTACCAGCTTCTTTTCTGTCAAAAAAAAAAAAAAAAAAAACAAGGCCAGAATATGATATTATAAGCTTCATTATCAAACTCGATTGAAATTAAACTGATGAAAAAAAAACCTTATTTCATGGACTAACAAATTCACTCCGTTGTTTATATAATAATACCTCTGCAAACTGATACTCATGTTTCAAAGGAAAATTAAATAATAATAGGTTTTTTTTAGAAAAAAAATAGATAAATCATATTTTGTTTAATATTTGTTAAAATAGTGCATGCATGATAACGACCGGTAACAGGCATTGTTAATTTGGCTGTCTCTGCATTCATGCTTTGGGCTACATAATTCATGCAAATATTAATGCATTAGGAGAAAATATTTCTGCAAAAAATCCCAAATTCGTAGGATGATAAACATTTCCCAACATCAATAAAAAAAGGGATATTGATAACATGACAATAATTTGTTCCATCATGCTTATCAATGTTCAATAGTTCATCTGAAATAGGCATTGTATAAATCACACACATAACATACAAGCTGTTGCATTCTTAACGAAAGTTCTAGTCTTAAGCAACCATTATTAGTAAATACTCATGATGCATGTCATTTTGACTGCTCATGATACATAAATATTCATCTATGTTTACTGTTCACCACAGTCCGCATAATATGGAGCTTTAGAAGGAACTGATGGCTGATCCAAAGAGTACTGTGTTTCAGTTACTGTTCTCATTTCCACGCTATTAGAAAGTGGTTCTTGGCAAGAAAGACCTGGACTGGTTAATGGTTTGCTAAACAAAAGATTTGCCACTGCCCTGTCAATTGCGTTCGTCTTTGATTCTGCAACTTTCTTTCCATTCCTGACCAAAAAGCAATGATATAATTTAGCTAAACAGAGCTACAAATGTCGATCAAGTTAGGTTTGGGGAAAATAAAAGTGTACAGTATATCAAAATGTTTGCATGCAGAATTCCATTTTTTTTAACAAAGTTTGAGCGGCATAATGTATTTTCCTGGTACAACAGAGAATTAATTTTCAATTACATATAGACCAGTGCATGTATGATTGAATTTGTATAATAGAAAGGAATTTATTGTGAATTGTGATCACGGATGGAGAGGAAATTGATTAATTTGTTATTTGAGAAAAACAAGAAGATATCTTATATACCTCAAATTTTCGCGATAAACTTCTGCAGCAAGGGGTCTAATAAATTCAGCTTTCTTTGAACTCTCAGCAAGTCGATAAAATGCATCTCGGAAGCGAATTCGTGTGTTTTCACTCAACTGTTCACAATAAACAACAGGGGCATTCATCTTGTACTATGTAATAAAGACACAAAAACTACCTTTGTTCACATTAATTTTACCTGTACCATAACATCTTCAAGTGTGTGAAGCACACTTTCTTCCAAGCATTTTGCTTCATTGTCAACAGTAACTGCACCAGTTTCACTCTTGATTGCGGGGTCCTGAAATTGATGTATTACTTAATTAAATGTTTATTTACATATTGGTAAGATCAGTGCCTTCAGTTCAGATACTCGCCGTAAGTGAAAAATAATTAGAAATACAAACATGGTTGGTATTCAATTGTAATTTAAGATAAGTAAAAAAATTAGCAGTAAATTGCTCAATCAAGTGAGGATTTTGATCAAGATATCCCTCAAAATCCTACATATTTGAATAGGCAGGTCTTCAGGAGCTTTTCATCCATGTTAAAATTCAGCAAATTAGAAAATAAGTATGGAGGCTGATAAAGTAATAATCAATAAAACATCAAGAGAATTTACTACTCACTGTGTATGAATCTTCTGATGCCTTGGATTCATCCCGAATTAAAGACCAAGATGAACTGTTTTCCTTATTCCCGTTTTCTAGAATCTCATTCACAGACTGTGGGAAGCTACATTCTTTCATCAAACATCCTGGATCTACAATCACATCCGTCAAGAAATTCTCGAAAGATATTGATCTGTATGATGAAGCTGGAAACATCGGTAATGGTTCATATGGGCTTCCCAGATTCTGCAATTCATCTTCCAGCAAAGAGTTCCTGAAAAAATGTGTCACATATAGTATGAAGAACAAGACATTAGAATAGGCAAACTTTTAATGAAGTTTGGCAAGCAAAGCATAACATCGTTAAACTTTTGGAAGAATTTTTCAACTACACAGTTCCTACAGGCATTAAACAAGTTTCTTAAGAACCCCAGAAGTTGTGCTTGTACAAGAAAATCTCATCCATTTGCTCCATGTTGTTCTGCAGTTGGAAATCCGGTGGTTCTTGGAATGAAGCTTCGGATGTCCCTGCACTGCGATTGATCAATGAAGACTCCCTACATGCACTTGAATTACTTGATCCTTCACCGTGATAAACGGGAGGGACCTCAGTAACTTGGTCATATAGATTTTGCCTATCAAAACCAAATTCTCCCACAGTAGTCAATGGGGGTCTTCCACAAAATTTTTGAGGTGATCCTGAAGTTCCAGATTTATTGGTTTCCACTTGGTACCAGTCATCAGATGATGGAGAAATTTCATCAGTGCATGGAACTTCTGATGACTCCTGATCATTAGGAACCACAAGGTCATCGCTTTGCTCTCTGAAATACCAATCCATGTGCTTAATCTGAAATAGGGACAGAGAAAATAAATAGTAACAATCTTCAAACAATACTTATTTAAAATTAACGATGACAATTTAGAACGATTTCATGTTTTCTATAAGGCAAACAATAAGCTTAAGATTAATAGTCTAACTATTTTGCATAATCTAAATACGATAGAATGAGCTTTCATCGTTCTTATCATAAACATAGCAATCTTCAAACAATACGATCACTCTAAAAAATAGTGAACATCAGTTCATTGTATTCCTGTGTGGTCAGAAGGCATAATCTTAATGAGAACCAAGTTCAATTCATCACAAATTTCATTTCTTACATAATCTTTTCTTAGTAATGTACCGCACTGACATCTATTACATTCCAACATAAGAAAGAGAATCTCTTACAGTTAGTAATAGGATCATCGTTTTCATAAAGTTTTGGAACAAATACATCTAAGCTCTTCGTGATTCATATATTTAGCAATCAACTTCACAAACAAACAGAGATACTAGAACAACAAAGTTGATTAAATGAAGTGTTCCATAAGAACCAGAAAGTCAGTATTAGTTCTAGAAACTAAAACGCAAACACAACAGTACTTATAAAGTTTACCTTAGTGCAGTAGATTGCGGGAACCTATACATTAGGTGGACACACAGATTTTTACAAGAAACAATGCCATATTAACTCATATTCTCAAAATAGAGATGAAAAACAGGGATTTAAATGTTTCAGCATTGTAGCCTTCCATGAAAATAGGTTAAAAAATATCATGAAATGAAAGGTGAGAAATAGGATGAGTTTGTCACTTGATATTATGCCAGTCATGACAGAAACAAACATGCTGAAGGATCGAATCCATGAATCAGGAATAATAAACGAGTTACAAATTGCAAAAACTTAATAAATCCTAAACAAGTGATGTCAAAACACCTAAAAGCCTTCAAGAGGATTGGAAATGACACCAAAACTTAAATGTCACACAATAAGGAGTCAAGAATACCATTAAATGAAGTGATTAGCAAAAAACATGAGTTTACATGAAGCAGATAATATTTTCATTTATTATTATTAGTTTTTTTTATTGTGTGAGATGTGAAATAGGCTGCTAAAAGGACCAACCTTCACAACTTCATAAAGGAAAGTTGGCCCGTTACTCTATTTTAAAGAGAGATTGAGGGTTCAAACCACGCCTGAAAATGAAGAAGTAGTGTGACTATTCAATTATTAGAAACCAAGTCGGTTCCATTCTATTCAATTGAGAATAAAATTTTCAAAAGAATATGATGCTCTAATCCCAATAAATCACAGATTTTAGTACTATAAATCACAAATAAAAAGAAAAAATTACAGTTATCTCACAGAGGCAGAACATCTAAAGATAGAAATTTAGAATCAATCAAGAACTATCACTGCCGAAAAAAAATATATATATACACAACAGAGCATGGGATCACAAACCTGAAAAGCTGATATCTACTCCAAAAGGCAACTTACAAACACAGCTTCACCTGATTAAATTCAACCTACAAAATAAGAAAAAAACCCAAAAGGAAAAAGAAAGATATGGAACATGATTTTCGTTTTTGAGGTCTTCGTTTATTGTTTCTGGGAATTGTTGTGTTGCTGTAGAAATGGTGGGGTTTTGGGTTTTGTGGCTGAGAATTAAGGGGCCAGAGAAGTGAAGTAGTGGCTGGGAGAGTGCTGGCCATCTATTTCTTAGATTTCATTGGTCACACGTGTGGCACGAATATCTTACTTCTGGTTTGCGGCTGTGAAGCCCTTGTGGCGCGTGGGAGCTCGGAACAATCATTCCTGGTTGGGTTCAACCCATTCAATCAGGACCTAATGATTGATTTCAGAGTAAATATATGCAACCCGAACAGCCTTCCCGAAACCAAGACACGAACCCATTGATATGACATCGAGATGGGTGGGGTGTTGATCTCGGTGTCTTATCAATGGTTTCGTGTGTGTTTTTCGGGAAGCCTGGTCGGGTTATATATCACGACTCTTGATTTCAATAATTTGCCAAGGGCAATGAATTGAATAAATTAAGACAATGTGCATCATCCGATAGTAATGGCCATCACATGGAGTTTATGACTGAAGAAAAATAAGATACGTTTTTTTATTAAATATCATATTTTTAAAAAACTAATCCGAAATATAGATTTTCTCATGATTTCTTGATGCAGCTCATGCTTCTAAAAAATCGAAGTGCCTAGCAATGGAGTTGATTGTCAAAAGAAACATAGAGTTCATAAGAGAGGAGCACCCGCCAAGATCCGTGAAGAGAGTAATGGGCTAATAGCCCTAGGGAGCCAGAGTCCATCTTGGGCACAACTACATGTCGAGTGCTAGGACACTCTAAAGATTGTACTACCATTCATATATGTAGCTCATAACTTTTTAATTATAGAGAATTATTTTGTTCTTGAATATATGAATGTGGTTTAACTACTTTTTCAAAAAAAAAAAAAAAAAAAAAAGCATTAACATGTGAAACTGAGATGAATTGGATTTAATATTGTCCAATTGACTATTCAATCTAAAATTAAGTTGATAGGATATGCGACTCATACATTTATATTAATTGTAATTTGTTTAATTAGATAACATATTATGTTTGAGATAATTCAAACAAGCACCACTTTGGAGTAATTCAGAATAAGTATAAATCTTTATAAAATTGATATGTAAACATCATTAATTATCAATAAACATCAATCACTAATTTAAAAATTATATAATTTTAATTAAAAAAATTATTCAGTTTATTATTAATTAAGTTGGTCAACATTCCAAAAATAAATTTAACCTTCCAAACTTCAAAAACTCAAACCAAAGTAAAAAAGACTCAAAATATGTGAAATTTAATATCATAAATTTTCCTAAGCATAGAGATTCCATCTTGGGACAAGCCAGAACCTTAAAATTTTCTTATAATTGATAAAGAAAATTCTAATTGGTTGATGGATTAAGTCATGAAACCTCATGAGACCACAAATTATCATGTTTTATAACAACATCAAACTCTATGAATCTAAATTGCCTGAGATTAAATTAAGACACCTGACATGCATTGCTATGTTCATCATTCATATCTGTGTTCCTGCATGGTATGTTTTTGGGTTTCTGAAGTGACTAATGCTCAGTAAGTCTTGAAAATTCACATGTTAGAAAGGGTAAATATCTTATTGAGAGTAAAAGGATCATCACATGATGCAACATCAAACAGGCCTCAATTCACTTTTTATCTTGCTGCAAAGGTTACCATTCTCTCATCTGTACATTCTTTTGAGCAGCTTCAGTAATCAAAATGTAGGCAATTCATGGATGCACTGGGTTCTGCTGGTAAACTAGTCTTCAAACTTAGTATGGTCTTGGCTTGCTGGACTAAGACTTGAAATTTGTCAGCTGAGCATCCCTCCTAAAGCTGCTCCTGATGATAAATTATTTAGTTGTATGACTGATTTCTACTGAACTTTTGGTATAATGCGCGACGATACTCCATGTAGAAGTTTGACGAACCCCAAGAAACTCAGTTTTCCATCCGAATGCCTTATCCAGTCTTGGAGAACAACATGGACCGGTACTGACGGGCCAAGACCAAGTTCCTGCAAGAGCACAACAATGTAATTGAAATTCAGCATCGCAACCACTAGCCTGAGAAAAGGGCTAAATAATGATTTGAATCAGTTACTGTTGTAGAATTTGACAGCAAGATTGCAAAAGGCAAAGCTTTTTTACTGGAGTAGGTAATTGTTATCTTATGATTCTGCTATCTGGAACATACCGATGCAAGCTCCTCAATCATGATCGGCCTGTTCCCATCCTTATCAAAGAACTCATATCCACGGCGAGCGTGTTGTTCCCAAGTATCCAGGCTTTCCAACTGATACATGCTTATCGCAGCAGCAGCAAATTCTTCGAAATCCATCTTTCCATGCTGAAGTGAGCTCAGCTGGATCCATGACCAAAAAAAATGTTGTTAATTAGAATATTCAGTCTTTTGGAGCATGCGCAGAGGGAATTACTCAGACTCACCGTATTTACAAAATCAAGAACCTTTGAGTCCTTGATTGCATCAGTTGAGAATTTCATTAATGCCTGTCAGTATTCAGCCAAAATTAGGAGCTCCCTATGTTGAAGTAGAACATTAATAATAATAATAATAATAATAATAATAATAAGGTCAACAGAAGCTAACCGTCTTGAAACTTTGCAGAGAGATACAGCCACCCTTGTTTGGCCCCAATAGTGCAAATTGCTCCCGTAAATAAAATAATTGGGCTACCGTCAAAGTCTTTGCAACAGCCTGCCAGATGCCATGTTAGTAACCAAATACTAGCTGAATTAAAGTTTTGGAGGTAGATTCATGTGAATTTGATTGAAACACAACATTACACTTTTACATTGAATTGAAGGAGAATGAACATACCCTCAAAGCTGATTTCCTCAAGGAAGATGAACATATATAAGCCTTTATATGCTTATAAACTATAATGTCCAGAGGAATCTTAACATCTTGGCAATCATTGAGCCAAGGATGACCTATTAATGTTAGTCAGTGATTAGTTATAACTTGAAAGAAAAATAAATGGAGCATAGCAAGGCAAGAGAAACATACTGAGAGCCTGGGCAGCTGTCATTCTCTTGCGATAGTCCTTGTTCAACAACCTCTTAACAAAGTCTTTAGCCTCAGGAGACAATGAAGGCCAAGGTTCTTCTTCAAAGTTTGGCTCTGCCTTCAGAACAGCTCTGAAAATGCCAGATTCTGTCCTGGCCCAAAAAGGACGGCTTCCGCAGAGCAGTATGTATGCAATCACACCGATACTCCACATGTCTGCCTCAGTACCATAAGATCTATGCAGAACTTCAGGAGCAACATAATAGGCACTACCCACAATATCATTAAGTCTTTCATCTACAAAGTTGGAACAAATTGAGACACATTACATATACAGTAACTGAATTTTGAGGGCTTTCAATTAACTGGTTGATTTTTAAGTGTAACCTGGCTTGACAAGGTCCGACAACCCAAAATCAATAACCTTCAATGGAGAGTTCTCATCCTTGGTAGTAAAAAGAAAATTCTGAATCACAAAGCAAGAGATGAAGGTATAAGGAACTGTATTTAGAAACCAAAGACTTTGACAGCTTAAGATTGACCAAATCACCTCTGGCTTGAGGTCACGGTGTACAACTCCTTGAAGATGACAAAAGGCTACAACACTCAATATCTGAACCATGACATTCTTTGCATCTTTCTCAGAATATTTTCCACCCCTAAGAATAAAAATAATAGATGTTAACAGAACTGTTCTTCAATGGCAAGGATAGAAGAAAAAAACAAGGTCATAACTTAAAAACACTGACAAAGCCTGATAACTATTTGATTAGCCAATGATATTAGAAATAGATACCTTGAAAGGATCCTGTCTAATAGTTCACCTCCTCTGCATAATCTGAACCCACAAAAAATGATGTGTAAACTTCAGGAGTTGATCAAATAGTATGAACACTACATATTTAGATAATAATTTTAGTGCTTCATAACACCATAACCAGTAAGATCGAGAATTTCAAACCACAACCCAAGCTAGAACTTCATCTTACACTGTTGAGTCTAGTATTAGACATGTCAGAACACAGTTTAACTTGTAATTACAGTTTATTCTGCTTTTATTATAATTAGCACAGATGAGCATGCTTATAATTCAAGTTGTGCACCAGAAACATCAGGAATACTTTGAGTCTAATTTACCAAAAAATAAACAATTTGATATTGTTGGAAACCTTGAGGTACATTGTGTGATAAGATTCCATACTAAAATAGTCACCTTACTTGTCTTTCCCCAAATGTCCACAAGGACCCTAAGTAAATCTAGTTGGTGAATGGAACAGTAAATTTCATCTATTAGACACTTGGACTAAGTATAATCTGGCACCAACTCAGTTTAGGCACTACAACAGAAGCTTAAACATCCTTGATATAAGTTTGTAGGAAGTATGCTACAGTTTCAGTCTTTTAGCAACATGTGAAATTCTAAAAGGATGATCAAAGACTCAGAATAGGTTGGATAGAATTAGTTATAACTTAAATTTCTCAGGGTTTTATATTACTTTGAAAAATATCTGTCTATCATTTTGAAAAGTTTCATACATTAGAATTGAGCTCTCATAAACCAGCTTCAGTCTTCTAGCTATGAAAGTCAGCTTAGCCAGAGGAATTGTACTTTTTTTCTCTCATAAACCAGGTAAGACGATCCCCCTAGAACTGAGCTCTCTTTTATTCCAATCAAAATCTCTATAAGAGAATAATGAAAGCTGAAGGTAATAGAAACAAAAGAGACAAGGGGACAGGTGAACGTAGACCAGCTTGGTGTTCAATTTTTTTTTTCTTCTCATCAACCAGATACACAAAATGGAAAACTTCATAGGAAAACCATTTAAATTCTCCTTGTTCAATTATTTTTTTTTTCCACCCAAGCAAACATCCAAACACAGCTTCCATATCAATTCTCCTTTAATTTGGAAGCTAGAACATTACATTTCCACGTAGTGAACATTTTATTAATCACAACAGACTATATGCTAGTAGAGCTGTATACTGAAAACCATTTAAATGTTCCGAATACAATTCATCTCCAAAGTTTAGAGAAAAAGTTGAGCATAAAATTATGTAGATAACAATGTAAACAACATACATAAAAACATAGGAAAAATAGCACATATGAAAAATGGTGTTTCATTCCTATTGACGGTTAAACAGATTAACATAATAATTTGAAAATATACTCTAGAAATGGCTTCCCAGATGGATAAGATGTAATAAAGAAATCGAAGGAAAAATAAACAAATAAAATAGGGTCAGAACTTACTCCATAACTATATATACATTTTCCTCATCCTCATAGGCATCATAGAATCGGACTAAATTCTTATGCCCAGTCAAAGCACTCAATATTTTCACTTCCCGTCTAACATCCTCAATCGCAATAGCTGTTGTCATCTGCCAAAGAGTTATCATTTATTAGTTGAAAGATCATACGTTGCATTTCTAACAGCTAATTTATTATAACCAGTGCACAAGTTTCCGGATACTCATCGAAATAGCTAAGAGTAGGTTGACATATAAAATTACAGCAACATTTTTCTAGGCTTCATAAAGATGTGCCAAAGCCCTGATATTGAGTACTATTAGGCACAAGATCATGATTATTGGCCTTCCTATTTTAAATATTGTACTACCTTTGAGACCAACAAACCATAGACACCAACGCAAGTTAAAGGATGACAAACAAGAATATATGCAACTAAAAGAGGCAACTCAAGAAACTGGAGCTTAAATTCATCAAAACTTTGTATTAGAGGCAGATTTTGCCAGCTATTAATTCATTGGTCAATCAAAGCAAAGACTCCTTTGGTAAAGTTGATAAATGCAAACAGTCTAATAAATGTATAAATGTTATATACAGGATGACAGATATAATTAAAAGGGCAGCCCAGTGCTAGAAAGCTCCTGCAATGCGCGGGATCTCGGAAAGGGTCAAACCATTTAGGTCTATTGTACGCAATCTTACCCTCTATTTTTGCAAAAGACTATTTCCACAACTCAAACCGTGACCTCTAGGTCACATGGCGATAACTTTACCGTTACGCTAAGGCTCCCTTTCGATGACAGATATAGTTATTAAAAAAAACAGAAACTAGGCATTTCATATAAAACATAAAGTTCCACATCATAAGGTAGTGTGGCACACATAAAATGGTAGTCATGTTAAATAATTAGATCGACTGTTATAAACATGGTTAGGACAAACATATTCCAGTAGAGAAAATCCACACCAATGCTACATAATGAAATAATAGTCCACCCTATTCTTCAGATTTAACAGAACATCCAGTCAAAAAGGTTATTAAATAGCAGAATTGCCTCCAATGACTGGTACACCATACTAACAAATACAAGGTTCTATCATTCTCTAGATTCATTTTGCCAGTAATAAGCATCCTAATGAATTCACATATACTTTCTGATGATTAATGATGCAGTAAAACTAGAGTTTCTGCCATGTCAGCATGCACCATCAATCGCAAGAGGCAACCAACCAAAGCGGGTACATAACCACCACCCAATGGAGAAGTGATGTATGTACAATGGTACATGCTATATGTGGCACATTATGATAAAGCCAAACAATAAAAAACATTCAATAGATGCCAGCTTTCTAATAACAGCTTCTAGCTAGATTGTGCAGTACATTTGAAATAGACCAATACCAGCTGGCAACATGTTAATTGTTCCACAAAACCAAGGCCACAAATAAACCTCCAGATCAAAAGCACATGACAAAGATGACAAATACAAGGGAAGAAGAACATGCAAATAAGAAGATGCTAATCCTAAAAGCAAAAACTGAAATGAAATCCGCAGACATTTGTCAGAAAAAGAAATTAGTAACAGAAACAAAAAAATAAGAAAAAAACAAAAGGACGTCTTTCAATCATATATCATCAACAGTAATTGAAAGATTTTCATGCCACCTATTGCAGATACAAAGAACACAATGAGATGTGCATCATTTCAAAAAGTATGAATCTTTGTGAATTCTAAGCATTCATCAATGTTACCAAGCTAACAAAATTGAATCTTTTGGAACCAATAACATCAAAACCAAGTGATAATACTTAAGATTTTACAAAAAAAAAAATTACGTGAAGAAGCACCAACCTTGGCTTTGGAAATAACCTTAACAGCAACCTCCACACCCTTCATCTCCCCCTTCTTCCCCGTGGCCGAACTCGTATACCCAAAATGCCCCCTGCCCACCTCCTCCCCAAGCTCATACTTCACCAAGAACTGCTTCGAAAACCCAAAACTCTTATCCAAACCCAGCTCCACCTCGCTCCCCTCCGGAATCGACGCCTCATTCGGCTTCACCGATCCATGCCGGCGAGCAAGCAGCGCCTTAATATGCTTCGCTGGCGATGGCGGAGGGAACGGCAACTTGAAGAACCGCAACGGCGTCGAGCTCACGCTTGAATTCGCCGGCGAGTTCTTATACGAACCCGGCAGTGGGCTGGGGCTAACAAAAGGGAACTTTGGCTGCTCTCTCGGCGTCCCCAAGCCTGGCAATGGCTCCTCATTGCCAGGTGGAGACTCATGCTTCTCCTCCTCTTGAGGGCTCCGGATTGGCTTCCCATGGCACAGTCCCATGGAAACCCAAACCTTCACAAATCTTCAAAACCCCAAATGCAGCTAATTGCAGCAATAAAACAAAAACATGAAGAACAAAAGATTCCAAGCAGCAAACAAATGCAATCAAAGCTAGAAAGCAGACACACCCAAAAACCAATCTTTTTTTTATCAAAAAAGAAAGAAAGAAAGAAAGAAAGAAAAAAGAAGGAATTTTGGAATATGGAGAGTGGAAGGAAGGAAAAAAGGAAGGGGGAAAAGCTTTTGCTTTTTTCAGGAATTTCTTTGGGGATGATTTGGAGTGGAAGAGGGCATATGCTCTTAATTCATTTTGGGTTGGTTGGGAAACAGATTAGGGAGGGGAGGAATAGGAAGAGTTTGGGATGATGTCTCACTTCACAGCCTGTCTTTTTTAGTTCAACTATATTGAGGAGTTGTTGCACAACTTGCCTTTCTGCTTATTCATTCATTATCTCTCTTTCTCTACAGTTTCTTTTCATAATGTTTGGATTTAATTTGTGCTGTTCATAGGAGACTTTGGATGGATTTGTACTAGTAGTGCCTTTAAATTGTTAAATTCAAAATTTCAAAATTTAATCTTCAAAGTTTTTTTTTTGTGTGTTGTATTATTAGTAAATTAAAGGTGTAATACCGAAATTAGTTCTTTTATTATACTGAATCGGCTTTTTTGATCCCTATATTATAATTTGAGTCTTAGAGGTCTCTTTATTATTATTTATTTATTTTTTTGACAAAAGTGACAAGCACCCCTCCCCGTGAAGTAAGTCAGGGACATCGCATGCATGCCCTCATGTATGTTCTTCCCAACCATCTACTTTATATGTGTAATTGGTTGATGGGTCCCTTTACTTTCATAATTAAGAGATGTCAGTCCCTAAAATCATACTTAAATGCCGATTTAGCCCCTAAAGTTATAGAGGATTCGAAAGTGAGAACCCCTTAAATTATAATAAAGGGACCAAAAGAGCCAATTTGGTATAACATAGGGACTAATTTGATATTAGACCTAAAATAAAATAACTAACTTTGATTGGGAAAAAGCAAAATTAGAAATGGCTCTTTTACATGACAAATTTTCCATGCAGATTTTATAAAAAATATATATATTTCAATCACTGAACTTCATAAATCTTTTAAAATTTTTCCTGTGTGCATCAAAATGATCTTTTTTTATTTTTAATTTGACATCTTTGTTCTTCTGACATATGACAAATTTAATACTAATTCTATGGTATGTTTGATTTAGAAAGCAGTGGTTTCCAAGTCTTGATTAAGTATAACTCCACCAAGTGATGTCATTGATCAAGTTGACATGAAAAAAAAATAATAATAAATGTCTATATTGTCCATTTATTGTAATTTCCAGCCCAACATGAACCAGATACAATGTCCAATTGACTGAACAAGTTCTCATGATCATATTGATAAACTTCCTACTTTTGTTTTTATTCTAAACCTATGTTTTTGGTATTATGTAACTTATGATTCCCATTCAACCCCATTATATCATATACTTTCAACACTAAGTTTCATATTCCCTTAAGACTAAACCAATAATCAATCACAACCAATCATTGGAATACAACAGATGCATTTCATTGAATTTCTTAAGCTAATGGCCTTTTGAACAAGATGTATGGCCATTAACTTAAAGCCAAAACTCAAGACTCTTTCTCTGTCACTAATATTCTTGGAGGCAATGAAAAGATGGAATATATTCACAAAATGGTTCAATTTAGTCTAAAAACTAAAAAGGGACCATTCCCCAAAGATAAGAGAGAGAATCATGGGGAAAAGCAAGAATGAGTGAAGGGAGTGCAAAGACAAGGCATTCTTTCTATATGTGAAATAATTAGAAAGATGGCCAATAAAGTAAAGAGAGAGGGACTGAAAGGAGGTGAGACTACCTAGAAACTGATAAAGCAATTTGGGGCCAATATAAAACAGATGTATAGGTACATGCACCCCTTTCAATGGTTTCAAAAAAGGGGGACTTCAAAGATGGAACAAATTCGTGGCTTCTTTGTTTTGTAATAAAGAATGGGAAAACAGATGATAATAGATGGTGCTAATCATTTGTTGTATCAAGGAAAAATGGATGCATATAGAAAAAGGAAAAAAAATTTTGTTTTCTTGCTTTTGATTGGATGAAAAAGTAGATTTTCAAGCAAAAAAGCAAACGGAAGAAACACATCCTACAAATTTGGAAATAAGTTTGAAGTTTTTGTTTGAATTTCTTTTCTTCTAAATGATCTTTTTTTTTTTCATATTTCTAACGAATTTTTTTTGGTCTAATAACCAATTTAGTCACTCTATTATATGGAACCAACCCTTTTAGTCCATCTATTATATATTGAGTCATTTTGGTCCCTATATTTTCACGATTGAGAAATGTCAGTCTCTCTCATAGGCCTTTTTAATCCATGTATATATGTCTTTTAGGCCTTTTTTAGTCCTTGTATATATACCGTTAGGAACCCAATTTTTACAACTGTGAAAGTAAAGGGACTAAAAATGCTCAATTTATAATGAAGGGACTAAAAAGACCGGTTCGATATAATAGAGGGACTTAATTGGATATTAAACCCTTTTTTCTATTTTGTTTGAGATTTTTGTTTTTATTTGAGATTTTTTATTTCTTTTCGTTTAATATTTCCTTATATTTTGTTTATTATCCTTTGACTTGTGTAATATTTCAGTTACATTTGTTTAATATTCATCATTATTGCTCAAGTTTCTTCCTTAAAAAAAAATAATCATTGGAAAGTTGGTGAGACATTCATATTCCATAAAGAGATAAAAAGTTAGAGGCATGTTTTATATAAAATAACATAAAAAGAGTTATCTATAGTTTTTTTTATTTAAAGTTGACAAGCGACCCCCTCAAAGAATGAATCCAGCTACATGAAACACCAAAAGGCTCACGTGCAGTGCGCAGAACACTCGCAAGTTCATGTGTGTACTGTGCCCTCACCTTGCATAGAGGAGGATTCGAACACGGTACCTCCCGATTGAACACCTCTTATGCAAGGGACCCTATATCACTCGACCCCTCATGTCATTGGTGAGTTATCTGTAGTTTTGAAAAATAACATAAAAATTAAAATTTAAAAAACTTATGATAGGTTTTTTTTGTGAGAATTAAAAGCCATAGGCCAATTAAAAACCATAGTCTCAGGTCTATGAATTCATCTGCTTGGCACTTGAACCACATGGGTTACTTCTAAAATGATATAGCTAAAAACGACACAACATTTGATCTTCACTTGCCCGCTAACATGAAAAATATGGGAGTATTACTATCCACTCTTTGATGCCAACACTACTATCTAATCGATACAAAATCTTTGGAGAGGTAACCACTTGGGAAAAAAAAAAGCTTCAAAAGAAAGCTAAACCAAGGTAGAATTTTGCGGTGATGGCTATCACCTAAAGCATTTGACTTGAAAATAGCCAAAAATGCTTCCAAGGAAAACATCATATTTTTCATAATTATTTGAGTGATTGGTTTTTTAATGTTATCTTGATTTGATGCAATTCATGTTTTCAAGAGACGAAAATTAGTATCGATGGAATCAATTGTCAAGAAGAGTCTCATTTTTTAACCATAAGGGCATGCCACGCACAAGGCACGAGAGGATAACTTTGACGATAATGATATGGACCATCAATGTCAAGTGAAACACAAATTTAGGGGCCAACTAGGGGCCTAAGGAATACCTTGTAACTCTATTTATTTCTCCTTAGTTCAATAATTGAATATGATATATATATATATATATATATATACCTCTAGTGTATTCGCATACATTCAAATTATGCATAAGCTAAATTTTAGCAAAATGTGATATTTCATTTTATTTAATCCCTAACCAATTATATATCTAAATATAATAAAAATGATAAATATCCAATTTATATTACAATAAATCATAAAAAATAAGTTTGAATATAATTAAATTTATCAAAGTATACATCATTTGTCAAATGAAATGATAAAATAACATATATATATTTTTTAATTTTTGATAAAAGTGGATAAACCACATTCGTTTATTGAGGGTTAAGATATTACAGGGGCCCTTTGTTGGACCTAAAGTTACAATTGTTGCCCTTGGGGATTAGGGGGGCTCCCTCGGGTAGAGGCCGACCAGGACTTCTTCTTCAAAGTCCGCTCCAGGGACTCAGGCACGTACTCCTCTTTGGTGAGTGTGAGACTCCTTTTGATGTGAGCGATCATTGGCCTTAGATGTGTCTGTTAGATGGCATGTGCACTGTCGAGTCATGAGAGAAAGAGGAAGTCAATGTGACAGATGAGTCTCTTATAAATACGATGTTATCGTTGAAGCATCTCGTGTTCCTTTCCAACCAAAGGCTCCAAGTGACAACCAACACCAGTAGATTCAAGCCCTTTCGAAGGTACCTTCCTAGCTTGCGGTCGATTGATGAGTCACCCCATAAATCTTATATCTTAGTGAGGATGAATCAATACCCTATGAGGAAGGTAAAATGGGACCAAATCCCTGCTATGTAGTGGCATTTGATCAGCAGATGATCGGTGTCTTCCTCATGATTGTTGCATAGGATAGAGCGTCCTTCCCCCTTGCCAGTTTCTTTTTGTCAGGTTGTGTAGCGTAGGGAGTTTGTCTGCCCATGCCAACCAGGCAAATAGCTTAACTTTTACGGGTGCTGCCTACATCCAAAAGTGTATTGGTAGGAGGCTTCTCATTCCTCCATTGATTCGGAAATGGTATAGGGACTTGATGGAGAATTCTTGTGTAGGGGTGAGACACCATTTTCAGTGATCTATCTGCAAAGTTGTCACATGGCCAAGATGCTCTTGTAGCTCCTTCCATAGGACGTGCGCCCCTTGAGACAAGGGCCCTAATTTGAGAAGTGGTAATCCTCTTTCCTACAGTTGTCTTGCTTCTTGGATCTTGTTCTCTGCCTTTATCCACAACGTTTGTAATTCCGGGAAGGATCTACTAGGGTTGTGACCATTGAGCCAATTATCGAACCAGGTTTTGATTGAGTCACCAGTTCCTGGTGTAACTGTCACGTTTGCCATGGTAAGTTCGCTTATCCCAACGATCCCTTCCAGAAGAAGGAGGCCATGTTGGGTGTGGGTCTAAACGAGTTCACCTGCGTATTTCTGAAGTAGGCATGCACAATGTCGGTCTGACCATTCAGCAAACGCCACTACTATTTGTCGAGGAGGGCTTCATTAAAGGCTTTAATGTTGAGAATTCCCTAACCTCCTAGATCCTTCAGCCTTGTAAGGGTCTCCCATTTGACTAGACAATAAGCCTTTGAGTCCGCGTTGGCTCCTCTCCACAGGAAGTCTCTTATGATACCTTCAATGCGTCGGAGTACCCATTGTGGCAATTTGTACATGGTCATCCAATGGTTTGGGATTGTCGAGAGGACCGAGTGAAGCATGGTGATGCGACCTCCCATTGACATCAACCTACCTTTCCACGATGCTAACTTCTTCTGTACCTTTTGGATAAGTTTGTCTGAGTCTGTCTTACGTGGTCTATATATTGCAAGTGGGATGCCAAGGTAGTCAATCAGGAGCAACCAGCATCTCATTGTCGAGGCCAGTTCTCTCGCCACTTCCTCTAATATCTCGATGGGTATAATAACACTCTTAGAGAAGTTGATCCTTAGCCCTAAGAGTCCCTCTAATAAGGAGAAGATGAGCTTCAGCGTTCTAAAATGGCTTTTTTTCCTAGAGCTGAGTATTAGGAGGTCATCTGCATATAGTAAGGATAAGACTTGTTCTCCCTCGATCATTCTTACCCGGTAACCCTCGTAGATGTTTTCGCGCATGGCGTGTATGACCATCTTGGTGAACACGTCCATTGCATGGGTAAATAGCATCGGAGAGAGAGAGGGTCTCCCTGTCACAGTCCCCTTTGGTGTCTTACATATCCTATTGGGGTTCCATTGATTAGGAAATTGGACTTGGATGAGTGGAGGATCCTCCTGATCCAAACAGTCTATCTTGGTCCAAATCCTTGTGCCTGGAGGATTTCGAGGAGGAATTCCCAATTTACTGTATCGAATGCTTTTTCTAAGTCTACCTTCATTAGTACCCCTCCTTTCCTTTCTATACTGTGTATAATTTCTTCTGCTTCCACGATGCTGTCCTGGATACACCTACCCTTTATAAAGGTCGTTTGGTTTTCATGTACCAAGTCCGTGATGACGGTTTGGAGCCTGTTGGCTAGTACCTTGGTGATAATCTTAATGGAGCAGTTAAGCAGGCTTATTGGTCGATATTCCTTAAGTGAGGATGCTTCGGTCGTCTTCGGGGTTTGGAAGATATGGGCCCAATTTAGCCTTTCTAGATTTGCGGTGTCCTGGTATAGATCGTTGAAAGTTTGGAGTATGTCCTCTTTCATGAAGTTCCATCCTTGCTGATAGAAGTTCGGCCCGCCGTTTTCTCTAGGCTATGTTCCTGGACGACAGCAAGGATTTCTTGTTCTGAGAAGGGGCTATCGAGCCGGGACAAGTCCACCGGGGGTATGTCTGCGAATATCCGCGTCCAATCTATGTGGTATCTGTGCGACTGTTTGGTTCCAAAGAGGGTGGTGAAGTGCTCTGACATTACTTTCCCAATTTTGGCAGGTGTGTTATGTACCTTGCCCCCACTGTAATTTGATGGATCCAATTTATGTTTCTCCTCTGGTTGGCAACGGAGTGAAAGAATTTTGTATTCCTATCGCTCTCCATGAGCCAGGTGACTCTTGAGTATTGTCTTCAGTGCTCCTCCTCCCTTCTTATTATGTTGTCATATTCATTTCTGTTTATTAGGAGTACCTCCTCTTCCTCGGTGGAAAGTTGTTGTTGCTCGCTTATGGTGTCTATCCCTTCTATGATCCGTAGGAGCTCTTCTTTTCGGAGTCGTTGTGCTTGTTGTTCCTCCTTGCTCCATCTTCTCAGTCTTCCCCTTATCAGTGTTAGCTTTTTTGCCCACTTGTATGCACAAAAGTTTGATTTACTTTGTCTACTTTTTCCTTTGAATAAATGTCTTTTTCTTTATCTTCTTGAGCTGGTCTAATTTGCCTTTTGAAATTTCACCAAGTGTTCAACTTTTTTTTATCATTGACTTTGGGACGTACCTCCCACAAGCAATTATTTTTTGGAGTTTTTCGCTTACTAAATGACTTAAGCGTTTATCTTTTGGAGTTTCAGCCTAACAAGTGACTTAAGCTTTTATTTTTTTTATAGTTTCCGCTTATTAAATGGTATAAGTATTTATTTTTGAGTTTCCGAGTACTAAACAACTTAAGTGTTTATTTTTTTAGAGTTTTCGCTTACTAAACGGCTTAAGAGTTTATTTTTTGGAGTTTTCACATACTAAACGGCTTAAGCATTTATTTGTTGAAGTTTCCACTTACTAAATGGTCAAACGTTTATTTTCTTTTAAGTTTTTGCTTACTAAATGACTCAAGCGTTGATTTTTTGAAGTTCCCGCTTAATAAACTGCTTAAGCGGTTATTTTTTTAGAATTTCCACTTACTAAATAGCTTAAGTGCTTATTTTTTGGCGTTTCCACTTAGTAAACGACTTAAGCGTTTATTTTTTGGAGTTTCAATTACTAAATAGCTTAAGCATTTATTTTTTAAAGTTATCGCTTACTAAACGGTTTAAGCGTTTATTTATTTATTTTTTTTGTTGAAGTTTTCACTTACTAAACGGCTAAGCGTTTATTTTTTGATGTTTTCGCTTACTAAATGGCTTAAGCGTTTATTTTTTAAAGTTTCTATTTACTAAATGCCAAAATCAAGATACTACTTAGGTTGGTGTCGACCACCTTCTCGGCATACCACAATAATAGATCGTAGCTCTTGCCATATTGCATCCGTGGAACTTTTCCTGCACAACCTCTTTACCCATCCAGGCCGGCTTATACGGCAAGTAATTAAACTCCATGGTCACATAATATGTCCCATTATATGTCCACAATTCTATATAATGGTTGATCTTTAAGTTTCTGAATTACAAGTTTGTTAGCCTATTTTTTAGAATCTTTGGATGGGATGTCGTTCCAATTCCCTTTCTACATGTATGTGTGACTTCTATTGTTTTTATCTTGAATGCTTGAATAGTACCATCTCTTAATGCATGGATATACCACTGACAACCATCCATTACACATGTAACGGTGACTCTTTGCTTATCATTTTTTAGGAACCGAAAGTTGAAACTACGCATGATGACAAAGGTTTGCAAAGCTCCCTAAAATGTTCTACATTCTTAAATCTCTGGCTGACTATTTCGATCACCACAGTGTCTAATTCTGAGTGGTTCGTTATGCATAAGGACATTCCTTGACTTTATGATGACATCATTGAGTTGAGTTTAAAAGAACAACTATGGGATAACGAAACCCTGTTGTTTGATACGTTTAGTAAGAAGAATAAACAACAACCCAGTTTATTAAGCAAAAACCCAAAAAAATAAACAAAAGCCTAAAAAAAATAAACAAATACTATGTTTAGTAAGTGAAAACTTCAAAAAATAAAAACTTAAGCCATTTAGTAAGAAAAAGCTTCAAAAAATAAACACTTAAGCTATTTAGTAAGAGAAAACTTCAACAAAAAAGAAACACTTAAGCCGTTTAGTAAGTAGAAACTCCAAAAAATAAACCAAAACTTTGAAAAATAAAGAGGAACCCCATAAAATAAATGGAAGCTCCGAATAATACACATAGACAGGATAACAACAAACAAGTACCCCAATAATCATGGGTAAATGTATGTAGAACATACTTCCATTTAAAACAAACAACATAGTTGTTTGAAATATAGAATATACAAAATTTCAACAAAGGCAAATAAAGTGGTAGTCTTAATTACGAGGTTTTGGGATGACTCTAGCCGGGCCTCTGTTGTGATACCCCTGTCCTCAACGATCATGTCCACCACATTCTTCTTGAATATACAATATGCATTATATATGTAACACCCTTATCCCTTTCAGGACCCAGGTGTCACACCAGCCAGGTTTAGGGAATGAACCCTAAACCTAAGGCTGTAATCTGCTAATTAACTGGGAAAAATAACAACAGCGGAAGGAAATTGACAAACTAGATAAATTAAAACACCAACTCAATCTGAATTAATACAGAGCCAATAACCATTGTCTTAATCTTAATGTCTCACAACACTCGAAAACAAATAAACATAAACTAGACACGGAGTCAGAGCCAGCTACGGGGCATCATCATTAACTCGTGATCAGACGACCTGCTAGAAGAACACCTGTCTAACGCCCTGCAAAACAATGTCAAGAAGTGGGCCGAAGCATCGAGCCTGGCGAAACCACCCGGGTAAAACTGCAGTATAAAAATAACAAAGTCAGAAGTAAAAACTGGCGTGTAAAACACGAATAGAAATTACTGAATTAAATATACTGAAAACTGTTCTGAATACTGCGCAAGTAAACATTGATCCATGTATTCTCTTAAAAATGATGCATATCCGAAGTTTACATTTCTCTGTCTTGTGAATCAATTATGAAACCGACATTCCCCTAGGTAATGCAGCGCCTCTCTTCTCTCCTCGAGATGATCTCTATCTCTAGAAGGCGAGGAACGCGGCATCATCTGATACACAAGACTATTCTCTGACTACACATCTACTTCAATACTGCATGGCCAGCAACCAACAAGTATATCTGATACTGAGGTTGAGTATATATATATCGTCGAAAGCATCCCAAAAGGGATTGGAAAGGGGGGGTTTTGATTTATAAAAGGAAGTAAAAACAGATAGTTCGCCATTTTTGAAAAGAGAATTAAATCACCCCTATCATAACTTCAAATAGACTCTCTCTTCACGAGCCACTCTGGTCTATACAAGTATTTCAATAGAATGTAGTCTTTCTGTATCTGTAACTATTCTCTTTTCTGTTACTGATTACTAAGCATGAAATGGTTTATAAAACTCTATAAACTTTTATAAAAACTCAAAGTTCACGCTTTTAAAACTGAAAACTGTGTCGTATAAAAATACGGTAAAACTAGCAAACTGTACAGGTAGATTTCCTCACCCGAAGTCCTGTTCGAGTTAAAGTCATTTCGGTCCTTCAGCGACGGACTTGCCTTTGCCCTTGCTGTAGGGAATAAGAATTCTATAAATACAAATCTCGTATTCTAGACTCGTACTCTAATTTAAGCTAAATAGAATACGATAAACCTATTAAGCTCTCTAAGCGTGATTTCCTCCTAACAAGTACTTCATGCTTTCTAAATGCGTAACTAATATAAGAATCATTACCTTAACTAACATGAATTTCTCACATGTTTTGGTAATAGAACCTATTTCATCTTAAGTATCTTTCGAAACTTATACATGCTCTCCTTGAAATGAATTACTTGCTATAACGGTATGATTAATCTACCAAGTAAATCGACAAAAATTTCGGCAAAGTCTCCCTTGTTTATAGGGCTTAAATTCTAATACAAATATTCATCTCCAGAGTTAATATTCATGCCTACAACTAAGTCCATCTTTTATACATGTTTTTTTTTATCCATCCAAGCATGCAATTTAAACATCATCAACCAATTGTCAAGCTTCCTCATTATATTAGGGGATGAAAGTTACTTCATCCTAAATATAAATTGGAGGATTCCCTTTACTATTTTAAGATCAATAAATGCCAAACAAGGCATAGAAAACTTACTAGGTATTGAAGGATTCACTCGTTTACCTAGCTTGTCCCTCTTCTAATTAATAATCCTTTACTCATGTTGGATTCAAACATTCTAAAATGTTAATTAGCATGTTTCCTTATCTAGCATTCATTTCATGTCTTCAAGACTCTTAGCATGCCCCTAAACATGATTGATTAGCAAGGTTAATTAAACTAAAATGTGTGTCACTTAAGCATGTCATCATGGTCACTAATAAAGCAATATATACTTAGGAAATCCCAAGAAAATTCGGCGGCACCTCCCCTATATTTAGGGCCCCGAAATTAATACAATCATCCCACATAGTTCTAGACTCCATGAAAATCATACATAACTCTTCTACATCACCATTCTTAAATTTATCCCTGCAAGACATTAAGCATTCATTCATCAACTCATGCTCATCTCCTTCTCTAAGCCTTCGACAGCCTTCCCTAAAATTCATCATCCATACCCTTAATTTTGTCCCTAATTGAGACAATTTAACACTACCTTAAGGGATATTTTTCCCAAGTTAGGGCTCACCGAAATGTTGAGAAATTAGGGACTGTTCGTCGGAGGAGCTGTCGCAAAGGCTGGCGGCTCGTCGGTGCGTGGTAGCTGGCAGGGCGCGAGAACGGCTGACAGGGGCTGCAGGCCGGAACTGAGCTTGCCGGCGGGACTGCGCGCGGCCAGGGAGCTGGAGCGACGTTGCAGATGGCCGGGCTGACGAGGCTGTGCGGCTGCTGGTGGAGCTCGCCTGCGGACGGCCGGCCGGCAAAGGGTGGCGCGCGGCTGCAGCGCTCAGGTGCGTCGCGTGGCGGAGCACTCGGCGGCCAGAGGGCGGTGGAGCTGGCGCACGCGAGCAAGAATGGCGGCGGGCGGAGACGCGTGATGGCGGGGCTGATCTGCACGGGGGTCGCGCGCGGTGGCGCGGCAGAGCTGGCCGGGCGGGGAGAGCCGGCGGTGGCGGTTGTTGGCCGCGTGGGGCGGCGGCGCACCTTCACAGGTGAGATAGCGAGAGCGAGGGAGAGAGAGATCGAGAGAGAGAGGAATTAGTTTTTCTCTCTCTCTCGTTCTCTCATCTCTGTCTTTTAAAGACAGAGAGATTCCTTTCCTTTTTTTTTTCTTTTTTTTATTTTTATTTTTCTTTTTCTTTTTCTTTTCTTTTTTTTTCTTTTTAATTTTTTTATTAATTAAAGTATATTATTTTATAATACTTTATCTTTTTTTAAAAGTATTATCTTTTAAATATTTTATAATACTTTATCTTTTCTTTATGTCACCTCATAATTTAAAAATATTATCTTATTAATAATTATCAATAATTCTTCGACCCAGATCCTAATCCCGGGTCGACGCTCCTGACATTTGCCGATCAGAAGATCAGTCGTCCTTTCTCCAGATCCGCGAATCTCGGCTTTTGACCCGCCAGATCTACTTTATCGGGACTCTAACTTTTGTCCTATATTCCTACTTAATTTATCTGGATTAATTAATATTTAATTAATCTCTGGTTTAATTAATCTAACTCGGCTGACCATCCATCTCGAACTATACTATATAACTCTGGCCTGACCCATTAAGGCCTCTCTCGGCCCTATAGTTGCGAGAATGGATTTCGGTCCATTAATTTCTAATTTTCTTTAACTTGAGATTTATACTAATTAATCTGTTTTAAGTTAATTAAACTCATTTAAATTTTCAAAATTTTACTGAATGGACTTATGAAATTCTGGGATGTTACAATATATCCGCAAGAAGTTCCCATCTAACTCAATGGAACATATAGTCTTGTGATTGTTTGTGACGACAAACATCACTTTCTCCCGGGAAGCTTCCATACTCCAATGTTTGCATATTTCCTCTAACACAGATTGTCAAGTGGACAATATTGTAAACTCAACAATATGACATTCTTCTTTATATTTTGCAACAATAAAGAAAGTCTCCACCTGTAATACCAGTAGATTCATTATTATACGTAAATGTGTGGCTAATATGCACTCTACAAAGCCGAAAAAGGACAATACAAGGTGAAATAGAAGGGTGTTTAGTTTGAGGAGCAAGCAATAGTGAGCAAAAGGATGGAAGTCTAATTGGAGGAGAAGATAGGGCATGGAAGTAAAAAGAATTTCATAGACTGTTGGGCTAAAGATGTTGAAGGAGCATGGGAGTAGAAGATGTCAGAGTGATTGCTCAGTTTAAGAAGATGAAGAGGGCCATTATTTTCAAGCAGAATTAGATGGACTTATCATTCAAAAATCATGAGCAAAGTGAAAGAATGAAATATGAAAATGTAGATGTTAAGTTGAAGATTGAAGAAACTATCACTGAATAGAGGAGCAAGATAAAGGGGAGGAGGAAGCTTGCTGGACAAGTAAAAATGAATGACGACATAATTTGGTAGGAGATTTCTTGACAAAACAACTAGGGGGTAAAGATGGACTTTAAAAGGAGGGATTGATAAAGAATATCAAAAGTCCCCTTCGGGTGTGTTGGGTCAGATGTAAATATGTTGGGAATTAAAAAATAGTTTTATTTATCCTTTAAAATATGGTTAATATAATGCCTACATTGCAAAATTCATTTTTTTATCTTTGTGTTTTGTTTTTGTTTTTTTGTAATAAAAGAGTACAGGAAGGCCACATCAGCGCCTCACAACGCCAAGGTCCCCAATGAAATCCATCTCCGCCAAGCTCTCCCTCTCCCACCTCCACTTCCACATCCTCTGCACCTCAAATTCAGCACGTTTATCGACTTCTAGGATTAGGGTTCCGCCTAGGGCTGCTAAGGTTTCCAATTTGCAGCTCAAGGAGAAGTGGTTGGATTCCCTCTCCTTGAACCCACTGGGAGGAGGCGAGGGAGTGATCTGTGCTTCGGAGACTCAATGGGTTCTCGGAGTGGATCCCGATGTCTCCGGCGCCGTTGCTCTCTTGAAACCCGAAGTCTCTGGCTCTTCCGCTCAGGTAAAAAACCGTTCTTTGCTATGCTGTTTGAATCGCAATGTTCTTTTAATCAAGCATGATTAAGGTTAGATTGTAACTTATTAAACTCCAATTTTAGTTTCAATCATTTCCCCATAAAAAATAAACAAAGAAAAAAATATTTGCGTGCAATTCAACGTAGAGATGTTTAGACGTAATTTTAGGAAAGTTTCAATCAGATCAATGTTATAGCTTTTATGCTTTTTTAGTTTTTAGTTACTCAACATTCAATTTATCATATATATTTTTTGAATCACTTGTTGATATTGACTTGTTACTGAAAGTGTCTATTTATTGAATTGCAATGAAAACTGGTATTTCCAATGGCCTTCTCTTTTGGTTAACTATTAGGACATTAGTTATCATATTTATGCTTATATTCTTCTGGCTTGAGTTGAATTGTCATAGCTTTATTTTCATCTTTAGAATTCCAAACCATAGTTTTATTAATGTTGCGAATATAGTTCAAAGTTGTCCCCTGCTTATTAATTTCTTGGATAGTTAATGTCATTATTGTTTCTGTTTCTTGTTGGTAAAGCTTTTGTAACAATCATGTATGGATTTTATTGTAGGTCTTTGATACCCCAAATGTAAAGTTGTTGGTTGGAAAAACGGTTCGGAACCGTTTGGATGCAAGGTCTATTGTCCAGTTGCTTCAGACCTTTGGTGCACCATATGGTATGCACTATGAAGCTCAGAGTTATGTAAATATTAGCAGGAGTTCTATCATTCTCAAAGTTTCCTTGACTTGTACATGTGTTTAAAGTTTCTAAGGTACTTGATATTTGTGTACATGATTTATGTTCTTGTAGTTGCTATTGGTTCTGCAACTATGTAATGCATCCATATTTTTCATCATGTGTTTCATAAAGTAACTATTCCTTGAAAAATATTTTCTTGATGCAATCTTCTCTACCAAATGGTCGTGATAGAATTCTTTTAGGACAAAAGAAAGAAGCAGAATGAATCCCTCACAGAGTCCCTTATTAATTATAAATAAACTTTAATGTTTGTGATCTATGTTCAATTGCCTTAGTTTGATGCCCTCTCAACAATTTGAATGACTTCCTTCTAAGACTTGCATTTTCCAATGCTATTGATTAGGAACTGCAAGATGCTTATTGTTCCCTGTTGAAATACTGTGTAACTAAAGCAGTTTATACCTTACCAAAAAAAAATAATAAATAAAGCAGTTTATTTGTGGGAACAAGAGGATGCCAAGTGCACAAGTGGAAATTCCTGTCCACATGCAAACTATTAGTGCATTGTTGTTTGCCAGACTTTGGAGTACTAATTTCAAGACAAATTGTGTACACTGTATGCTACATAATTCCTTTTTCGTTTTAAATTAAAAACTAATTCATTACATTTTTATTCATTATCATGGCATGCATGGGATTAGCTTTTTTTTTTTAGAGTAACTTGTAATTTCTGCCAAGGAGAACATATCCAATGTATTTTACAGAACTTTCATGGTTTAGTTGTTCTAATGAATGGCTCTATTTCAGGGACCAAAGCATACATTGAGCAGTCAAATCCCTTCCCACAAGATGGAAAACAGGTTTCTCCTACAACTTGTCTCTTGACAAAGCACTGCTGCATCTTTCTGTCTTTATGGATATCTCTGTTACCCAAATCAAATTGATGTTAAATATTGTTTGGAATGTTAGAAGAAGTTGCTAATTGATGCATCTGAAACTAGTTTACTGGATGCAGATAATAATCTATAATTGGATCTCCTAACAAATTCACTCTCCTACATCTTCCAGTCTTGTTTACTGTTTTATGCAGGGATGGTGGAGTGGAGGATATACATATGGAATGTGGACTGGTATTCTTGTTGCATCAGGATTTTCTGTTGTGCCAGTGACATCACACGAATGGAAAAATCACTTTGCACTCTCACGGAGCTCCTCAAGTAAGGTTTGTATAACCATCCTATGGCATTTATATACAAGAATGTCGAATCGTGATTTTGAGGTAGCTGATGAGATATAATCATTTTTTGTATTAGATTATGCTGGTTAGCTTGTGCAACTGGTAGTTCTTGTAATGATAAATCATTATTACTCTCTTCTGTTTGTGGAGAAATCATTTTAGAATTAGCCTTGGTGTTGAAATCATCCAATTATGCTGGACCAACAGCAGCTCCTCTATAGCCTTTCAGGCTTTTGCCATCCAAACATGTGGTGTATGTATAAAATATGAATGTTGGCAAGAGCTGCTGTTCTTATTATTTGGAGCCATAGGCCAAGAACTATCAGTTTTTCTTGTATTAAGTTGATTATGATCATAATCTTTGACCCATTATCTCTGACTTATTAATCTGTTCCTTCTTTTCTGCTGCTTTCCTTCAAGAGTTAATTTACTGCCCTAGATGAAGCTGGAGTGCTGTTTTTAATTATAAAGAATCTTTTGGCAGGATGATAGCAGGGAAGTTGCTTCTGCTTTATTCCCATCTTTGAGCTGTCAATTGAAGAGGAAGAAAGATCATGGTATTTATTGTCAACTAATCTTCTGAATTGGTTCACATTGAAAAAATATGCTGTAACATACATGATTCTGCATGTTGCATCACCTGTACCTTTTCTGCCACAGGCCGAGCTGAGGCTCTTCTTATTGCAGCATATGGACGAAGTCTTATAGAACAATTGGAACCAAGTTGATTCTGTTGGTCAATTGTTGAAGGAAATCGATTAACCTGTTTAGTTCACTGATCATTGAATAGAAGGCAGTTTAAAATGATTTTGAGAAATACAATCATTTTCTACTTTGGTGAGTGGAAACATTTGCCTGTTTTGCAACTAGGCTGCAAACTGAAGATGACGGCATCTTGTAAAAGCAACTTGAGGATACATTATTCATAGCCTGTAATCTTCCAATTAGCAATTTCAGGTGTTCCATATTTGTGTCCACATTTTTTGCATTCATATTAGCATGGGTAAATTATCTTTTGAATCTTGTACTTTAGTCTAGGCTTGTTAGTGGTTCATAAAAATTTCAATTTTACCAATTCAATCCTGTGCATCTCAATTCAGTGTATTGTGCAGCTTTTGTCAAACATTTTTTTTTAGGTATAATCCTCAAAATAGTTCCTCTATTTTAACCAGGTGGCTCTTTTAGTCCTAATATAATTTGAGCATTTTATTTCCATTTATTTTTCGAGTTTGGTCCATTTAATCCCTCTGTCAAATGGAAGTTAAATTTTCTGTTAACTTATACTGACATGGCTTTTTATAATATTAAAATATTATTTTTAAAAAATAAAAAATAATAAAATGAGTACCAGGTTCGGATCCGGATGATGATAACGGATCCAAACCCTCATTTTATTACCACGCAAAGTGTTCAGTAACAGCTTTGGATCAGTTATCATCATCCGGATCAGAACCCGGTACTAATTTTATTATTATTATTATTTTATAAATAATTTTTTAATATTATAAAAAGCCACATCAGCATATGTTAATGGGAAATTTAACTACTGTTTGACAGAAGGACTAAATAGACCAAAATCAAAAAATAGAGGGAGATAAAAGGCTCAAATTATATTAGAGGGACTAAAAGGGCCACCTGGTTAAAATAGAGGGACTATTTTGAGAATTATACCTTTTTTTTATTGAGTTGGTCAGACGTGGCTTCATATGGCAGTGGGCACAGAACAATGTTCCCCCCATTAAATTTAATTATGTGGAGGAATACTTTAAAAGTATATGAATGAAAATTGAAATTTATTTGATTTTTCTTACAGTTCTGCCTTTGCTTATTTGTATAGCTTTCAATTAACAAAATTGAAATCTAGGGATTTTATGAGAGCCATGTTCAGGTGGGAGCATTCACGTAATCAGTATTCTCACATAACAGCAAATCAAAGCCTTTAATCATTCTTATAAGGCCTCCAATCTCACAACATATATTGGATCACTTGAGATGAGAAGAGTATAGATACTAAGCTTGTTTGATCATGGCAACCAAAAAATAAAAAAGGATAATTTAACAAGTGTCATTCACTTTCCAATCTTCTGAAGAGCATAAAGATCCATGAGCAAGCTTAATCACCTTCACATTGATTATCAGCAACAAACAAAAAGCTTATTTCCTTGTAGAGAAGTTTGAAAACGAATTAATACAAGAATTCAGTTCATTTATCAGAAAAGGTGAATGAAAATGCTTATCCAAACTGAAGGTTGCAATACAATCAGTATCATCTTATATTAATAAAGAAGGAAAGGATGCAATGAACACAAGATCTATTTGAACCATAACCAGGTAGTAACCAAAATTTACTGATTTATGTTAAGAGAGTTTTGAAACAAGTGAAAATGAACCACAAAATGCTGTCTCGTCTATGATTTTTGATGTTCATTACTTGATCCTATGGAGCTTCAGAGTCCGAGTAAGATGTAGTAGACTAGTGTGATTGGGAGTGCTACCAGCATACCAAAGATGACTCTGCAAGCATTAAGCATCTTATTAGACCACAATTAAAAATCAATGTGCTATATATAGATGTTCTTTTTTTTTCACAATTCTGCAAAAATATAAGGTGATAAGAGTGAGTACCCTGTGCTTAGAATCTTCGGATGCACATTGTATTCCTTAGCAAACACAAATGGAACAATTCCTTGAGGGAGAGCTGACTGCATTTTCAGTGGTGAGAATTTAATTTTTCTGATTGATTCACAAAGGTAATTGACATTTAGTTCCTATCTACCTGAACAATGGCAATGTGGAGGAGCACACCACGCAGTCCCACGGCGTATGACGCCACAGCCATCACAATAGGGCCTACTAGAAATCTCACAGCCATTGAAAAAGCTGCGACCGAGTTGCCGCAGGCAATAATCTTAGGTTGTAATGCCATGAATAAACCTGCACTCACATTACAAATTTGCATAATTCACAAATAAGTCTTTCAACTAAAACTACATTACAAACAAGTATTTCTAAGAGAAACATGACATACCAAGGCTAAACATAGCCATTCCAAGCCCAGCATCAGAGAGTATCGAGATGGAATGAGCTACAATTGCAGGCATTTCAGTCCCCCATCTATCATCAAATATAACTGATTTAGCTTCAATATATAACAAATCATCAAAATCTGAACAATTATACCTGAAAGAGACCAAAGACCAAATGAGACCAATAAGGCTGGAGTAAGTGTTTGGATTCCGAATAAGCTTTCTCCAGACCATGATAAGAATGAGCCTGGTCATCACGCTTGCAGCCGGCATTGCCGGCGCAGGCTTCACATCCTGCACACCAGCTTTCAGGTTATGCTCAGCCTGATTCTCCAGGCTCCCGGCATCCCTCTGTTGGCCTTCACCCACCTGAGAAACAGGCCTGTTCCTGAAGCTGAACTCATTGCGGACATCTTGTGTTCCTAATATCAATGAAAACACAAATCAATACTAACAACAACAGTAAGCAAGCAAGACTGCAATTGAGCTTATTGATTGTTCCATTGAATGCATGAACGTGCATGGTGATCACCTGGATGAGGAGCTCCACCACGAACAGCAACCTCGGACACCGGCGAAGCGCTCGAGCTCCAAACAAACATATGCAAGTCCTTGCCACCCTCACTTCCATTCCCCATCCTCTTCCCCACCATGGGAGACAACATTCCATTAACCTTAGCTCCATGTCCTCCACTCTCCTCATCAAAAGCTCCCAAGTTCACCAAAGTAGAATGCCTGGGACTCACTCCATTGCCACCATTACTCACCAAAGAGAAGAAATCATTGTGATTGAAGCTAGACTCTCTCGGCGTCGGATTCCTCGACGATTGCAACGAGTAAATCTCGACATTCGTCAAGTTCGACGCGCGCGGCGTCAGAGACATGCCGGAGTTGGGGCACTGCGACTTGCGGGAGAAAATCTCCGAGCGCGAGCTCGCAGACTTGCGAACAAACACATGAAGCTTGCCATCTTCTCCGACCTCAGCCTCGGCCTGAAGCGGCTCTCTCCCGTCCAGCGACGCGATATCCGAATCAACCTTGAAGGAAACAATGGAGGCCGCATTGTCCGGGAACTGCTCGCCAATGAGAAGCCGAGCTCCACGGTACTCAAACAAGAAGAGCAACAGAGTATACCAAATGATGCACTGAAGGACAACTATTTGGACCATTAAGCTCCCAGAGAAGGCACCGTACATGCCTTTCAAGAGTGGGATACCCATGACGAGAGTGTTGGGGAGAGTGGAGAGTGAGAAGAGGGTGATGGTCCATTCCAATGACCCTTTGGAGCTGGTTTTGGCCCAGAGGCAGAGGATGGCGAGGAGTATGAGCTTCTGAAGGGTGTCAGCGGCGATGAAGTGGAAGTTCATGGAGTAAGGATCGTTGGTGGAGATGAAATGGAAGGAGAGGAGCGGCACTGCGAAGAGCGCGACGAAGCGGTTGATGCCGGAGCACTGGTCCGGGCTAAAGATCTTCCACCACTTCACGGAGGCGTAAGCGAGTCCCATGGCCACGTAGAGCGGCACCACCGCAGTGAGCACATGGTACAAGTCTGCAATGCTTATCATCTTCTCCTCCTCCTCCTCCTCCTCTTGTGGATTGAACTAAGGTCACTTACTTATTAAAAGATGGTGAGGTTTGCATGGAAAGGGGTTGCACTTTGGATTGGAGTAAGGCCACTTACTTAAAAGATGGTGAAGTTTGCATGGAAATGGGTGTTGCTTTTGGTGATGGAGAGGGATGAACAGGGAGCTAAAAAGAGAAAGGATGCAGCTGTAAGCAATGGTGAAGAAGAGGGATGAATTTATGGAAGAGTTATGCTTTGCTTTTCATTCATGGCTTGTCAATTGAGAGAGAGAGTCTATGACCAATGGGAAGAAGAGGTGCTCAGCCACAAATTCTCTTTCAATGTACAGCATGATATTCTTTTCTCTTTTGATTCTCATCCTGCTTCATGTTTGCTTTTCCATGCTTTGTGAATCTTCGTACTATTTTTAACAAAAAATTCATGCATGAAACAAGTCTGATAACTCAACATCAAACATTAACAAAACCTGAAGAGCTCCCAAACAAAGAACATGGTCTCATGATGGCTGTCATCCTAAGCTGCCATCTCGGTAGCCTACGCCGTGCTAAGTTTATAGAACGAGTACCAGCTAGCTTCCATGAGCTACAGTTAAATCATAATATCAAATCCATTAAATGAGCTAAAGTTATATCAGAAGCTCAAATCCATGAGAATCGTCTTGGAACTCTTACAATGTTTGTTCAAACCGTGTCCTCTGTTTCAAATCAAATGCTATATACATAAAATATTATCCAAGTACTTGTGAATTTCCTGTGCCATTAGCTACTACTGTGTTTCATTATATAAAGTAAAAAATGGATATCATGATATTGATATAGATACAAATAAGGTTGGCATCATAGCCTAACTCATAATCTAGTGATGCCAATTGACTTTTAGAAAAGCCATAAATGAAGGTCATTAGTGGTGGGACAGTGATTCCCTCTTTGGCCATTAAGGTTATATATATATCACATGTGTTATAGAGTATCTAAGTTTTGAGTTATTATATCAGTGAAGGAAAAAGATTCCTGCTTTAAACTAAATTTTTTGCGAAATTAAAAATATTATTAAAATAACAATAACATTCAAGTCTTTACTGAATGCTGTTGAATGTGGTTTCAGGTGGCTCTGGTCTCGAGGAGAGGTGGAATGGAAAGCCAAATATACAGCAAGCTTGGCTTTCTTTTATTACTTATAAAAAAAAATAATAAGAGAATAAGAGAATCGCATCAATTCACTGCACAAAGTAAAGATCCGTTCACTTATTGCTCATAAGAAAAGAAAAACAAATCTGAGAACTCTTGAGTAAAGGAACATTTCCTTTTCAAAATCTTTCAGCCTTTCATCAGATGCATATGGATGTGTATGGTTTTGTTTGATATTCAATCCTGATATCAATGCTTTTATTGTGCTTTTCTCAAGACTTTCAGCCATTCTTTCTTGTGCTACCAAAACCCCTCAAGTAAAGTTCAGGTCTGGATTCAAACAAAGTTTTCTTTTATTTCTCTTTCAAACTAAAATTCTTTTGGATTAGTAAGAGTTTTTTTTTATTTATTTTTTTGACAAAAGTGAAAAGTATTCCTATGAGTAAAGTCCGGGGCGGATAATACAACATCTGTGTTCTCATCTTATGATTTTGAGGGTTTAAATTTAGGATTCAACAAAGTCCTATATAAAAGACCCCAATATTAATATACTACGAATTCATTGGTTTGGATTAATAAATTTTAGTGAGAAAAAAAAATTGTAATCCTTAATGATAAGGGATGATGGTTTCCATTTATCAAGGTGATCAAATACCTACACTTGTCTTGCATGCATTACCATATTTTGAGACTTGTGTCCATGATTTTTCCCCTAGAAACATCAATCTAAGTCATTATATTTCATGACTTGTGTCCAGTCTTTCAATGAACATGCATCCACCTTTCAAATTGCATCAAGGCAGGAAAATTATGAACCATTGAGATCAACCTTGTGTTTATAGAATGTTTTATATCATAGTCAACTTTTTAAATAATGTTTTATTTAATTATTATTATTATTATTATTATTATTATTATTATTATTTGATTTAGGTCATAAAAACCCCATTTACGGATTAGTCAGGGATGTGATTATGGGCTCCGAAGAGTTAACTCATTCAATCGCTTTAACCCTCGTTATGTGCGTACAAACTCGAGAAATAAATTCAACTCAAACTGTCCACTCCATTTATAAGGTCGGGCACTTGATCATTAGATTTTTTAGAAGAATTTCCCAACTCATAAAATCCAAGGGTTTTATCATTAAATTATAAAAACTTTAATACTTTTTATTAAATATTTGCTGCCTCCCTTTGGATCCTTTGTCTTGATCTTGAGATGTGATATATCATATGATCCAAAAAGGACCAACAAACTTTCCTTTATGCTTGCAATTTCACAAGGGCATGGAAAGACCAAGACTTGTGAAATTATTGAGATGAATAACAAATGTAAAAGAAGCAAAGAAAAACTTAATTAGAAAACGGGTTGCCTCTTTTTCTTACATTGTTTGCAGTGTTCTCTGACAGCCTCCAAGAACAAGGCATAGATTTGTCGGCCATGGAGAAGACACCATGTCTCAAAGCCGACATAGATACATGTCTCTGCTGCCTTTCAGTCAGTCGGTCTCTTTCCAGCTGTTTTGATTTCATGTTATCTTATTTTCTAGCATGAATTATTGAATTTTATCTAAATATTTTGAGTTTTTCTATATATAGAATATAGTCTCCATCCATTTATTTTTTTCCGTTTTTTTTAATCTAAAATGTAATTGGGGAATTTGAGGTAATGAATCTCTCTCCAAATAAATAGGGAAGGAAACAGACCCATTAGAATTTATTGGTGATGACAATTGCATGAAATATATAGATAGAAAAAAAAACATAAGATATTTTTAAGATCAACATTTTATTTTCAGAAAACTTATTATAGATTTTCTTGTACCATCCTGAATTGATGTAGCTCATAACTCCAAAAAATCAAAGCTGATGCTCGTAGAACTGATTGTGAAACGAAGTCTGGAGTTTATAAAAAATAAAAATGCATTTTTGGTCCCTGAATTATAGTTATTGTTCATTTTGGTCCCTGTATTATTAAAATGTTTATTACGGTCCCTATATTTTCATAGATCTGGCATTTACGGTCCCTAGGGCTGACGTGGCAGCCACCTGATATACGCTCTAAATATGGATATATTTTATGATGATGTGGCAGCTGACATGACGTACTGACATGGCACATAAATAAAATTTTGAAATATGTTAATAAATTAATGCTGACGTGGCATGCCACGTGGCATAAAAAAAATGAAAATAATCTAAAAAAATCTAAAAATATATGAAAAAAATCAGGAAAATATGGGAAAATCAGAAGAAAAAAATATGAAAAAAATCAGAAAAAAAATCTAAAAAATTATTAAAAAAATCATTAAAAAAATTAAAAAAATATGAAAAAAAAAATCATAAAAAATCTAAAAATCATGAAAAAAATCTAAAAATTATGAAAAAAAATCAGGAAAAGTTTTCAAAAATAGGGAAAAAAATATTAAAAATAGGAAAAAACTAACATTTCCTTTTTACACAAATTTACTATATTAATCATTTAATAAAATGACATAAAAATATTAAAAAATAGAAAAAAACTAAAAAATATGAAAAAAGTAAGAAAAAATATGAAAAAAAATCAGAAAAAATAACCTTACCTTTTCACACAACATTTTGTACCTAAACAACAACAATCAACATGGAAAATTAGTAAAAAAGGAACATGTCTCATAGCATACAACCTGCTCCTTGTCCTACAACCAACCACTGTTTGTTTACATCTTCAAAACCATTCATCTTAAACATTTTGAAACTATTGAACAATATAATATAAAAGGATCAACAATTATACAAAAGAAACCACTAAATGTATGTTTAAAACATCATTCAATATACAACATTTGTAGACAAAAGTGAGAACCATTCTGCAACATTTGGAGAAAATTAATGTCACATCGCCAGTGTTGGATATAACCCTAACACTCATTCCGTAGTAAATTTTCTATGGAATAACTGAAAAATATGAAAAATTTTCATATTTTTTAGATTTTTCCTATTTTTTTAATATTTTTTTGTCATTTTGTTAAATGATTAATATAGTAAATTTGTGTAAAAAGGCAAGGTTAGTTTTTCCTATTTTTAATTTTTTTCCCTATTTTTGAAAACTTTTCCTGATTTTTTTTGATAATTTTTAGATTTTTTCTGATTTTTTTCATAATTTTTTTTTCATATTTTTAAATTTTTTTCATATTTTTTATTTTTTTCTGATTTTTTAATATTTTTTGATTTTTTTTCTGATTTTTTTCATATTTTTTCTGATTTTTCCATATTTTTCTGATTTTTTTCATATTTTTTAGATTTTTTTTAGATTTTTTCATTTTTTATGCCATGTGGTATGCCACATCAGCATGCTGACATGGCATGCCACGTCAGCATTAATTTATTAACATATTTCAAAATTTTATTTATGTGCCACGTCAACACGCCACGTCAGCTGCCACGTCATCATAAAATATATCCGTATTTAGAGCGTATATCAGGTGGCTGCCACGTCAGCCCTAGGGACCGTAAATGCCAGATCTATGAAAATACAGGGGCCGTAATGAACATTTTAATAATACAGGAACCAAAATGAACAATATACTATAATTCAGGGACCAAAAATGCATTTTTGCCTTTATAAAATGCCTAAAAGAAAGAGAAAAAAAACTCCAATACCCACCAGATGTAGACTTCGATGATAAGGAACCCTACCTATTAACCTCTCTAACTCGTCAAAGTTGGCTAGCGAACTTACAATAGTGGAGATAAACACCAATGCTCATAAAATCACCAGTAAACCAGAGCTGAATGGCGGGTTCACACTGGAGGAGACGGACACCAATCAGAGAGGGGCACGTCGCGCTCGTAAACTACTCCCCTGGATGGTGAATTATCAGATTGGCAACGTGGTGAAACGAGGATCGTCGAATCGTTGTTGAAGTGAGGAAGATGGCTGGCGTGAGTCGTGTGCAGTTTATGATTTTGTTGTTTTGTGACAATCCAGCTGGCTGGTAAAGATGCTATTAGGACTAGCCCACTGCCTATATAAGGCTATTAGGGTTTCTTTGGTTGATAATCATGTAATTAGTAAGAACACTTTCCCCTTTTGAAGAAATCTATCCCTTCTTATCTCCCTGTTCTTCTTCTTCTTCTTACCTCCCTCTTCTTCCTAAAGTGAGTACCCACTCAGAGTGATATTGAAGGTACGCCGCCGGAGGTGTATCAGGCACCAACAAGACTCATTACATGGGACCATCCTAGGAATAAGGCACATATCGCATGTATTACCAAATGACATATATTGTCATCATTACCAGCTCTTTAATTCACTAAACATTATTAATGAAGTGGTTTATCCACCGTTATAAAAATAAAGTGATTTTTTATTAAAATATCAATGAGTCATTGTAAAGGTTTAATTAGAAAATCTTTTATATAAATTTAATATTACTCTAATGGTATTTAAAGTTTTGCTTTATATTCATGCTAGAAATTTTGTTATTCAAATCAATATAAACATGTCCAGATGCATCCTTGTTTAAAGTTAATTAAACCTATTTTTAAGACGTTCACTAAATTTTGGAGAAAAAACATTAAAAATAAAATTTCTTATGTTATGATGGGGGGTTAACTTTTTTGGTGGGTATTGTCATTTGCCCTTATTTCAAATCAAACACAGAATTTCAATTTTTATCAAAATAGTTACTCAACTTCCATTTGATTTAACCAACTGGGTATATTAGGATTCTGGTTAAAATTTGTTGATGTGGCCGCTGAAGGTCCACGTCATACAGTGTCACGTTAGCACTTATGCCACGAGGATAAAAGGGGGAAAAGAGAAGAGAGAAGCTGCGTGACATAAGTTGCTGATGTGGCACTATGTCACGTGGACCTCCGGTGGCCATGTCAGCACATTTTAACTAGAATCCCCAATGAAATCAAATTGAAGTCGAGTAATCGTTTTAATACAAATTAAAATTCAATGTTCAATTTGAAATAAAGACAAATTATAATATCTACCCAAAAAATTTACCTGTTATGATGACTCCTTGTGACTTTTATTGTTAAAATTTATAATTTAACTATTTTTGTCAACAAAACAGGAAGAATATATAATGCATTGATATGGTCAGAATGGAGTTCTTCTAGTTTCAACTTTCAAAAGAAAAAGAGTAAAGGAAGCTCTTTTTCTAGAACTATTCTTTCACATGATCAATCTAGCAGTGGGATTAAATGAAAATGGGATAAAGTTGGAATCCTAATCTAAAGAATCAGTCTCCTTAACACAACTTTTGACTGGTCCATGTTTTTATTTTTATTTTTTTTATAATCAAATAGTTCTTTTCAAGTCAAAGATGGGGGCTCAACATTGTGTTAGATTGTTTTAGGGTTCTCCAAAATACAAAATTAAAGAGACATTTAGGCATCGATAAAAAGAGGGTTTTCCAATATCTTAATTATATATGATCAACATTCAAATATTTTTTTATTATGAAAATTATAACAACATTCGATTTCATCTCACCTTGTCAACATATATATATAAAGAAAAAAAAAACAAATTTGGTTGTTAATCAACGCATCAACTAAAAAAAGATGTATTGTTAACTATGTTAGATGACTATTGATTTTCTTATACTTTTCTGATTTGATGTAGCTCATAACACTAGAAGATCGAAACTGATGACTGTGCAATCAATCATTAAATGAAGTATGAAGTTTCCAAGAGAAGAAGAACAACAGTAGCTCCCGCAAGATACGGATTTCAAAGATAACAAGACCTTGGTCTAAGCACAACATTCTAGAGTGGGGGCGAACTAAACAAGTTGTTCCATTAAATGAAATCCTCTTAAAAAAGCTTATGAAACTCATATAACGCTGGAATGACATCTATCTTTGTAACTGCATCCTCTTAAAACATATTAACATATTAATGAATGTGGTTTATGATCTTATAAAAAAAAACCATAATAGATGACTCATTTGTTAAACAAGTGAAAGATAATTAGATGCATAATGTGATAAATATATTAAATGAGTTACATTAGTTGGTGTATTTGATTTGTTAATTGAAAAGTGTTGGAATTGTTTCTCAAACCTTGACTAAGGGTTAATTACATAAATAGTCCCTCAATTTTCGTCAAATTCACTTTTGTTTCTTAACTTCATTGTGTAACAAAACTGTCCCAACTTTCCAGATGTAACAAAATAGTCCCCGGAGCTGGTTGCCGGTTATAAAAGGATGGCATGGAGGTACCCATATTGACTCACGCTACAGACTTGGACCCCACTTTGCTTGCTCACGTCCTCTTTCCCCCTTCCCTCTAAAATCTCTTTTCAATTTAGAACCATCCTCCTCGGGAGGAGAGCTAATTGTGGAGGTCGACGATGGAGGAGGACTCTAAGTCGCTCTGGACAGCGCTGTTGAGATCCGACAACCCCATGGACAGATCCATGGCTAGGTGGTGTCAACTTGCGTTGAAAAGGAACAAGGGGTGAACGGTGGAGGGGTTTGGGAAGGTAAGGCGAAAAAGGGGAATCAAACGCTTTAGTGAAGGAGATCTAGGGAAGGGAGAGAGACAATGGGGGATCTTGATTCTCGGCTAGAAGACTCCAGGGTGTTGTTGGGGCTCCTTTTGTTAGAATAATAATTATTCTAAATATTATTATTTTATTGTTCAAATATGAATTTCTCTTTTAAGATAACGTTATAATTTCTAAAGGATATAGTTTTCAAATGGTCACATCTATTCATATTTCCAATAGATTAAATATTTCTTTTTTAAAATCTGCAACAGATAAGATACTTGAATGGTTGTGTTTTTTGAAATCACATCTTTTCACAAATTATAAATAAGAACGATATCTTTTGTTTTCAGACATATAACAAAACAATCGTAAAAACTTTTTTTTTTTGAGAAACAGAGAGATCAAGAAAGAATTCCTTTTTTTCAATCAGGTTTCTCTTCACCAGTGCTGGGTGCAGAAAATCGAAGGCTTGTCATATCCACTGAAGCTATTTGCATTCAAACCTACAGCAATCTCAAGAGGAGAAGGGGCAAATAACGCTTTTAGGAAAGCGTTCATCAACGTGTTTCAAGCCTATCCATTGTCTACACAAAGTTCTTCTCAAACAACAACACCTTTCTCTTTTCAGCGCCCACCTCTAAAAACTTTCAACCACCCTCTCCACTTCTTCTTCTCTCTCTTTTCTTGATTCATTGGTATTGGTTGATGGATTTCATATGGGTGTGATTAATTTAAACATTTTTCTTTGAGTTATTGGTTGATTGGTGAATGACAATCATTGTTGTTCCTCTTGCCCTGAGTTTTCTGCAGGAAAGGAGAAGATCTCTGTGAGTTCCGTCTGGTTCGGTTGTCCGCCTGTCGTAACTTGTGTTACAACACAAATTGCAACTTATTGCTCACAGAATGTTGAGAAGAGAATAACAAGAACATTCACACATAAGCAAACAACCAAACTCACATGAAAGGGGACACAGGAGTTGGTAACCTAGTTCGGCCAACAATGCCTACGTCTGGGGGGCCATGCCCGGAGATGAAAAATCCACTAAAAGAGGGTGAAACAAAATATGTACAAACAAATTACACTCATACACACTCAACAAACATCAACACCCTTTCCCCTCAAGATTGTCGGCCTTTCTCCAACCTCTCCCTCAAGGTTTTTCTCCCCACACACGCTGTCAATCTCCAGCAGGGTCTTCAGTAGATGCACGACCTTCCTAAGATGTCGCCTTCCTCTTTTAGCATTGTCAAAATCTCCACAGCTACTAAATTGGACTCCTTCCAATTCTGGTTGTTGCAACTTTAGTTGTAACTGAAGTCGCAATATGGCTACCGGCACGGCGAAGAAGGTACAGCATCCGTTGCTCTTCGACCTCGATACACCTCCAACCCTCCTGGTTGAGTTCCAAGTCTACTACGTCGGATCCACCTGTCCCCGACCACCGCAACTAGCCGATCCACCTCTCCATCATTACTACCCAATAATGTCGCATCTCTCCATTGGCACGAGATTGTCAACGTCATCCCC